>JACYXH010000477.1:57500-232500 GCA_026745465.1 Lota lota | reverse complement strand
GTGGATCGGCAGCTGAGTTGACAGGGGAAAGCAGGAAGCATGTGGGCATCAGCTTGATCTCTGGGACACCGCGGGGCCAGGAGCAGGCCCGCTGGTCAGAGCACTGCGTAAAGCGCACGCCAGTGGCTAAAGTCGAATCTTGAAAGGCCAACTATGATTCCATCTGCATCACATCCGCGACTAATAATAAAAAAAAACACACACAAAAACGTGTTGGTTCTCGGAGACGAAGTGATTGCGGTTATTGGGAGTAACACGCGGCATTTCATGCGGAGGAAGGGCTCAATCAAACACGTACTTTGCGTCTATATTTATGATGTACGCGTTAATTTATTTTGGGTTCACAAATACCCGTCGGGTACACACACACACACGCACACGCACACACACACACACACATTTTTCGAGTCTGCATCCTTAACACCACAGCCATTGCATGCCAAGCAATCAAATCTAAGGTCATAAATGTCATGTCTGCACAACGTAAATGACTGAACACTTTGTAAAAAGGCTTCTTTCTTTTTTTAAGAGGACCAATCAGAATATCTTTATCTCAAAAAATACAAGAACTATTCCGTTATTTTCTTTTAATTTTCCGAACACGTCTTTCAGATAACTCTGACGCCCATTTCATCCATGTTGGTGCTCAACATAAAGTCGTATGTAAAGTGTCAGCGCATCATCCTTTCCAAGCATATGAGTAAGGGACATGCTGACGACAACATTAAGTGTTTACCAGAGGGTGACAGTCACTCCACGGGGACAATAACGCGAGATGAAAGGCCTGAACCTGGCAACAATGAACTCATTTGGTTTCCAAATGCAACATTTCGCCCACTCAAGAGGAAAGCACAGGACAACCTGCGCATTTCTAGTGTGTTTACTAGAGCTGTGCGAATATAGCAGCTTTTTAATTAAAGGTTGGATTGATATGGAGAACACGCTTTCTAATGTAAATCCTGAGTTGGTGAGAGTGCATGAGGGAAAGACCACATGACTGAAAGTGCATTTTACGATAACCTCGGTATAAATGGCTGAACTGTTGGGAGTCTTCTATTTATATTGAAATAAAATAAGACACAAATCATTTTACTGTGTTCTATTTTAAAATTGGGCAGGTTTATTTCACCTGCTCATGTATTAATATTGCATTTCCTGATCATTAAAGCATATTTTCTCTCAGGGTTCAATAGTAGGTTCAATAGCAGGGTTCAATAATAGGTTGTTCAATAGTTTCTTGTCCAGGTGGTCCACTCCAATAAATATGGAGGGATTTTACTGCCGAATTTAAAAGCCAGATCAAGTTGAAATATTCCTATGCTATTACACAATAAAATAGTAATAAAACATTAAACTTGTTTTTAAATTGTACATTTAATTAATAAAAAAAAGTCACTAATATACACACTCACACAACATTCGTAAAACGAAGACCATAAAAAGGTTATATTGTGTCAGTGTCCGTTCATTAAGACCCATCTGGGAAATCTCCTCCAATGAATCGGATGAAAAATGTGGTATCACGTGGAAACTGTGCCCATGAAACCAGGAAAGTCCCGCTGTAACGCCAACCCAAGAGTGGCTGTTTTTCATGTGGCTCCTGTGAAGGGCATGTTCCTGGCTGCCCGTGGCCTCCCGGAGGGAGCCTCATGCACACAATCGCTTCCTCATGTCATCGGCCAGCTGGGGATCAGCGTCTGTCAATAAGGACGCCAGCTGCTCCAACTGTACCAATATGTGGAGAAAAACACACAAAACATGTTTACGGGAACCCGCGTAAACCACTTGGTGAGTGACGACTAAGGATGGGAATTTATACGATTTTATTGATACTAACGCTATTATCGATTCTGCTTACAGCAGGGCTTGTACGCATACTTTATTTGGTGGTAGCCTAGCACTGGTGCTAGCAAGCTAAATATTGCAGTAGCACAAATACACATTGAGTACCACACAGGTTAAACACAGGTTAAACACAGAAGGTTTCAACTTGAGTAATAAACTGTGGCCACTCCTTATACTTTGGCCGCCTTGTACGTTTAGATGAGGAAAGCCAATGTACAATAATAATATATTTACGAT
Organism: Lota lota; assembly: GCA_026745465.1. Classification (NCBI taxonomy): domain Eukaryota; kingdom Metazoa; phylum Chordata; class Actinopteri; order Gadiformes; family Lotidae; genus Lota; species Lota lota. The sequence goes on along the minus strand of JACYXH010000477.1, from coordinate 230,418 downwards.
AGGACCAACGATAACGGTACCTACATATGGCGAGCATGGCCTGATGCATACATCATAGTAAACATTTGTTTTCTTGCCGTGTCTCACAATATGTTTGGTCGAGGTTGGATTCAAACAGTAGACCTCCTGAACATCATTGCTTAGCGCAGCTGCCACACACTCTACCACTGAGGCACATGCAAGTATCAACCAGCAGGGGCAGAACAGACTCTATTTGGACAAGGAGTCGTTGTCCACGCTTTCAGGAAGCTTGGTGAGCTTGGTAAATATTGGGAAATGGCATTGGCATGCCAGGTTTACCGGAATTAAACATATACAAATCAACATCAACCATGTCTCCAAGACAAACAGTGGCAACATGTATTTCTTGACACAACTTCCCCATGCGCCACATGGACATATATATAATATCATATGGGCAGATGAGAGTATATTTTGAGAAGGAACGGTCTTCCATACATGGAGGACAATTGTGCGCATGGTGAGTATGGTCTAATGGGATTGGTATGCTATAAAAACAGGTTTACCGGAAGTAAACATATCAAAATCCTCACCAACCAACCATGTCTGTAACGTAAACTGTGGCAAAATTCACCGTCAAAACGGACTTTAGACAAATTATGTGTTTGAGAAGCTTAACCCTCACTCGGACACGGACATCCAAATAAACCGCTGCTTGGATGGAGCTCCACACTGCGCCACACACACACACACACACACACACACACACACACACACACACACACACACACACACACACACACACACACACACACACACACACACACACACACACACACACACACACACACACACACACACACAGTAATGTTACACTATAGGTGTCTGGGAAGCCTAACCCAACTCAAAAGCAACGGCTGTCCAGATCCACACACACCGTGGCGTTATACTATAAGTGTTTTTTAGTAAGTAAAAACGTATAACTTGCAGACAAATTATTCGGTTGATCGTGTAAACTTGATCTTTTACATTTTTGATCATGTATCCTTTTGTTTATAGTTCCCTCTGCTATTTTCTCCTGGATCTTTTACCCTCACGGTCGGTTCCGTGTACACGATGCCAGCGCTCTCGTTTGCGCTGTCTGACTTTTACGCCGCTGAAAAAAAGCCTTTGCTTTGCTGTAGCTCGGGCCTCTGCTAAAGACATTTGTGAGGAGATGAATGTCGTAGCTGTGCTCACAGAGAACAGGCTAAGAAACACAAGGAAACTCTCTGCCTATGAAGCCCCAGACGAGTCTATCAAAGATGCCGTGAAGAGGCTAGAAGCCACATTCTTTAATGTGGTTGTGGACACCACCATTGAGTTACTAAAGGAAAGTTTGAAACACTGGGTGAAGTGAGTGTCTGACTTGGGAGTGCTGCTTAACTTAAAAAAATGTGGATGGTGAGGCATTGTCCAACCAGTCTCTGCAGCACAGAAAGCACTGGAGATGAAGATGTCGGTGATGGAAAGGTTGTTGGAATCAGCCCACCATAGTATCACAAAATAGCGGCCCCCAAACAACATTTAGCATAGGCCCCCCAAAAAGCTTGTAACAGCCCTGGCAATAGCAACATAGCACTTTGGTCTTTGCGATAAGACATTTTGTGAAGTACTTGTAAGGCGATTCACTGTTATGTTGTACGCAAACTCTGTACTGACCGATGTTATTCCAAAATACGAAAGTGCTATAGTGTCATTGTTTACATGTGTGGCAGGCATGCTAAATGCGCTTTTGGCCGAATTGTCATTTTGAGAAATGATAATGGTAATGGATGTTTTAGTAAAGCCAGGGGAGACGGCTTACATTTTTTGATTGCCCAGCCCGGTAATTTAGTTTTCTGACGTAAACGAGCTGAAGACTTACTGCCGGCTTGAACTGAGGGAGTAAGCAGCCTACTGCTGCCTGACACGTCTGCTGTGTTAGGTACTGGCTCTTCACCAGCTCAGCCACTTCCTCCTGGAGAGATAGAGAAGAAACGTTACACACAGTAACAGCACAAAGAATCCACTTCACAACTTCCATTGTTGTCCTGATTCAAATTTGTTTATCTTGTCTCACACCCACACACACCAACCCACCCACACCCACACACTTTGTGTGTCGGCTACCTTGAGGAGAGAGTGGATGATTTCAGCCAGGAATTCTGCTGTTGTCTCCTGCAGGGCCTGGAGCTGGTCATATTTTGGTTTGTCGTCGTCGGTCGCGTTGCTCGGGGCCTTGTTCTCCAGATACTCACTGTGATACAGGAGCACCCGCAGAATACTGCCAACCAGAGGCAGGCCTACACACACACACACACACACACACACACACACACACACACACACACACACACACACACACACACACACACACACACACACACACACACACACACACACACACACACACACACACACACACACACACACACACACACACACACACACACACACCTCAGCATTGAACCATGCATGGTGTGCATTTTGTTTTCCTGTTTTTTTTCTTTTCGTTTTGAGAATAGATGGATTATTTAGACATTTGACTGCCAGACATTTGTTTAGTCTCAAACTGTGTCTTGCATTTGGAAGACGTATCTATGCATTAATCAAGTCACATAGGCATATCGGTTAACATCAGAACTGTAAGTCACGTGATGGGGCCTATTAGGCCCATTAGATATTAATCCCCAGACAGAACGGCTGTAGTGTTTGTTTGAGGGGTTACACAAGGAAAGGCCTACACTGTTTAGTAGGAGATAAGGTATAATAACAATAAAGGCAACAATGACATTAACCTTACTAATTAAGGTACATAATTATTTGAACGAATGAATTATAACGAATCAAGCCGTGGAGAACTCCTACTCCTACTAATTGAATTTAGTTTTATATTAAAGCCTATGGCAATTAACCTTTTTAATTGTATAGTTATATGAAAGAACGAATAATAACAAATCAAGCCGTGGAGAACTCCAATCTGCGCATATGACGATGTGTCCGCAAACAACATACACACTCTTATTGTATCTAGTTTGATATTATAGCCTATCGTAAATTGTATTGATTTGTTTAAGAGGCGTTTTATATATTTGGTTTGTTTCAGACAGATGGAACACATACATTATAAACATTCTATCCGCGATGATGAATTCAGTTTGATGTTCAATATTCTCCCTTTTTTGCTTCCTATTGTTAATAGCTCATTGATTTATTTCTAATTAGACTTGGGTACACAGGGTAATGTTTAACAAATATTTTCCCAAGTGCCACACACTGTCCTGAGCTTTTACGTGAACGAACGAACAATGAAGAATCAAGCAACTGAACTCCACGCTGCGCATATGGCGGTGTGTGTCAGACGCCACAACACACACACAATTAGTTCGTTTTATATATATTGTAACATTTGAGAGACATATTTGTTTGAGTGACAAGTCAACACTGATCGACCTATTTTAATAATATGGTAGAATGAATTATAATGGATCAAGCAGTTGAAAACTCAACAATGCGCATATGGTGATGTGTGTCCGACACAACTACACATACTTATTGTGTTTTATATTATAGCCGATCGATAAATTTGCTTGATTAATTTAAGAGACCTTTCATATATTTCATTTGTTTCAGACAGATTGAACCCACACAATCATATCCGCAAGGACGAATGAATGATGTTCAATAATCAATCTGAGAGCCATTTTATATGTTTAGTATAGGTCTACTCAATATGGTGTATACTGACCTCCTTCGCTCTCAGCGAAGGAGGCTTCGTCGTAGCCTTTGTGGGCATTTCATCTCAAGCCTCTCTTATCTCTCACAGATGGGGGTTCGCTTATGTTTATCGAGCACAGATGGGAGATCTTTCTTCCTGCGAGTCTCTGCATACTAACTGAGAGGGGCTCAATCTTACACATTCCTACTTTAACCAATGAGGGTGTGGGTTATTATACCGTACTTGTAAGCAACTCAAAACGACAACAAAACAATCAAACCAAAAAAACTCCACAACCACATCCTGTTCATCCAACATTAGTAACCGCAAAGTGTCAACAGAGGACTCTTGTGCGGGGAATTTCCACCGGCGGGCAGACCTTTCTGTCACCACCACATTCATTCATTCTGTACACCACCAGCAGGTGAATACAGCCGTACCACTGCACGACAAGTCCTACACACGATACAGCAGGAGAGGTAGTCCCCTGAGCTTAGCAATGTTTCAGCTCGTTGTGATGCTTGGCAGTCAACCCGAGGGGCAGGTCATCTTACATGAATCCACTGTGCTGTTCCACTGGCGCTGGAGCCTGTAGAGGGCCGACAGCACGGCCAGCGCCTGGACGAGAAGAACCTTTTGCTCCTGTAAGACGAGCGGTGGATCGTCTGGCTGGCAGAGGTCCTCACAAACCACTTCACACAGGAAGTCCCACACTGCCTTGCCTGGCCCATCTGGAGTGGCTAGGAGATGCAAACGTATGCTAACGATTAGGCTCAATAATTCTATACAAAGCAGCCACAAGGTTTGGTAAACAATAATAAACGGGGCCCTTACCAAACATCTGCATGCCTTCGTCTGTGGTCGTCAAGAGTTCTAGCACATGCAGGTACACTTCTAAACCACCCGGACTTTCACTCCTGTAATACAAGAAGGCATTTTCATTTCAAACATATGCAAGGGGTGTTGCTTGGGTAAATACCATTTCAGAACTCAAGCCCTGCCATTGTCTTTGTGTTTTGCGATATTAACGCCGTAATGACGGCAAATTCAATCCCTTACCTAAGCTGCTTTGCAGCTTCAAGTAAAGATGCCGCCACATCAAGATGGCTTTCACTGTCATCTGCCTCTCTCAGCTGTGCTGTAATCCAGCTCTTCATCAGCTCCTCATCAAGGTCAAACAGCTTGTCAACCAACTCTCCAACCTTCATGAGCAGATCCACTGTACACAGAACATGGACCAACACAATTACACATTCGAGACATTAATGTAGCGTTAATGATGAAGAGGTAATAGTTTGGGCATGATTGAAACTTGAGATGACAATGAACCATATATGTGTTCTACATTCATACGACTACATAATTTTGATTCTTTTACATAAATGCCTGTGTATAAAGAAGGCACGGTGTGTAACAGATCTCTTACAGTTGGTCGAGCTGCACATGATGAAACAGAGGCTGGTGCATACAGAACTCTGCTGTCGTATTCGGTCGATCCACAGCTCACGCGCATCTCTCTGAGACACACACGTCAGCAGCATTCTGGGGAAAAACAGAGCAGAAGAGGAAGCAGGTGATATATTTTCAGTTCCTACTGACACATTTTGAGTCACACACGTTCTCACACGTCATTACCTGCTGGTCTCCAACAGAGTGGGAGGGTCAGAGTCTCCAAGCAGAAGCAACAGCACCATGCTGTGGACAAAAGTAGACAGATGAGAGGCGAGAGTGCATTGCGTATGAAGCACAATCTCTGTTGGGAATATTCTGACCTACCCCAAGTCTTCATTTTGGCTCAGGGCTACACATGTGTCAGGAAAACATGCGATGTTGCCCAAGATTCCTACACAAATCTCCTGCATGAACACAACAGCAAGAATATCTGTAAATGTAGTCAATTTCATCACCTAGTGTCGACTTGGGTCGAGCACGATTACCTATTTTCAGATGCTTGTATCCAAACAGACTAACACCGAATTCAGATACATGTCGTTTAGGAGCAGGTAGCAGTTTGGCATCCTTCAAGTGATATGAAAATATGCCACTCACTGTTAGGCGAGGACTTTGGGATTTGGCAATCACCCCAAGAAGGATATCTGCGGCTTTAAACTCCTGCAGGAAACCAGCTACATCCTACAAGCATACAGACACACATTAGCCACTAGAGAATGAGCTGAAAACTACTTCAATAGGGCTGAGCAACAATGTTATTACAACACACTGTGACAGACAATAATCCCAATATTGATAAATCCACATTATGAACACTTCCACACAATGATCAAGTTATCTCTTCTTCACCAGTCCAACAGTTTAGAGTTTAAAGCCAGTGGGCTATGCTTCAAGCAGTTTACATTAAATGTTTGACATCATACATTCCATAGAAGGAATGCATATTTTAATAACACACACACACACACACACACACACACACACTTTTAAAATCATTTTATGTTTTAAGCTGCACAACACACCTTGTCCATTGCCATATCCCAGACTCTACACAGATCTTCCTCTTCATCATCAGCAAGTTGCATTTGAGTATCGGATTCTTCATCTTCATGTTTTGTCACCATCTATAAGAGAATGGTATATCACCTTTATTTTGCAGCAGAAGGAACCAGGTATAAGATAACATATAGGAGACACAGCACCACAGGGTCAAGCCAAGCCCAAAATGGTCTTAGCTTGGCCCAGGTGACCAAAGGTGTGATTATTATAAATAAAGAACCACATTCCTAATATTTATAATGGAGTATTTTAATACAATGTTTATACTTGTTTTATCAATGCATGTAAATACAACAAAGACACATTGAAAACAGGAAATGTCGCGGCCGAAAAACCTCCTTGCATCTTACCTGGATCAGTCGGGTTAGAGTACTAAAAAGCCAGTGCTTGCTGTATACGGTTTCTCCTATGGCGTCTCCCGCTTCAGTCTTTTCTCCATCCGCAGTGTCGGGTGGAGGTGATGGGTTGCGGTCCATGCCAGACGAATTCCCCTCTGGTGACCAGCACCTTTCATTTGCCTCTTCTTCTTCGGCACTATCATTATGGTCTGATACAGGCAGTCAATGAATGTAAACACAACATGATTTGGGATAGCTGCAAAGCCTGCTTATCTAATAGTATCTATATTATAAAATATGATATAGCAATGTTTGGAAGGTTATAACAGACATTCATCCACACAACTTTCTCTTTGTTATGTTGGCAATTTGTAACTTGGCCTGATTTAGTCTAATCGAGCCATGCATTGACAGTTTACATTAGCACGTTCACATTAGCTTCGCGTGTGGCTAACATTGTTCACTTCAAAACATACACACTGTCAAATTGCAAACAAAAATGAATGAAATTGTAAAAGAAACTCACTCATATCGACCACCCCTTTATCAAACATTATCTTAAAACACCAGAAGAGATTTCATTGCAGTTACATTCGAGTTGTAAACATGGACGTAACACGGATTTTCAATGTTCCGCCTTTAGCAAGCACACAAATGCGCATGTGCAGTGCACGCTGCCTTCTGGGAGGAAAGCTGCCAGCTGTTTTTTCACCCTATTATTTTTTAGAAATGACCGTATCTTACATTATTTTTTAATATATTTGATGATATAAATGACGTATCGTTTATCATAAAGGCCTATTAGTTAGGTTGTAGCTAAGCTAGCTAGCTAACAAAAATAAAGCGTAGGCGTAGTCGATGCTGCAAGACTGTAATAATCTATTCTCTAATAGGCCTATTATTTATGATACCCAACCTTCTCTTCATATCATAATGCAATCATCTATTGCATTTTATTATAGGACACAGTTTCAAACACCACTGTTCCCAATCACAACTAAATTGGCCATGACGTAATTTAGGAAGAATAATGTGCCACCCTGAGTCAACATAAACAGCAGACTGAGGTCTGTCACAAACTGCAGATGTCTTCCTTTGGGAGTGGTAGATATGTAATTTAATCCCTCAGACAATTTAGCTAATGTAAAAATATGTTTGTCCTTGGAGTGGTTACTGATATTTAGTAGACCTTCTGTCACTGGTAGAGTGGAGTACACAGGCCAGTGGAAATAAAGTAACCAGTTGACTGCATTTCCCTGATCATGTCGCCCACATTTTTTGGGGTACTGATAACAATAATGATTTATCATTAAGGTAATTACATGTTGTATGCTATCTTATTCAATAAATATTGCCACTGACATCCCAGATATACACAAGCACATGGGAGAATATCACTGTTGTAATAAACGTTCATATCAAATTGGTTTCAAATAATTCCGTAACTATTATTTCATTTGATTTGTGTCGTGAACACTTTTACTATAAAGATAGTGCGGAATATGTCAATGGAAGCATCCATTTTTGTTTATTGTTGTATTCTGTACCTCTTTTTGTTATCATACATCCATTAAGCTATTTCAACTATGTGTCTCCAAAGATTAAAAAACGGAATGGTTTCTTACCCCTAAGCAATCATCAATTTTACATTGAAAAACACGTATCCTGATGCCATCAACATTAATATTGTATATTGTGTTCATACAAGACATTACAGGATATAAACGTAATATGGATTAGCTATAGCTGATAATTGAGAAGGTATATTGTGTATTTTAGCAAGATTAGATGGACAATGTGACTATAATAATTGAAGATTAAGATCATAGAAAAGGATTTTAAAGAAACAACAAGTTCAAAAGATCTCTCCAAAGACCAACCTTACCTGAAAACCATTCCAAAATGCAATTCCTTTCATGTGTCTCCCTCTTTAACATATAAAGGCCTAATCAAATAAACCATTATATCATTGGAAATTAGGATGTAATATGATACATAAAAGCAATTAACCTAATGGGACAAAGTTCATAGTTGACCTTTTGTAGTCGTTACCATTGTTAGTGTAAGAGCCAAATAAGGACTAATAATAATAATTTAGTTAAAAGGTCATAAGAAATGTTTAGGTCTGATAACAGTTCAGTATTTAGAGCTTCCAGTCGGATAGCACTACGTCATAGCGTCATTGATTGGACGTAGTTAGTTTAGTTCGAAGTTAGAGACGTGGAAGCAATACAGTTTTTTGACCGTGAGTCTGTACGGTTTGTATTTCATAAGTAAACATTTAAAAGAAAAACAATTGTGGTTTGCTCGTGTTGCAAATACTGGTTGCAATTAGACTAACTTCAGAAAAGTGGCAAAGACAAATTAGAAACGAGGTACGTGCCACTACAGTTAGTAATGGGACTTTCATTTTGAGACGATAACAGGATGCATCTCCTTGACACTGGATGACATTGGATGACGGTGATAGTGTTAATGATCTAACTTATCAAAACACTAAGCAGATGGGAAACACTCAAAGCTAAGTTACATCAAGACAATACAGCTTTGCCTTGGCACAGGCACTCGTTATAAGGTGTCTTTTACACCTTATGTATACATGACTATTGTTACTGCAACTACATGTCTACATAATAAAGTTTGATGACAGGAAATGGTATCTATTGACGATATACTCTTATAATAGTCTATAAAAGGCTATCATGATACAATGATTATATATATATATATATATATATATATATATATATATTATATTCTATTTTAATATAACTTTCTGTGGGGTTATTTTGAGGCTAATAATAAGTTAAATAAAATAGTTTAGTTCATAAAATCTTTATATTTTAAACCTGTACTATGTAACATATTCACTGCACCCATTAATGTTGTTATAATAATTTGACACTTACAAACTGGTTGGTCTGGTCTGTGGCGAGAAAGGCCCGAAAATCTAACTTCAACCCCAAAAAAAGTGATGTAATGCCCTTTACAACATACTTTGGAAGATGTTTGCACATGCACACACTGTCTCACACACACACACACACACACACACACACACACACACATGACTTTCCATTTGCTGTATGTTTACAATATCTAAGCAATAAATGAAAGATAACCCTGAAAGGGGTGTGAGCAAAAATTGTGCAATCTCAATATAAAGGGCCATCAGGGTCCGGCATGTTGAGTATCTTCTTAGAGGACGGCAACCCCATAGTGGCAAGTATGAAGTGGAGTCACTTTTGGTTGTGTTGCCTGGCCCTGTCAGTTGCAAACATCGCCAATGTCCAAGCCAGAGAGGGTAAGATTAAAATAATTTGGTGGTCTATGTAACGATATTTACACATTCTACACATTGATCTTCTTGAATGCATTTTAAACATAAACCACGGTCATCCATACAATTTTGGGATACAAATGCTTTGTTCATAGTGTTGTTTTCTGACTTTGACTCAAATATTGGTCTCTGATGAAGAACCAGCCGGATCTAGAACAACAGTGCACAGTATATTTTCTCGCTTACTTTGCCTCCACAGCTCTCAACCACGTCAACAGCATCTGTAGCACGTGGGGTCGGAATCACTTCAAGACGTTCGATGGTGACGTGTACCAGTTCCCCGGGTTGTGTGGATACAACCTGGTGTCCGACTGCCACGAGACGTACCAAGAATTCTCGGTGCACATTCAGAAGGGCATGGTGGATGGCCACCCGACGGTCAACGAGGTGGTGGTCACCATCAACGACCTTGTGTTCCACCTGACTAAGAGTGGCGTCTCATTGAACAGCGATCTGTGAGTATCCCACTCACTGAGACTGCTGCTTAGAAGCACCAAATCTGATGATTAAACACGCACTGTCTAGCAATTGTTCCTTGGAAATGGTTCAACACCGTGTTCCCTGGACTTTTCTTTCTTTTTCTTTCTCTAACTTCTTGTTTTTTTAACAAACATTTACTCTTTCCTATAGTATCAACCTGCCGTATTTTTTTGCGGGGATTCAACTAGAAAGAAATGCTGTTTACACCAAGCTCCAGGCCAAGGTCGGCCTTGTTGTCATGTGGAATGGTGATGACGCTGTGATGGTAAGACAGTAACTATTAATAATTAATATTTTGCGTGTTATCAGTGTTATAGTTATACTAAGAGGTGAAAGACACCTAATGTATGTGTTTATATGTATGATTCAAATAATTCCTTTGAATCTCTTTATTAGGTGGAACTGGATTCGGATTATCGTAACCGCACTTGTGGCCTTTGTGGGGATTTCAATGGCGTTCCAGTCTACAATGAATTTATTCACAAAAGTCCGTTTATTATTTAATGATTATGATCTGGTTCATTTATATTGGCCTACCGCACATATGTAGGCCTTAAAAAAGATTCTTAAATTGTTTTCTTGTATGTATATGTGTTTGGCATCTAATTCTGCAAATCACATTTAGATCGCAAAATCCACCCCATTGAGTTTGGCAATAGACAGAGAGTCCATCAACCAAACGATGACTGCGAGGACCCCTACGAAGAGGAAGAACAGGCCCTGGAAGACCAGGCGCTGGAAGACCAGGCGCTGGAAGACCAGGCCCTGGAAGACCAGGCCCTGGAAGACCAGGCCCTGGAAGACCAGGCGCTGGAAGACCAGGCGCCGGAAGACCAGGCTCTTGATGACCCCTGCAAGGAATTTGTACGTTTACAAAAATAAGTTGGTCGATTGTCAATACGCCAACCAGGGTTCAGGAAAACAAGCCTCATAGTTGTTTCTGTTTTACAAGCTGTTGTTTTACAAACTTTTTTCCAATAACACCTTTTAGCGCCCAATCTGCGAGAAGATGATTCACTCTGAGGCCTGGAGCTCTTGCGCATCGCTGGTGGACCCGGCCCCATACACCCAGGCCTGTGTGCAGGACATGTGTGGTTGTGGCAAAAACACCGATGACTTCTGCGTCTGCAGCACACTGGCAGAGTTCTCCCGCCAGTGTTCCCATGCTGGGGGTCAACCGCCCAGCTGGAGGACGCCCCAGTTCTGCGGTAGCATATTCTTCCTTACAGTAACACAACAAAAAAAAGAAGATAAATATGGATAAAGTGTTTAAATAATAAGGATTCATTTCATAGAATCCCTTTATTTTCATTTCCTTTTCTAGAAGCAAAAGTGAACTAGCATTCAACTTATTTTGAATACAAAAGTATGACACGCCATTTATTTCCCCTTGCAGCTAAGACGTGCCCATTTAACATGGTGTATGAAGAGAGCGGCTCCCCGTGTATGGCTACCTGTACACTCTCAGACACCAGTTCGCTCTGTGAGGACCACAAAATGGATGGTTGCTTTTGCCCTGCGGGTAAGCCACCTTTACCTTTTATTATTAGAAAATATATCCATTTGTAAGATGCTCTCCCCTACAATTGTGACCTCCCTGTATTTCAGGAACGGTGTGGGACAACATTTCACAGAGAGGTTGTGTACGCCAGACTGAATGCCAGTGTAAACACGATAAAATCTACAACTCCGGGGACGTTTACCGACAGGATAGTGAAGAATGGTATCTGAAAGTTAATCTTGAATGCTATCGGGACAATTCAAATGTATAAGGCCAGGCCTATTATCTGCTATTTGATTTTGTTAACAATCTCAAATACTTTGGCTTATCCCAGTACATGCTATGAGGGAAGATGGGACTGCAAGAGTCTACCCAGTCCTGCTACTTGTGCAGTGGAAGAGGGTTCCCATGTGACTACTTTTGATGGGAAAGCCTACATTTTCCACGGGGATTGCCACTACATCCTGGCTAAGATCGAAAGCAAGGTAAAAGAGTTAGCTCATGTACAACTTGTTATTTTATATTTGAAATGAGAATTTAGACATTTAAAATCGTTATATTTGACATTCGACATTTGAGTGTTTCAAAATTACAATTACAATTTTTGAACATTTGAATTAATTGATGGTCATCTGAACGTATTCATACCATGTGTGACGCAGGATGATGCCAGCCCCAAGTTCACTATCGTGGTCCAGTTGGTCCCATGTGTGAGCCATGAGTTTGACACTTGTCTGAAGAGTGTGATGGTCCTACTGAACGATGACAAAAACAATGTGAGTGGTGCTATTTAGTATTTCATTTGGAGGGAGGCTGTTGGATACGGGATAACATGTGACCTATGAATGATAATGTAAGATTATAATTTTGACGATACCATGACCTTTGTGCAGATGCTAGCGTTCTCTGCAGATGGAAAAGTGAGGCACAACACGCAGATCATCAGCTTGCCGTACAACACAGGTTAGATCAACTTGAAAACCCATAACTAGCTGCACAGTGTTTTAAATCTGTCTTAATTATATCATTATTGTACTCATATCGTACTTATACATACCATTTGTCTTTGACTTGTAGGCGACATCAACATATTCCAGGCATCGTCCTTCCACATCCTGCTCCAGACCAGATTTGGGGTACAGATTCAGGTCCAGCATGTTCCAGTCTTGCAAGTCTATCTGACCCTTGAGCAGAGTTACAAAACAAAGACAAGAGGTAAACCAACACATGGCTAATCTGAGGCTTGCTCAATTCTAATCTACAATATAGCTTCATATGAAGTTTTACAATTGTACATGTAATAGTTGTGTGTGTCACTCACACTGCTTTTGAGATGGTTATATTTCCGAAAATAACGCACATAACCATTGCATACAGAAAATGTACAACATATTCCATCCACCCATCTATTTATCCATTCATTTTCCTTCAATCCATCGAAACTGCTTCCTCTGATTCAGGTTTATGTGGAAACTATAATATGATGCTGTCCGATGACATGAAGACACCTCAGGGGATCGTGGAAGGCACTGCATCCTCTTTCGGGAACTCCTGGAAGGCCAAATCTACCTGCCCGGACAGAGAGGAGCGGCTTGACAGCCCCTGTTCCCTCAGTGTGGAGAATGGTACGCTGTGTTTGTTCATTGCAAATTCATGGAGTTATTACTCCAGCTGTCTCTGCTAGTCTTCAAGGACATAGAATGTTTGCAGTCAGCCATCTTTGATTTTGATTCTTTGATTGAAACATATTTCACAATCAGATCAAACATCCACACTGATAGTGTCCTTTTTTGTTTCCAAATAATCCCATATAATAATAATTATGATCTTCTCGCAGAACGATATGCTGAACATTGGTGCTCGCTGTTAACAAGTCTAAACAGCACATTTACAAACTGCCATGCAATGATTGATCCGGAAAAGTACCACAAGGTATTGTACAACTATACTGCAGGTTTATCTGTCAATTCGAATCAATTGAAGTTGTCGTCGTTGTCATAGTATTAACAATGTGTTGTCCTCATCAGAGATGCATCTACGCCACATGTAACTGCGAGAAGACCGAAGACTGCATGTGTGCCGTTTTCTCCTCCTATGTGCGAGCTTGTGCTTCAAAAGGAGTTTTCCTGAGCGATTGGAGAGTGAACGTCTGTGGTAAGAGCTTAAGGACATAATGTGTGGTACTCCTGCTGAGTCTATGGTCAGAACAGTTTTCATAATACCGTTACCACATGTTCATTTTACATAATTACAATTCTAAAAACAATATTCTACCAGATAAATACACAAGGGGCTGCCCAGAAAGCCAGAGCTTCTCTTACAAGCTGCAGCGCTGCCAGTGGACATGCAAACAGCTGAGCTCAGAGCAGCAGAGCTGCACCTCTGACTTCCTGCCTGTGGATGGCTGCTCCTGCCCTGAGGGGATGTATCTGGATGAAAGAGGTGCCTGTGTGCCCATGAACAAATGCCCCTGCTATCACAACGGAGTCCACATAAAGCCAGGCAAATCAATAAGCTTCAAAGAGCAACACTGGTTAGTTGGGGACTCATTTCTCATCAAAATCCAAGTTTGCTACCTCATTTGTCTTACTTACTGTATGTATCTGTCCTCCTGACCTCCTGTTGTTTACTGTTCAATAGTGTCTTATTTTGCCTAACAAAGACTTAAAACATAGCAAAGTGTCAGAAGACTGTGGATAATGATTGGCGATAGTTTGAGATGACTAAACTAACATTTGTTTTTTTAGTGTGTGCACCAATGGCATGCTTCATTGTCGTACTTGGAGGACATTTTCACCAGGTATGCTTGTATACATATTCATGTTGTTTGTTGATTCATTAATTCAATTGTATGTGTTGTATGTATGTATGTATTTGTGTGTGTGTGTGTGTGTGTGTGTGTGTGTGTGTGTGTGTGTGTGTGTGTGTGTGTGTTTGACTTCAAATGTACTTTAAGTCTCATTTTTATGTTTTCATAGCCTGTCCCACTCCAAAAGTCTACATCAACTGTTCAAGTGCAGACGTCAGAGAGCTGGGCGTGCAGTGTGCTCAAACATGTACAAACCCAGAGAGTGATAGTTGTGTGAGTACGATTCATCATCTTAAGCTTTAGCAAGAGAGAAAGACCATAAGTATGTCAGAAATCAAAGTATGTCAGAAATCAAATTGTTCATCAACTAACTCGTGTTTCCATGGGATTCAAAGATCCTGGTCAAAAGCTAAACACATGATCAACTAACTCTTGTTTTCCATGGGATTCAAAGATTGCGGTCAAAGCTAAACGAAGGATCAACTAAGTCTTGTTTTCCATGGGATTCAAAAGATCCCGGTGAAAAACAAAACAATATATAAGCTAACACTTGTTTCCATTGATTTCAATATCCCGGGTCAGAAATGGAAACGAATCATCAGCTAACCGTTGTTTTTATGGGTTCAATGACCCCAGTACTCAACAGAATGTGAATCCGGCTGTCAATGCCCCAATGGTCTCCTTGATGATGGCAAGGGCTCCTGTGTGAAGAAGCATGAATGTCCATGCCAACACGATGGAAACATCTACGCTTCTGGCTCTAAAATCGCAGATCAGTGCAACACCTGGTATGATGAGCCTGATATGTATTTTTTTTTAAATAATGTTTCAAGAGAATATCTAATGTACTAAGTCTTAACTATTTAATAACCATCTAATCGACCTCTATCTCACAGTACATGTAAAATGGGGAAATGGGAGTGCACGGAGAAGAAATGCCCAGGGACTTGCATCATTTATGGCAGTGGTCATTACAGTACTTTTGATCAGCGAATGTATGGCTTTCAAGGGCAATGCGCCTATGTGGCAGTCCAGGTAAAATCATGCATACAAACACACAAATCATGATTCCTTGTCCTATGCTTCTACTTTGTTTCAGTTCCCATTTAGACTCCAACACTGCATGGTGTTAGGGGTATAATAGAGTAAAGAAATAACTCGAGGGACGTCTATGATTACCTTGTTTTATTTAACCGGCTGAATTGTTATTATTCAAGGTGAAGGGTCGATGTAGGGTAGTATAACAAGACATTTTTCATGAGCCATTAAGTGTTGATATATGGTTGTTTCTTGCTTGAGATAACACAGTTACTCTGGACTCTGCTATTCTACTTTACTCTGTATCCTGGGGATTCTCCGTAAACACAAGCATCAGTGTTAATGTAGTAGTGATGTTAAATCATTCTTTTAGAACAAATGTGGCAACAAATCAGTAGAGGACACCTTCCGGGTTATTACAGAAAATATACCATGTGGAACTACCGGCACCACTTGCTCCAAATCTGTCAGGATTCAACTGGGGGTAAGTCCTCATTGCAAACAGTATATATATTAGGGGCCTGTGTCTCAAAATAATATCAGATGTAGTGAATACACTTGAAAGGAGAACTATTTGTACTGACATTATATTGTTCATTACAGAGAAAAGAAATTAAATTAGCGAAGGGGGATTACAAAATATTGGATCTGGCAAAGGGCCCTGAGATCAAGTACACAATCCGAAATGTTGGGATGTATCTGGCCGTAGAAGCTTCAATCGGGATTACAGTTCTATGGGACCGCAGAACAACCATCCGGATCCTTCTGGAACCACAGCACAGTGTGAGTAACACTACAGTTAGGGCTGTGGAGTACAAACTGTTCAGCTACTTAACTGCAGTGTTATTTGTTGTTGTTTTTGCTTCAGTCCTCTTTTTTTGTTGTTGATACAAATGACAAAGATACAAATGTGTAATCTAAATTAAGATGTGACGATATTCCTTGAATTTCTTTCTTTTTGTGTGTTCATTTTGTAGTGTATAATGTAAATTGACTTATGAATTTTTGATGGCCGTTTATTTAACGATGCAGACAACAATACTATGGAATTAGAAACTTTTTTTTTTAAATTGATGTCTGTCTTTCTACTTTAAAGGCCGGGGTGTGCGGTCTTTGTGGAGACTTTAATGGAGATGTCCAGAATGATTTCACCACCCAGAGTCAGATGGTAGTGAGCAGCCCCCTTGAGTTTGCAAACAGCTGGAAGGTGGACACTTGCTTGGACGCAGAAGCAAGCGTTGATTCTTGTGCGCTGCAATCCCATCGACACAGCTGGGCCCAGATTCAGTGTAGCATTATAAAGAGCAAGACCTTCCAAGACTGCCACAAAAAGGTCAGTTAAAAATATATTTCTGGTTTTCTGCATGACAAAATGATACATATAGCATTTTTTTTTACGTTGTTTCCAAATTTCTACTTCAAATCAAATATCACCATCACTTCTCTTTGAATGCCTGTACAGGTGGATCATCTTCCGTTTTATGAAAACTGTGTAAAAGACTCGTGTGCCTGCGACACCGGAGGAGACTGTGAGTGCTTCTGTACCGCGGTGGCAGCCTACGCTCAGGCTTGTAATGAAGTTGCTGTGTGCGTTGCCTGGAGAACCCCGGACATATGCCGTAAGTTAACGCTGGCCAATGTGAACTACATTACACAAACAGGTTGTTGTTGTTGTTGTTGTTGTTGTTGCAACTGTTGTAATTGCAAATCGATGGAGCCAAGAACACACTGGGCGCAACACAACCTCTGATAACGTCTTGTTTTGTTTTTCCCACTTAGCCGTATTCTGTGACTACTACAATGATGGGGAATTATGCCAGTGGCACTACAAGCCTTGCCATACACCTTGTTACAAGACCTGCCGGAATCCACGCGCATGCACAAATTCAATACCAAACCTGGAAGGTAGGAAAGCCGGTTGGCTTTCAAATAAATCGGATGGATAAAAATACTTTAGGCTACTAAATGTCACTAGGAATTGCATTTTCTGAAAATAAATCATGATTTTGCTAACATAAGCCCAACAACTGTCAGTAGAACAACAACAATATGACAAATGAACTCCCTGAATGTATTAATAATAGCCTTTTAAATGTGCTCTTTTTTATAGGCTGTTACCCTGTGTGTCCAGAAGATAAGCCCATATTTGACGAAGATAAAGGGATATGTGTTGAAATCTGTGATGGATGCATTTACAATGGAACATATTATAACGACACTGATGTAATTTACAATGTGACAGACAATTTAGGAATGTGCTACTATGCAATTTGCAAAAATGGAACAGTGATAGAGACAAATTATCCCTGTTCTACTCCCCAACCAACAACATCTGCATCAACAACGACATTCATAACCTCAACTATAACCACACCAACATCATCACCTACTCCTACTGTCATCTCAACGACTACAGCTACAAAAACACCCACTGCACCACCCAGTACAACTGTTGTTACACCAACCCCTTTTGTCACATCACCTACTACACCTCAAACAACAACGACAAGGAGTACCACGACTGAACCAACTACACCCGTAGGAACAACTACAGAGACAACAAGTCCGCCTGATTTTACAACGACAACTTCTCCACCTACTCCAACTATCATCTCAACGACTACATCTACAACAACACCCACTGCACCACCCAGTACAACTATAGTAACACCAACCCCTGTTGTCACGACATCAACGACTTCCACTGAAGAAACAACCTCAGTTACGGCAACTCCATCCATCACAACTGAAGAAACAACCGGAATACCCTCAACGACTCCCTGCGAGGAGTGTGAATGGACAAAATGGTTTGATGTGGACAGCAACACGGGCGGCAGCGACTGGGAAACGTACGAGAACATCACAAACAGCGGAGAGAAGATATGTAAAAAACCAAGAAACATTACATGCAGATCTACACATAATCCTGATCAAATCTTTGAAGACTTTGTCAGTGAGACGGGACAAGTTGTCACTTGTGATATCAACCATGGCTTGATATGCAAAAAAGAGGATCAGACTAAACGGCCTTTTAAGTGCTTTAACTACCAGATTAAGGTAGACTGTTGTTTTCCGTGCATCCCCTACACCACCCCTCCAACTACATCAACTACCGTCATTAGCTCTAGCCCCAATCCAACACCTGGTAGCACCACTTCAGAAAAGACTACGACAGTCATCACAACAACTGAGACTACATTACCAAGTGCGTCGCCCACCACACCAGAGCCCACACCAACCCCTGTTGTCACGACCACAACAACTCCACCTCAAACAACAACGACAAGGAGTACCACGACTGAACCAACTACAACCGTAGGAACAAATACAGAGACAACCCCTGTTGATACAGTATCAACTACTACACCTCAAACCACCACAAGGAGTACCACACCTGAACCAACTGCAACCGTAGGAACAACCACAGAGACAAGTCCGACTGTTCTTACAACAACTTCTCCACCTACTCCAACTGTCATCTCAACGACTACATCTACAACAGCACCCACTGCACCACCCAGTACAACTGTTTTTACACCAACCCCTATTGTCACATCAACTACTACACCTCAAACCACCACAAGGAGTACCACACCTGAACCAACTACAACCGTAGGAACAACTACAGAGACAAGTCCGACTGTTCTTACAACAACAACTTCTCCACCGACTCCAACTGTCATCTTAACGACTACATCTACAACAGCACCCACTGCACCACCCAGTACAACTGTTTTTACACCAACCCCTATTGTCACATCAACTACTACACCTCAAACCACCACAAGGAGTACCACACCTGAACCAACTACAACCGTAGGAACAACTACAGAGACAAGTCCGACTGTTCTTACAACAACAACTTCTCCACCTACTCCAACTGTCATCTCAACGACTACATCTACAACAGCACCCACTGCACCACACAGTACAACTGTTGTTACACCAACCCCTATTGTCACATCAACTACTACACCTCAAACAACCACAAGGAGTACCACACCTGAACCAACTACAACCGTAGGAACAACTACAGAGACAAGTCCGACTGTTCTTACAACAACAACTTCTCCACCTACTCCAACTGTCATCTCAACGACTACATCTACAACAGCACCCACTGCACCACCCAGTACAACTGTTTTTACACCAACCCCTATTGTCACATCAACTACTACACCTCAAACCACCACAAGGAGTACCACACCTGAACCAACTACAACCGTAGGAACAACTACAGAGACAAGTCCGACTGTTCTTACAACAACAACTTCTCCACCTACTCCAACTGTCATCTTAACGACTACATCTACAACAGCACCCACTGCACCACCCAGTACAACTGTTTTTACACCAACCCCTATTGTCACATCAACTACTACACCTCAAACCACCACAAGGAGTACCACACCTGAACCAACTACAACCGTAGGAACAACTACAGAGACAAGTCCGACTGTTCTTACAGCAACAACTTCTCCACCTACTCCAACTGTCATCTCAACGACTACATCTACAACAGCACCCACTGCACCACCCAGTACAACTGTTTTTACACCAACCCCTATTGTCACATCAACTACTACACCTCAAACCACCACAAGGAGTACCACACCTGAACCAACTACAACCGTAGGAACAACTACAGAGACAAGTCCGACTGTTCTTACAACAACAACTTCTCCACCTACTCCAACTGTCATCTCAACGACTACATCTACAACAGCACCCACTGCACCACCCAGTACAACTGTTGTTACACCAACCCCTATTGTCACATCAACTACTACACCTCAAACAACCACAAGGAGTACCACACCTGAACCAACTACAACCGTAGGAACAACTACAGAGACAAGTCCGACTGTTCTTACAACAACAACTTCTCCACCTACTCCAACTGTCATCTCAACGACTACATCTACAACAGCACCCACTGCACCACCCAGTACAACTGTTTTTACACCAACCCCTATTGTCACATCAACTACTACACCTCAAACCACCACAAGGAGTACCACACCTGAACCAACTACAACCGTAGGAACAACTACAGAGACAAGTCCGACTGTTCTTACAACAACAACTTCTCCACCTACTCCAACTGTCATCTTAACGACTACATCTACAACAGCACCCACTGCACCACCCAGTACAACTGTTTTTACACCAACCCCTATTGTCACATCAACTACTACACCTCAAACCACCACAAGGAGTACCACACCTGAACCAACTACAACCGTAGGAACAACTACAGAGACAAGTCCGACTGTTCTTACAGCAACAACTTCTCCACCTACTCCAACTGTCATCTCAACGACTACATCTACAACAGCACCCACTGCACCACCCAGTACAACTGTTGTTACACCAACCCCTTTCGTTACATCACCTACTACACCTCAAACAACTACGACAAGGAGTACCACGACTGAACCAACTACACCCATAGGAACAACTACAGAGACAACAAGTCCGCCTGATTTTACAACGACAACTTCTCCACCTACTCCAACTATCATGTCAACGACTACATCTACAACAACACCCACTGCACCACCCAGTACAACTGTAGTAACACCAACCCCTGTTGTCACGACATCAACGACTTCCACTGAAGAAACAACCTCAGTTACGGCAACTCCATCCATCACAACTGAAGAAACAACCGGAATACCCTCAACGACTCCCTGCGAGGAGTGTGAATGGACAAAATGGTTTGATGTGGACAGCAACACGGGCGGCAGCGACTGGGAAACGTACGAGAACGTCACAAACAGCGGAGAGAAGATATGTAAAAAACCAAGAAACATTACATGCAGATCTACACATAATCCTGATCAAATCTTTGAAGACTTTGTCAGTGAGACAGGACAAGTTGTCACTTGTGATATCAACCATGGCTTGATATGCAAAAAAGAGGATCAGACTAAACGGCCTTTTAAGTGCTTTAACTACCAGATTAAGGTAGACTGTTGTTTTCCGTGCATCCCCTACACCACCCCTCCAACTACATCAACTACCGTCATTAGCTCTAGCCCCAATCCAACACCTGGTAGCACCACTTCAGAAAAGACTACGACAGTCATCACAACAACTGAGACTACATCACCAAGTGCCTCGCCCACCACACCAGAGCCCACACCAACCCCTGTTGTCACGACCACAACAACTCCACCTCAAACAACAACGACAAGGAGTACCACGACTGAACCAACTACACCCGTAGAAACAAATACAGAGACAACAAGTCCGCCTGTTCTTACAACAACTTCTCCACCTACTCCAACTGTCATCTCAATGACTACATCTACAACAACACCCACTGCACAACCCAGTACAACTGTAGTAACACCAACCCCTGTTGTCACGACCACAACAACTCCACCTCAAACAACAACGACAAGGAGTACCACGACTGAACCAACTACACCCGTAGGAACAAATACAGAGACAACAAGTCCGCCTGTTCTTACAACAACAACTTCTCCAACTACTCCAACTGTCATCTCAACGACTACATCTACAACAACACCCACTGCACCACCCAGTACAACTGTTGTTACACCAACCCCTTTCTTTACATCACCTACTACACCTCAAACAACAACGACAAGGAGTACCACGACTGAACCAACTACACCCGTAGGAACATCTACAGAGACAACAAGTCCGCCTGATTTTACAACAACAACTTCTCCACCTACTCCAACTATCATCTCAACGACTACATCTACAACAACACCCACTGCACCACCCAGTACAACTGTTGTAACACCAACCCCTTTTGTAACATCACCTTCTACACCTCAAACAACTACGACAAGGAGTACCACGACTGAACCAACTAAACCCGTAGGAACAACTACAGAGACAACAAGTCCGCCTGTTCTTACAACAACAACTTCTCCACCTACTCCAACTGTCATCTCAATGACTACATCTACAACAACACCCACTGCACCACCCAGTACAACTGTAGTAACACCAACCCCTTTTGTCACATCACCTTCTACACCTCAAACAACTACGACAAGGAGTACCACGACTGAACCAACTACACCCGTAGGAACAACTACAGAGATAACAAGTCCGCCTGATTTTACAACAACAACTTCTCCACCTACTCCAACTGTCATCTCAACGACTACATCTACAACAACACCCACTGCACCACCCAGTACAACTATAGTAACACCTACCCCTGTTGTCACGACCACAACAACTACACCTCAAACAACAACGACAAGGAGTACCATGACTGAACCAACTACACCCGTAGAAACAACTACAGAGACAACCCCTGTTGGTACAGTATCAACTACTACACCTCAAACCACCACAAGGAGTACCACACCTGAACCAACTACACCCGTAGGAACAACTACAGAGACAACAAGTCCACCTGTTCTTACAACAACAACTTCTCCACCTACTCCAACTGTCATCTCAACGACTACATCTACAACAACACCCACTGCACCACCCAGTACATCTGTAGTAACACCAACCCCTGTTGTCACGACCACAACAACTACACCTCAAACAATAACGACAAGGAGTTCCACGACTGAACCAACTACACCCGTAAAAACAACTACAGCGACAACAAGTCCGCCTGTTGTTACAACAACTTCTCCACCTACTCCAACTGTCATCTCAACGACTACATCTACAACAACACCCACTGCACCACCCAGTACAACTGTAGTAACACCAACCCCTTTTGTCACATCACCTTCTACACCTCAAACAACTACGACAAGGAGTACCACGACTGAACCAACTACACCCGTAGGAACAACTACAGAGACAACAAGTCCGCCTGATTTTACAACAACAACTTCTCCACCTACTCCAACTGTCATCTCAACGACTACATCTACAACAACACCCACTGCACCACCCAGTACAACTATAGTAACACCTACCCCTGTTGTCACGACCACAACAACTACACCTCAAACAACAACGACAAGGAGTACCATGACTGAACCAACTACACCCGTAGAAACAACTACAGAGACAACCCCTGTTGGTACAGTATCAACTACTACACCTCAAACCACCACAAGGAGTACCACACCTGAACCAACTACACCCGTAGGAACAAATACAGAGACAACAAGTCCACCTGTTCTTACAACAACAACTTCTCCACCTACTCCAACTGTCATCTCAACGACTACATCTACAACAACACCCACTGCACCACCCAGTACATCTGTAGTAACACCAACCCCTGTTGTCACGACCACAACAACTACACCTCAAACAATAACGACAAGGAGTTCCACGACTGAACCAACTACACCCGTAAAAACAACTACAGCGACAACAAGTCCGCCTGTTGTTACAACAACTTCTCCACCTACTCCAACTGTCATCTCAACGACTACATCTACAACAACACCCACTGCACCACCCAGTACAACTGTTGTTACACCAACCCCTTTTGTCACATCACCTACTACACCTCAAACAACAACGACAAGGAGTACCACGACAGAACCAACTACACCCGTAGGAACAACTACAGAGACAACCCCTGTTGTCACAGTAACAACTACTACACCTCAAACAACAACCACAAGGAGTACCACACCTGAACCAACTACAACCGTAGGAACAACTACAGGGACAACAAGTCCACCTGTTCTTACAAAAACAACTTCTCCACCTACTCCAACTGTCATCTCAACGACTACATCTACAACAACACCCACTGCACCACCCAGTACAACTGTTGTTACACCAACCCCTTTTGTCACATCACCTACTACACCTCAAACAACAACGACAAGGAGTACCACGACTGAACCAACTACACCCGTACGAACAACTACAGAGACAACCCCTGTTGTCACAGTATCAACTACTACACCTCAAACAACCACAAGGAGTACCACACCTGAACCAACTACAACCGTAGGAACAACTACAGAGACAACAACTACTGCACCACCCAGTACAACTGTAGAAACACTGACGCCTGTTTCCACATTGACTACACCACACCATTCAACGTCAGTGCCAAGTACTACGTCATCACCAACACACGAGTCAATTGTTACAGGCACTGTAAAAACGACCATCCCTCCAACTACAGAGCATATTTTAAACCCCTCAACCACTACTGAATCAACATACACCACTGTCCTCAGTACCACTACCGTTACAATCCAAACTACAACTACAGAATGTGTCTGTATTGTTGATGGCAAGCATTATAAACCTGGTAAGAAAATATTGCTTTTATATTGTAAACATTCTGGCATTGCTTTCTTCTACAGAAGGGAATGATGAGTGAGGAACTGTTGGCGTTGATTATTTTATATTTTATAATTGTATCAATCTCATGTAGCTTGAATGTAAATTCATGTGCAGTCATTGTACCTTTAGCTATATATTTTTTATAAAGAGGAACATTTGATTGACACTCGTTGATACAAGAGCTAATGAAGTTAATTGAGTCTTGTTTTGTATCTTTTAGGGGACACAATATATTACATGAAAGACATTGGATCAGGGATTTGTCTCACAATGATATGTTCGGGTATTTGCGAACTTCAAAACCAAACGAGCCAGTGCATCTCTACAACTACACCCTCACCAACACCATCCGTCCCCACCTGCCCCGAGTGGGATGTAATGGTAAGGACTGTCTTGCATCCAGTTCATAAAAACAGAACTATTCATCAAAATACAGGGATGTTTTTACATCTTTGGTGTCAGACTCATGCGCCGTGTATGTATTGATGATTCTTTGAACCCTTTCCTTCTCATCTTTTTCGGTGGCAGCAAAACGAGACATTTGTGCTGTGTAATTGCACAATGGCCAAGTGCATTGATAACAACACAATTGAAATAGTAAAATATGAATGCCCCCCACTTGAAGAAATCACCTGTGCCAGGGAAATTAAACCAGTTATTGTAGACGATGAATACGGCTGCTGCAAATATTACACATGCCCATGTGAGTTCCATGATATGCCTTTTTTACTTATTTACTGTTGACTGTACTCATTTCCTGCTTCACCAATGCTGGATAAGAAAAAATCTATTTTTATGTGTTATTGCAGGTGAATGTGAAGGCTGGGGAGACCCACATTACATTACATTTGATGGAGTCTTCTACAGTTATCAAGGAAACTGCACGTATGTCTTAATGGAAGAGATCACACCAAAGCACAATTTGAAGGTTGTTGTTGACAATGTGTACTGCGACCCCACCGAAGACGTTTCTTGTCCTCGCTCAATTATCGTATCGTATCGCTCACAAGTTATCACTCTCAAGAATCATAACCTTATTGGAGCAGCCAAGATGGAGGTAAAAACACATATTTATCCACGGATATAATTGTAAACATGAGCCAGAATTTCTCTCACTTAAGAAGACGCTTGAGGGTTTTGCCTAATTATGCTTTTCTTACACTTGTTTTTAACATAGGCTCTCAGTAACGGAGTGACTGTAAAACTGCCTTATTACCATCAAGGGATAAAGGTGCTAAGCACTGGCATGTCCTTGATCTTGGAGATCCCTACTCTGCAAGTGGTCATCACATTTGGAATTACAGGATTTAGTATCAGCCTGCCCCCTCGGGAATTTGCGAACAATACAAAGGGGCATTGTGGTAAGGATTCCTTACCCCCAAGCACCAATATGGGTCAGTCGTTCTGGAGTTGGGTGACTAAGTGTTATATTTGTGTTTGTCCTGTCAGGAACATGCAACAACAACAAGGCTGATGAATGTATGTTGCCTGGAGGCCAGCTGGTACAGAATTGTGAAGTGATGGCTGACTATTATCTTGTGGAAGACTTTAACAAGCCATCCTGCCATGCTCCATCCGTACAACCAACCAATTCTCCCATGCCCCCACCGCCACTAACCACATGCAAACCAGACTCTATATGTGAAGTGCTTATGGGCAGGTACGTGCATCCTGTTTAACATATATGCATCGCTTGATCAATTGATATACTATCAATTATAATCAAGTTCATTTGAATTGACCTTACCCTAGCCCTGTCTTTGTCAGATAAGATTAGGCAATAGACAACAGATTTTTGCACATCACTGGAATGGGATGATGAGATTCGATTGGTTAACTCGAAACATCTCTCTTGGGTTGTGCCCCCTCCTCCCCGCAGTTTGTTCGAAGCATGCCACTCTGTTGTCTCACCGGACAAATTCCACCAGGGTTGCATCTTCGATAGCTGCCATGTGGCCAACCCAATGGTGCAATGCACCAGCTTGCAGGTGTACGCTGCCGCCTGCTCACAGGCCGGGGTCTGCCTGAACTGGAGGGATCACATCCCTCTGTGTTGTAAGTGCACGCTCACCCCATGTGCAACCGTGACCGAGACACAGGCCAGACCGGACGGTTTAGCAAGGACAGTTTGCCTGATATCGTTTCTTTCTCTTCTCCACAACAGCCAGTAACTGCCCAGCAGACAAAGTCTACAAACCATGTGGTACTGCTGAGCAGCCAACCTGTGAAGACAAGTACGATTTCCTTCAAACACGGAACACATGTTTCAATCTGCAACAATCAGCTCAAGCAATCAATGAATGATTGACCATGGATAGTAATGCCATTGTCACTCAATGAATAATCTTATCATATAGAAATAACACAGCATACACGTCTGAATGTGCTCTTTTTTTTTCAATTGATGCCGAAGGTGAACAGACTCATTCATTTAAACTTTTGTGTGTCACAGACCTGGCGAGAGTCAAATTAACTTTACCACTGAGGGGTGCTTTTGTCCTGATGGCATGATGCTCTTCAACAAGGAGTCAAACATATGTGTTGATAAATGTGGTAAGTGTGACAGTATGGTATATTCCCAGGTTAGTATTGCACTGATCATAAACTGCCAGCCATGCTGCTCTAATACGGTGCATGTGTTCCTATAGGATGTTTGGATTCACAGGGCATTCCCCGCGAGGTGAGCAAATCCTTAACTGTGTTAAATGAACTTCTTTCTTTTCTGCGATAACATGCATTGATGCAAATCCCACATGTATGCTTTCCTTTCCCTACAGTTGAATGAGATATTTGAACAAAACTGCCAAAAATGCATCTGCGAGGAATCCACCAAGTCTGTGACATGCAAGCCCAAAGACTGTCCTGCAATTCCACCGGGAAGCTGCACTAAACCAGGGTTCATCCTGGTGAACCAAACCAATCCAGCAGACCCATGTTGTCTGCACTACGTTTGCCGTAAGACACGACAGTGAAAGGGATACCCAACGTTGTCTGTTTCCATACAGGGTTTAACACTGAGTTGTACTAATATACTTCTCCTACATTGCTTTCTATAGAATGTGACAGCAGCACATGTCCAGTTATCGACCTGAGCTGTGAGGTTGGATACATACCAGAGGTTTCAGTGCCGACGGGACATTGCTGCCCTGAGCGCAAATGCTGTAAGTGTGGCATTGTCACCGGCTGGCCGTTGCTTTACATCTTGAATACATACCTCAACACAGAGGACAATGCTCACATTGCTTTGATTTTCTATTGACTACATGTGTGCCCCATTGTTTCCCAGTGCCTAAAGCTGTTTGTGTCCATAAAAACGTGGAATACCAGGTAATCAATTGGAATACAGATTCATAGGATGTACTGTAAACATTTCCACATGTGGACCTTGCAAAAACTCCTGGATGTGTGTAACAAGTGTTTTTGCTATTCCCTCTCCAGGCCGATTCCTCAGTCCCAGCCGCTGAGTGTCAGAACTGCACCTGTACCAGGCAGGTGGAAGCAGAATCAGGTCTGCTGATGATCATCTGTTTGATGCTGACATGCGACAAGAATTGTGGTCTGGTAAGTCTGCCCCATTGTTATACCTCTCTCTCTCTCTCTCTCTCTCTCTCTCTCTCTCTCTCTCTCTCTCTCTCTCTCTCTCTCTCTCTCTCTCTCTCTCGCTCTCTCGCTCTCTCGCTCTATCTCTCTCTATCGCTCTCTCTCTATCTCTCTGTCTTGTGTGTATTCATATATACACATGTTATGTTATGTCAATTTTTTTCCATTGTATTCTTTATAATGAAGGATCTGTCTTTTTCTGTTTGCAGGGATACCAGTATGTTGAAGATGTAGCCTCCAGTGAGTGTTGTGGGAGATGCCTGCAGACCCACTGTGTTGTCGATGGAAACACAACAAAGGAGCTGCTTAAGGTAAAGGTTTTTCTCCCCACAAATGCTCAATGTTATGCACAGATGAGGAAACAATATAACTCTAAACGTTCACCTTGTGTGTGTGTGTGTGTGTGTGTGTGTTGTGTGTGTGTGTGTGTGTGTGTTTGTGTGTGTGGTTGAGGTATGTGTCTGCATGTATCTTTGTGCTCCCATGTGTGTGTGTGTGTGTGTTCATGTGGGTGTGCATGCATATAGGAAGGAGAAAGGTGGTTCCCACCGGGGAACATGTGTGAGTATTATAGTTGCATGAAGATTGGCAAGACTCTCACAACATTCAAGTCAAACACAGTGTGTCCGCCCTTCCAGCAGAGCAACTGTCATCCTGTAAGTATAGCTGAAGGTACATTCACTGCATTCCATCGTAGATTGAAAATCATTACACTATGGTCAGCATTGTATAAGGCCCACCAGCGGAAATAAGTACCATTCAATCCTCATCCTGGACATGGTTTTGCCATGTGTTCTCTTGTGATGGAATGTGTTCTCTCTGCACTCTTTAGGATACCGTTCAGACGGCTGCGAACGGCTGCTGTAAGATTTGTGAGTATGATGCCGCTGTTTGCACAACCTTAATTATGATATGCTGCATCCCTTTTGGTGAGTTGGCTGAGATGTGAAAATAACTAATCTGGTGCACATCTTTGAAACAAGGCGTGGAGCTAGACAAGGGGTGTAAGCGGGGATCCATGAAACAGCGGATCACGCACAATGGATGCCAGGCCAGGGAGGACGTGGACATGCCGTATTGTGAGGGGTCTTGCAACACCTTCGCCAGGTAACAACACTTCAAATCCAACGTAGCTTGTTCTTAAAAAAATAAAAAGCATCTGACTGGAAGGCAGTCCTGAAGAGAGCATTTCAGCAAGTCTTGAAAGTTAGCTTGATTGATACTTTGCTCATATATTCCACATGTTAGAAGACATTTAACATCAGTTATGGTTCAATTCTTAAAATATTATTGAGCTATTTGGCAAACTCTTTTCTCAGAAGCGACTTACACTGAATGTTACATACAAGTAATTCAGGAGCAGGTAGGGGTAAGGCATTTCACTGATCGATGCCTACACAGGTATGCTGTGGACACGGGGGGTGTCAAAACCTGGTCCTTTTGGCTGGGGGTCCAGCACCCTAATCACTAGCCTGACCTCCTGACCCAAAATGCCACTAATGCTCCTGTTTCCATTTTCGCCGCCATTTCCGTCAGGTACGAGGAAATGGCCGCCGGTTTCGAGCACACGTGCGCGTGCTGCCGGGAGGCGCGCTTCAGCAACCGCACGGTGGAGCTGGAGTGTCTGAACGGAGACCTGGTGCCGTACACTTACGTCCACGTGGAGGAATGCAGCTGCGGACACAGCAACTGCGACCAAGCGGCCCGGCTGCCGGCTCGCAAGAGAAAGGCCATCAGAGGAGATTAAAGGTTGGGCACAACCCAAAGGATGCCCACCCTCACACCCAAGCTATGCTGAAACGTTCTACGCTTTTTGTATTACAAAGCGAATGAATTTGAATGTTTGGCAAATAAAAAGCCAGATACATAATAATTAAATAACCTTGCAACGTCTGTCTGTGTCTTTGACATTTATTTTTCATTTTAGGTTATAATGTTGTCATTTTCTAGCCTGATATCGCCGGACCAATTCGCAAATGCGTATTAGTCTGGAACCTTTCAGTTCATTTTCGATTTCCAAGGAGCGTTAACAATGGGTGCAGACCAAAATCGCAATTGGATAGACCTACAACCAATCAAATTGGCGCTTGTCTGTTCAGTCATCGCATAAAACCCGCTCGTTATTAGATGAACTGTCTTGATTGGCCCGACCCGGGCCAGGTCTGCTGGAAATCTGTCTGAACAGGAGGGGGTCCACATGCATATGCCAGAGCAAATAAAACCTGAACTTGCAGACGCCAGAGAAATGGGTTTGAGTAAAAAATAAGATATCAATGTATTCATCCCGCTGAGGGACAGTATATGTTGATTTGTAAAGGGGTGCTAAATGAGGAACATCGAACTTACATTGTAGGTAGGCCAATGCTGTTAATGTTGTGGGCACCCTTTGAAACTGATATGTTCACCCCTTCTTCAGAGCATCTTGAACAATAGAAGTAAACATAATAATGGGGTTATAATCATAGACAAGTTTCAATCACTCCTCTAGATTTACTATATGTATTGATTATAATTAACATAATACATTATAAGAAAAAAGTCTTAAAGATGTTATAATCCTCCTCATTCAACATCCTAACTGGAAATAACTGGCCATAGCATTTCATTAGAACTAAACTGGCACCACATCCCGGATCATGGTTACTATGGGGGTTGAGGTGTTTTCATAGTTTTGTAAATATGTCTGCCGTCATCACTCAGCAAGAGCAGGAGCTGGAAAAGACAAACATAATGGGGATGGATATATCATCTTAACGTGTAATGGTAATCCCACTGTGTATACTCACAAGTTTCATGTACTCATGTTCCCACCACATCTCTCAAACAAGGAAGCCTCCATGTCACATTATGATGTAATAACACCTACGATCAACTGAGCTTGAACCAGACATTGTGGGCCACAAGACTTTCCCAAAATCAAACTTTTATTTGTTAAATCTATTTCTCTACTGTGTGAGTGACTTGTCCTTGTATCCACCAGAGTGAAGGAAAGGTTGTGTGGGTTCATCAGACAATTTGTACCCTCCATTGTTTAGTTTTTTAAGACCTCAGTAAATATTGAGATGGCAGTCCTTTTGCAAATATGAGGACAGACCAAAACTTCCTAGGGGGATGCTACAGCATGGCGGTTGACATCCAACACGTTGTGGTCCATTGAACCGTGTTAATATGCACACCCATTATTAACACTCACATGTTTAATGAATAGATAAGAAGGATGATAACTAAACCAATTAACTTCAACAGTATCGAGTTACACTTTAGGATTTTCCCCGTCCACATGTGGAAATATGTCACGAACAGAGAGCGTATTGTAAGCCTCGACGTGATGAGTGAAGTTAAACCTGCTTGTAATATCACACTCTAACAGCAAACAACAGTGTATGTGTCATGCACTTATTAGCGCTTCACTTACGTGCTGACATAGACAAAGACAATAAGGGTCGACGCCCATAATCGAACCACTTACCGCACCTCAACTATAAACAGACTACGACCATCATTCTCTCATATATATAAAGAACATGCGGCCCAATAGTAAAATATTCTTCAGACGTCTCTGCTGCTGAATGATGAGGAGAAGCAGGATGCCTCTTGGGTGGGCCACCGTATGGCTCTTATTCTGTTGTGGACCACTGGCAACACAATCTGGTTGGTATACGCTAATAGGTCGACTAGAACAGCAATGTGTCGTGGCAGCTTTTACTCAACTCTAAATCATTATTGAGAAAAAATCATTATGTTACGTTTCCTACATCTTTTAAACAGCAGCTATGTCTGTACGTTTGTTTTTAAATGTCAATTTTTTTCACAATGGGTAGTGTGGCTTTTTAAGAACGTGTACGTATTTATTTATTTAAAGTAAAAATATATATATTTTTTTCCCCAAGTAATTATTCAGACCGGCTCAGTGGTGCAGAACATTACAGGTATTTATTTGATCTTTTTTAACATAACATTAACATGTATTGCATTACATTACATTACATAGTGGTATGTATGACATGGGACTAAAACAATGGCCGTCTTTCACACGCACCAGAGGTGAGTCCGTTGAATAATGGCCAGTTCTGCAGCACATGGGGGAACAACCACTTCAAGACCTTCGACGGAGATTTCTTCCAGCTTCCCTTCACTTGCACCTACATCCTGACGTCCCAGTGCAAGAGCAGCTACGAGAGTTTCAACATTCAGCTTTCGCGGCAGCAGACCGATGGGGTGACTTCCATCGAGAGGGTCACCATGAAGCTGGATGGGGTCCTGGTGAAGCTAATCAACGCCACCATTACCGTCAACGAACAACAGTGAGACTGTGGACATTTTCCTATTTTACCGTTAGAAAGTTTCTCTCTCTCTCTCTCTCTCTCTCTTTCTCTCTATTCTCTCTCTCTCCATTCTCTCTCTCTCTCTCTCTCTCCATTCTATCTCCCTCTTTCGCTCTCTAGAATCTAGATGTTCTCTATGTTCTGTCTCTCTCTTTAGATTCTCACTTTCGTTTCTTTTTGGATTAGGTGTGTGTGTGTGTGTGTGTGTATGTGTGTGTCTCTCTCTCTCTCTCCCCCCCCTCTCCCCTCTCTGAAGGTTAGATTATACTAGATTATACTTGATGAGTCTTGAACCCCCTTGAAAGGACATCATTTCTCATTGTTTCTCCACCAGGATCACGATCCCATTCAGCCAGTATGGCATCTCCATTCAGAGGAAGGCATCATTCGTCAGAATCGAAGCTAAACTGGGTCTGGTTGTCATGTGGAACGAAAAGGACACTCTCTGGGTAAGCGCTTTATTGTTAGGATGGCTGCTTTTGATTAATATTATTACAGAGTCAGAGAAGATAGATATTCTACCGAATAGGAAATGTGCAATGCGGACTCAGGCAATATTGAGTTTGAAAGACTTTATGTGATTGAGGCTACCCATGCGTTACATGTAGTAATACACATTAAAGACATTTTATTATTGTCCGATTATGCTAGATTATTCAGAAATGAAAATGAAGAAATGAAAAACATGACATTTCAGTATTTTCATTTTAAAAATTCCTCTCAGGTTGAGATGGATGAAAAGTTCAGGAATGAAACGTGTGGCCTGTGCGGCGACTACAATGGCATTCAGATCTACAATGAGTTCATCAACCATGGTAAATTACCTGTTTGAATAAAGCATATTTCATCGGTGTACATTCATAATCTTAATGGCTGAAACCAACACTTACTCTGCACACAGATATGACAGTGAGTCCCGTAGACTATGCGTATGCCTGGAAGGTCAACGCTCCCACCGAGAACTGCATGGAATACCCTCAAGAGACAACCAACTGTCCAGATCAGGTGTGTGACACAGCAAGAACGGTTCTCACCAGTGGTGGCTGTAGAAAAAGGACGAGGGTCATTTTCGTAGTGAACAAGGAGTATGGCAATATTTATTCATTTGTTTGTACAGGTTAGAATAAAGTACACTAGAAACCACAGGTATAGGGCACACCCTCAAGCAAAGAACATTGAAATGATTTACTACGCCAGTGGTTCTCACATTGCCCTGAACCGGCGATAACACTCTATTTCACTGTAACGCTATGCCTTGACCCGCAGACAAACCTGTGCAAGACACTTCTGTCAGACCACGCCTTCCAAAGCTGCCACAACCTTCTCGACATCGACTCCTTTGTCAAGGCCTGTGAGGAGGACCTGTGCAGCTGTGCCAACGACAGCACCTGCCTGTGTCCCACCTTGTCAGAGTTCTCCCGCCAGTGTGCCCATGCTGGTGGGACGCCCCAGCCTTGGAACACAGCCAACCTATGCGGTAAGAACAAATAAAATAAAAAAAAATAAAAAAAAATAATAAATACTTTTTCAATCTAACATCGTTAACTAAGTCATAGATACTGACATACTCGGGGAACTATCAGAAGGGTATTATGTTTCTCTGATTTTTCTTCCCTTTTGACCCTTTTGATCAATAGCCAAGGAATGTCCCTTCAATATGGTGTACAGGGAATGTGGCCTCCCCTGCAGCGACACCTGCACTCAACCCCATAATAGCGATCTGTGTCAGGAGCACTGCGAAAGTGGCTGCTTCTGCCCAGGCGGTGAGTTCCTCCGGTCAAAAAGACCTGTTCCATAAAGCATTCAACCCTTAACACTAACCCTAATCCCTGAATGTTAGCCTAAACATGAAAACTACCCCTTCCCCTCATGCTAACCCTAACCTGAACCTCACTACATACACAGCTATACAAAAGCATGTTTTACCCTGGAGAAACTCATCCACAACATTATGATTTCTAATCAAGGAACCGTCCTGGATGACATCACTCACCGCGGATGTGTTCCTCTGCGGCAATGCTATTGCCAACACAACGGGAAGGATTATTTGCCCGGGAAGTCATTCTCCGGGGCATGTCGCACATGGTTTGTTCCCTTGCCTATACTTCTCCATCAGGGTCAGAAATGATCAGGGACTCTGGGCATTTTGCCCATAAAAAAAGTACCATTGCCCTTGAAATTAGAATGATGGGGGGTTTTAAATGCCCCCATAAAATAAAGAGTTAATTTGTGTATTTTAATCTGTATTTGCAAACCAGGTGTAGATATATAAAAAAATTGGAGTCATTAAATATTGGTCTGTCATGCAACATAGAACTAATGTATTTCTCAACATTTTATGCAATTGCACAGGAAATGATCCAAAATGCCCAGAAACATGTTACTTGGGGGCACAAAAAGCCTACTTTGCTATCAATGTATTCCAATGCATATCTCATACAGCAATTCAAGGATGACTGGCTGCAGCGGGGCTCACATAGGGCACAGGTTGTACAAGTAACCGATGCTTCATTTCTCTGTAGTACCTGTGCACTGGGCAAGTGGAGCTGTCAGGAGCACGATTGTCCCGCCACCTGCTCCATCGTGGGAGGATCCCACATCACCACCTACGATGACAAAAGCTACACCTTCCATGGAGAATGCACCTATGTACTTTCAAAGGTGAGGCAAGCTGAGGCGCTCAGCTTCAGGATTAGGCCATAGATAGAAGAAAGCATGGAGGTGGTGTTGAGTTGTCATTGTTGATAAGGGATACTGGGTGTTCAATTAAATATTAGATTATTCAATACTTTTTGCACCTTAAATATGGATGATCTATATTATATTATAGATATAAATATTTTATTATATGAAATGTAGTATTGTATTTATTATAATATTATATTGTATATATATATTATATTGTATATATATAATATTATTTATATACTTGTTTTTAGGATACAAATGGCAATTATACAGTTCTTGGAGACATTGTCAAATTAAGTGAAACCGACACAGAGAGTCTGGTAGCAGTCACGCTCGTGTACGGAGGACAGAAGGTAAGTTATATTTATCTGTCTATGTGAGCTTCGACACCTTTTAAATGACTTACTAAAACATACTTGTGCAGACAATCTTTTTAATTAATTATCTAAAAAGGATTTGTCTTTACACACATCTTTATTAGATAATTGGGTTCATTTCAGCTTATTTTAGCTATTCAACTATTAGGGAATGCATTTTATTAAATGTGCTCTTTCTCCGCCTATTCTGACCTATATTATTATTATTATTTGTATTACTATTACAGATTAAAACTTAAACTTCGTAAATGTTTAATCGTTCAATTCTTTCCATACTTAAAATTACAGAAGATTAAGATTGACACTACCGGAAAGGTCTTTTATAATGACATGGCCTCCGAGTTACCACTCAACATGGGTAAGTAGCATTGAGTCCCATGAGGAAAAAAAATACAAATACAAATACAGAAACAGAAACAACAATTTGGCTGTGTTGTATTTCAGACGACATAACAGTCTTCAAGCCATCAACATTCTTCGTTATTGTCTATATGGCCAATGGACTCCAACTCGAGATACAGATCGTTCCCACAATGCAACTCTACATCAAAGCTGATGCTTCCTACAAAGGACAGCTACTCGGTATTTACTTTTAATAGTCATAGCCCGAATATCCCTGCCTCTATTGATCCACTGCTTTTGACTCTGAATATCGGTATTTTAAGTAAATGTTATTATAGAAGTGTTTTTTCCTTTTCTCCAACCAGGTGTCATTAGAGTATTTGTAAATGTATATGTATGATGATATGATGCCTTATATTTTACTATCCAGGCTTATGTGGAGACTTTAACGACGTGGAAGCAGACGACTTCAAGACACCCAGCGGGATGATTGCGGGAACGGCTGCGACGTACGCCAACACTTGGAAAGCCCTGCCTAGTTGCCCGGATGTGTCAAACAAATTTGGCAATCCCTGCAGTTTGAGTGTAGATAAAGGTAGACACCTTAAACTGTATTCCCAAGCGATTGTGTGAAACACAGACATTCTGCGTTCTGTTTTGAGTGTCATTGTAACATTGTTTATTCTTATGTTTTTTTCCTTTTTTTTTTATAGAGAAATATGCCAAGCACTGGTGTGCCTTGTTGTCAGACCCCAAGGGTATTTTCTCAGCGTGTCACTCAAAGATAAACCCGGAGGTTTATGAAGATGTAAGACATGATTATAAACACATACCTGTGTTGAAATTCTAAAGTGATATATTATATTACAATATGATTTTGTGACCGCAACTACTTCTCCCCAGTCTTGCATGCATGACACGTGCCTCTGTAAAAGCAGCGAAGACTGCATGTGCGCCACGCTCTCCGCATATGTGCACAGGTGTGAGGCCGTGGGCGTGTCCCTGCACGGATGGAGGAACACCATTTGCAGTAAGCCCAACAACCTCACGTCAAGTCACATCAAGTCCATGTTATTTGTGTAGCCCCTAAACACAGTTACAGTCTCAAAGGGCTTCTCAGGCTAACATGAGACAACACCATCCCTCCCCCCCCACCCCCACCCTCCGCCCCCTACAACACTCAGCCCTCTAAAGGGTAAAGGAAAACACCCCAATCTAAGGGAAGAAACGTTTAAAAAGGGAACACGTAAGAAAGATCTTCCGGGGAATTTTGGGAGTGTTTTGGTTCCAAGGGGCCAGGAAAATAACGATATCCCAAAACAAATCAGAAATTAGGGTTAAGTAACGCCTCATGTCCGGCCCATGACAATTACCCATGAACGATCAAATAACCTGCCAGAGTGCATGCATTAAAAAATAATATATATATATATATCTTTTCGACAGCGAAATATTCCACAAACTGCCCTGAAGGCTTGGTTTACACCTACAACATGACCAGCTGCCAGCGATCGTGCCTCAGTCTCAGCCAGCCCGATGTGTCGTGCCAGGTGGACTTCAGCCCGGTGGACGGCTGCGGCTGTGCCGCGGGGACCTACATGAACGAGGTGGGCAGCTGTGTGCCCGCCTCACAGTGCCTCTGCTATGAAGGGCAGCAGGCGATCCGCCCTGGACAGACGGTCTGGAAACAAGGAACCACATGGTGAGAGAGGACATCCATTTTGATAACAAACTAATTGGTCTTCTTTTTTTTACTACAGAGGAATCATAATGGAAAACAACACACACTGACCTTTGACATTGACCTTGTTTCTGACCTTGCTTTTGTTTCTGTGCTGATCTGGTTCTAGCACCTGTAAGGACGGAGTACTATATTGTGTTGGCATAGAAACATGTGAGTATACAAGAACACTAACATCACTGCGTTTTGTCGTACAACTGCAACCAATCAGAGTAAAGGCAACGTTTCAAGTATGATCTGATCCTCTTTCAACCATGCTTATGGCCCCTCAGCTTGTACGGCTCCAATGGTGTACTTTAACTGCTCGGATGCAGCGCCAGGCGTCCAGGGGTCCGAATGCCAAAAAAGCTGCCAGTCTGAGCACTCTGAATGTGTAAGTGGATCTATCGATCTATTGCTGACAGTTAATGTTGTACTACTCTCGCAGTGCTATTATGTTATAGCAGAACTGCTGGGGAGAGCACAGAGACTGGGCTGGAAACCAACAGCTAAGAGGGGCGGAGTGACGCCTTGTTTCCTGTTTTGTTATGGATGTATTCTACCGAAGAGAAACTTTGCTGGATAAAACTGGAATCTCCGAGATTGTCATTTTAAATCAAAGTCATTTGATGTATTCAACAGATCAGTGCGCGGTGCATCTCGGGCTGTGTGTGTCCCGATGGTTTACTGTCCGATGGCGAAGGAGGTTGTGTCAAGGAGCATCTCTGTCCTTGTTTGTACAATGGCGTCTCTTACATGCCGGGACAGACGGTCAAGGTGGACTGCAATACCTGGTGAGAGCTCCTGATGTATTGTCCTGTGCTGACTCCATATAGACAGTGTTGGAGTCTTACTACAACTATTTGAAGTACTTATATATAGAATATATAACTTTCTGTCGTGATCCACCATACTATATATCGTGTTATTTTACCTACTCGGCACTCTGTCCAATTTAGAAACTTTCTTGTGTGGCACATATACTGTGTGTAGAGCTGCTCGAGTTTTGATTGGATATAATTGGATGTTCTCTGCCTCAAACCACCTGCTAAATGACGAATTGTAAACGTTTGCCCTTGTTGAAATGTCGACGTTTTCCTTCGTCCTCATCACAGCGAGTGCCGAGCGAGAACATGGGAATGCACGAAACTCCAATGTGACGGAACCTGTACCATATTCGGTGATGGACATTACGTCACCTTTGACGAGAAGAAATTCTCCTTCAACGGCGACTGTGGATATACCTTTACGCAGGTACAGCGCGCGGTGTTCCATCCTCAGTGATGGCGACCAAGCCACAACCAAACCAAGTTGATGACGCCTGTGCCTGCGTGTTTAAAATGGCTTGTACGTTCTTCACGCAGGATTACTGTACCGGTGACATGTCCAACGGAACATTCCGGGTGCTCACAGAGAACATACCGTGTGGAAGCATCGATAGCACCTGCTCCATGGCCATCAAGCTCTTCCTCGGGGTATAAAGCGACCACATTGTAGACCACGGGAAGAATCCACAAAAAAAGCATTCAAACATTTGTGGGTGTATATGCATTGAAATGATCTATCGTGTTTTTATTTTGGTTTGGTTTTTTCAGAACACTGAGATCGTGCTGTCTGATGAAACTATTAAAGTGACCAAACGGAGCAGACCAGCAGATATACCGTACCAAGTCCATAGCATTGGGATCTACCTTGTCATCGAGGCCCAGAATGGTCTCATTCTCATCTGGAACAGGAAGACCACGGTGATGATCAAACTCAGCTCCTCCTTTAAGGTACGTGAACAAACAGTTGATTTGTTTGCTATTGGTATTTGGTCATTTAGATGATAAAGAAACGCTGAATGCAACTACACTTTGGTATACGGTTACGCGGCATAAAGGTAGGCTGACGAGATTGGCTGACGAGATTGGCGATTGAAACTACAATGTTTAGGCGAGGACGCTAATATTGTAGACACTACTGTCCTCTATCTGTGCCTCTACTTTCAGTATTTACGTTTTGTCCTGTTGTCTTCCAGGGACAAGTATGTGGTCTTTGTGGGAATTATGATGGCAGTGTGAAGAACGATTTCACCACCAGAAACCGTGAGGTGGTGGTGGAAGCTGTTCAGTTTGGAAACAGCTGGAAAGTGTCTCCTGCTTGCCCCGATACATACACTGTAAAAAAGCCATGCCAGTTGTACTCCTACAGAGAGGCTTGGGCTCTGAAACACTGCAGCATTATACAGAGTGAGGTCTTCGCGGCGTGTCACTCACAGGTAATTTATGACAAATAGAGTTGGATCAATAAAAGAAAAAAATGAATATGTCCATCAAGACAATGTACCTTTAATATTACAGTTTCAGCTAAATAATTATACAATACTATCCATAACTAATGAACTCCCCTTATTATTGTTGTCCTACTCAGGTGGATCCCCACGACTATTTTGAAGCATGCGTGAAAGATACATGTGCTTGCAATTCCGGAGGAGACTGTGAATGTTTCTGTTCAGCAGTGGAGGCATACGCGGCTGCCTGTAATAGGGCTGGAGCCTGCGTGAGATGGAGAACCCCCTCCATTTGTCGTGAGTTCCCCCCCCCCCCCCCCCCCCGTTTCCAAATACAAAATGTGGCTGTTTTAGCTTGAAGAGATGGAGATGAATTTCCTTATTTCAAAGAGAAAACTGCATCGAAATGAAAGCAACTTGATTTTTACATCTCTTTACCCATCAAGCTCTTTTCTGTGATTTCTACAACCCCATTGGCGAATGTGAGTGGCACTACGAGCCGTGTGGTAAATCATGTCTGAAAACATGCACGAATCCAACCGCTACGTGCTCCAGTCAGATCCCTGCAATGGAAGGTAAGCAAACGCACAACAGCACAAAACAACTCATTTACGTTTACATTTAGGGCATTTAGCAGACGCTTTTATCCAAAGCGACTTACAATAAGTACATATTTTACAACTCTTAAGTAATACATACGCTCTCAATAACACTTTATATATTCGTTTTTTTTTTACACACACATCTTTTGTTTCAATTTCTTAGGCTGCTATCCGAGGTGCCCTCCTGAACAGCCGTATTTGGAAGAAATGACCATGAAGTGTGTGTCCCAAAAGCAGTGCGGTTGCTATGACGACAATGGCCAACATTACGAGGAAGGAGCTACCATGCCCTCGCAGAAAAATTGTGAAACATGGTAATGATTTGGATAACTATCGGTTGGGAAATGAGTCCGACACATTATATATTAAAAAGACACCAATATGTGAACATGTGAATGTGAACTAAGTGCACGCTTTGCCTTTTTAATACCGGAAAAATTATATATTTGTAATGTTTGTATTCTTAATATTATACTGTAATTAAAATGGTTTTTTTTGTACTTAACACTATTTCTGTAATTTGCTTTCATTTTCAGTCATTGCTTATCAACACAGAAAACGTGCGCATTTGATGTCCAAGGTCAGCATTACTTGCATGCAATCAATATGACTTTCAATTGAACAACATGTTTGAAAACAGCCAGTAGAAAACAAATGTATGTTTTCTGTTGTTTTCTGCAGCTTGCTATTGTTTATACAATGGGAATAAGTACCCTTATGGGGCAACAATCTACAGCACACACGATGGTGATGGGACCTGCTTTACTGCTGTGTGTGAAAAACATGGACACATCAACAGGAGCGTAATACCTTGTACTACCCCTCCCACTACCACTTCAACCCCAGAAACGACAACAGTGACAATATTTACTTTTTCAACACCTGGTAAGAATTGATTGGATGTTGATAATAGGGCGTTCACCACTTGGGTTATTTTAAAAGTGATCTATATTGTTTTGTTATTTGTCAAGGTAATATTAAAAGCACGTGAAAACAGGTTTGTATATATGTGTGAATGAGTTTTATGTAGAAAGAATACTTAAATAAAGATTACCGTA
This sequence comes from Lota lota, assembly GCA_026745465.1. Taxonomy (NCBI): domain Eukaryota; kingdom Metazoa; phylum Chordata; class Actinopteri; order Gadiformes; family Lotidae; genus Lota; species Lota lota. The sequence continues at coordinate 188,441 of JACYXH010000477.1, read as the reverse complement.
TCGTCATTTTGTAATGTACTATATAAAATAAGATGTCAAAATGTGATTAATTTACAGAAGTGACAACTTTCACCACAACGTTTTCAACAACTACAGAACAGCCAACTAGCACTCCAACAACAAGTCTGCCTAGCACCACATCAACAACTACAGAACCGCCTACCACCACATCAACTACAGAACCGCCTACCACCACATCAACTACAGAACCACCTACCCCCACATCAACTACAGAACCGCCTACCACCACATCAACTACAGAACCGCCAACTACCACATCAACTACAGAACAGACAACTACCACAACTACAGAACAGCCCACCACAACAACAACAGAACCGCCTACCACCACATCAACTACAGAACAGACAACTACCACAACTACAGAACAGTCTACCACCACAACAACAACAGAACAGACACCTACCACGATCTGTCCATGTGAATGGACAGATTGGATTAATAAGAATTACCCTGATAAGAAAGGGGATTTCGAAACCATTGCATCAATAAAAGAGATAGACTTGAGTAGGTGCAAGTCATCTTTAGAAATAGAATGCAGGTCATCAGATTACAAAGATGTTCCTTTGGAGTTATTAGGCCAAACAGTGATATGTAACACAACCGTTGGGCTAGTTTGCATCAACAAAGACCAAACACCCGTTCCTAGATGTAATGATTATGAAATACGAGTCAAATGTTGTGATGACAAATGTCACTCTACAACAACAACATCAGAGCAGTCGACCACCACATCAACTACAGAATCGCCTACCACCACATCAACTACAGAACCGCCTACCACCACAACAACAACAGAACCGCCTACCACCACATCAACTACAGAACAGACAACTACCACAACAACAGAACAATCTACCACAACTACAGAACAGTCTACCACCACATCAACAACAGAACAGACACCTACCACAATCTGTCCATGTGAATGGACAGATTGGATTAATAAGAATTACCCTGGTAAGAAAGGGGATTTCGAAACCATTGCATCAATAAAAGAGATAGACTTGAGTAGGTGCAAGTCATCTTTAGAAATAGAATGCAGGTCATCAGATTACAAAGATGTTCCTTTGGAGTCATTAGGCCAAACAGTGATATGTAACACAACCGTTGGGCTAGTTTGCATCAACAAAGACCAAACACCCGTTCCTAGATGTAATGATTATGAAATACGAGTCAAATGTTGTGATGACAAATGTCACTCTACAACAACAACAACAGAGCAGTCGACCACCACATCAACTACAGAATCGCCAACCAGCACATCAACTACAGAACCGCCTACCACCACAACAACAACAGAACCGCCTACCACCACATCAAGTACAGAACCGCCAACCAGCACATCAACTACAGAACCGCCAACCACCACATCAACTACAGAACCGCCAACCACCACATCAACTACAGAACCGCCAACCACCACATCAACTACAGAACCGCCTACCACCACATCAACTACAGAACCGCCTACCACCACATCAACTACAGAACCGCCTACCCCCACATCAACTACAGAACCGCCTACCCCCACATCAACTACAGAACAGTCTACCACCACATCAACTACAGAACCGCCTACCACCACATCAACTACAGAACAGTCTACCACCACATCAACTACAGAACAGTCTACCACCACATCAACTACAGAACCGCCAACCAGTACATCAACTACAGAACCGCCTACCACATCAACTACAGAACCGCCTACCAGCAGCACTTCAACCACAACAGAACCAACCACCACAACTGCAACAACAGAACAGTCTACCACCACATCAAGTACAGAACCGCCAACCAGCACATCAACTACAGAACCGCCTACCACCACATCAACTACAGAACCGCCAACCACCACATCAACTACAGAACCGCCAACCACCACATCAACTACAGAACCGCCAACCAGCACATCAACTACACAACCGCCTACCACCACATCAACTACAGAACCGCCAACCAGCACATCAACTACAGAACCGCCTACCACATCAACTACAGAACCGCCAACCAGCAGCACTTCAACCACAACAGAACCAACCACCACAACTGCAACAACAGAACCGCCTACCACCACATCAAGTACAGAACCGCCAACCAGCACATCAACTACAGAACCGCCTACCACCACATCAACTACAGAACCGCCAACCAGCACATCAACTACAGAACCGCCAACCACCACATCAACTACAGAACCGCCTACCACCACATCAACTACAGAACCGCCTACCAGCACATCAACTACAGAACCGCCTACCACCACATCAACTACAGAACAGTCTACCACCACATCAACTACAGAACCGCCTACCACCACATCAACTACAGAACAGACAACTACCACAACTACAGAACAGTCTACCACCACAACAACAACAGAACAGACACCTACCACGATCTGTCCATGTGAATGGACAGATTGGATTAATAAGAATTACCCTGATAAGAAAGGGGATTTCGAAACCATTGCATCAATAAAAGAGATAGACTTGAGTAGGTGCAAGTCATCTTTAGAAATAGAATGCAGGTCATCAGATTACAAAGATGTTCCTTTGGAGTTATTAGGCCAAACAGTGATATGTAACACAACCGTTGGGCTAGTTTGCATCAACAAAGACCAAACACCCGTTCCTAGATGTAATGATTATGAAATACGAGTCAAATGTTGTGATGACAAATGTCACTCTACAACAACAACATCAGAGCAGTCGACCACCACATCAACTACAGAATCGCCTACCACCACATCAACTACAGAACCGCCTACCACCACAACAACAACAGAACCGCCTACCACCACATCAACTACAGAACAGACAACTACCACAACAACAGAACAATCTACCACAACTACAGAACAGTCTACCACCACATCAACTACAGAACAGACAACTACCACAACAACAGAACAATCTACCACAACTACAGAACAGTCTACCACCACAACAACAACAGAACAGACACCTACCACAATCTGTCCATGTGAATGGACAGATTGGATTAATAAGAATTACCCTGGTAAGAAAGGGGATTTCGAAACCATTGCATCAATAAAAGAGATAGACTTGAGTAGGTGCAAGTCATCTTTAGAAATAGAATGCAGGTCATCAGATTACAAAGATGTTCCTTTGGAGTCATTAGGCCAAACAGTGATATGTAACACAACCGTTGGGCTAGTTTGCATCAACAAAGACCAAACACCCGTTCCTAGATGTAATGATTATGAAATACGAGTCAAATGTTGTGATGACAAATGTCACTCTACAACAACAACAACAGAGCAGTCGACCACCACATCAACTACAGAATCGCCTACCACCACATCAACTACAGAACCGCCAACCACCACATCAGCTACAGAACCGCCTACCACCACATCAGCTACAGAACCACCTACCACCACATCAACTACAGAACCGCCAACCACCACATCAACTACAGAACAGTCTACCACCACATCAACAACAGAACCGCCTACCACCACATCAAGTACAGAACCGCCAACCAGCACATCAACTACAGAACCGCCAACCACCACATCAACTACAGAACCGCCAACCACCACATCAACTACAGAACCGCCAACCACCACATCAACTACAGAACAGTCTACCACCACATCAACTACAGAACCGCCTACCACCACATCAACTACAGAACAGTCTACCACCACATCAACTACAGAACCGCCAACCAGCACATCAACTACAGAACCGCCTACCACATCAACTACAGAACCGCCAACCAGCAGCACTTCAACCACAACAGAACCAACCACCACAACTGCAACAACAGAACCGCCTACCACCACATCAAGTACAGAACCGCCAACCAGCACATCAACTACAGAACCGCCTACCACCACATCAACTACAGAACCGCCAACCAGCACATCAACTACAGAACCGCCTACCACCACATCAACTACAGAACCGCCTACCACCACATCAACTACAGAACCGCCTACCAGCACATCAACTACAGAACCGCCTACCACCACATCAACTACAGAACCGCCAACCAGCATATCAACTACAGAACCGCCAACCAGTACATCAACTATAGAACCGCCTACCACCACATCAACTACAGAACCGCCAACCACATCAACTACAGAACCGTCAACCAGCAGCACTTCAACCATAACAGAACCAACCACCACAACTGCAACTACAGAACCGCCAACCACCACATCAACTACAGAACCGCCTACCACCACATCAACTACAGAACCGCCAACCAGCACATCAACTACAGAACCGCCTACCACCACATCAACTACAGAACCGCCTACCACCACATCAACTACAGAACCGCCAACCACCACATCAACTACAGAACCGCCTACCACCACATCAACTACAGAACCGCCAACCACCACATCAACTACAGAACCGCCTACCACCACATCAACTACAGAACCGCCTACCACCACATCAACTACAGAACAGTCTACCACCACAACAACAGAACAGACACCTACCACAATCTGTCCATGTGAATGGACAGATTGGATTAATAAGAATTACCCTGGTAAGAAAGGGGATTTCGAAACCATTGCATCAATAAAAGAGATAGACTTGAGTAGGTGCAAGTCATCTTTAGAAATAGAATGCAGGTCATCAGATTACAAAGATGTTCCTTTGGAGTCATTAGGCCAAACAGTGATATGTAACACAACCGTTGGGCTAGTTTGCATCAACAAAGACCAAACACCCGTTCCTAGATGTAATGATTATGAAATACGAGTCAAATGTTGTGATGACAAATGTCACTCTACAACAACAACAACAGAACCGCCAACCAGCACATCAACTACAGAACCGCCTACCACCACATCAGCTACAGAACCGCCTACCACCACATCAACTACAGAACCGCCAACCACCACATCAACTACAGAACCGCCAACCACCACATCAACTACAGAACCGCCTACCACCACATCAACTACAGAACCGCCAACCAGCACATCAACTACAGAACCGCCAACCAGCACATCAACTACAGAACCGCCAACCACCACATCAACTACAGAACCGCCTACCACCACATCAACTACAGAACCGCCAACCAGCACATCAACTACAGAACCGCCAACCAGCACATCAACTACAGAACCGCCAACCAGCACATCAACTACAGAACCGCCTACCACCACATCAACTACAGAACCGCCAACCAGCACATCAACTACAGAACCGCCAACCAGCACATCAACTACAGAACCGCCAACCAGCACATCAACTACAGAACCGCCAACCACCACATCAACTACAGAACCGGCTACCACCACATCAACTACAGAACAGTCTACCACCACATCAACTACAGAACCGCCAACCAGCACATCAACTACAGAACCGCCAACCACCACATCTACTACACAACAGTCTACCACCACATCCACTACAGAACAGCCTACCAGCACAAAAACAGTTACAACAAAGAAAACAACCACAGAGTCTGTAGTCACACATTCAGAAGCACAATACACAACTAAACCACAAATCGAAATCACAACTCCCAAATCTACTACAGAACCGCCAACTAGCAGCACTACAACCACAACAGAACCAACCACCACAACTACAACAACAGAACCGCCTACCACAACTACAGAACCGCCTACCACAACTACAGAACAGCCTACCACAACTACAGAACAGACAACTACCACAACAACTACAGAACAGTCTACCACCCCAACAACAACAGAGCAGTCTACCAGCACATCAACTACAGAACCGCCGACCAGCACATCAACTACAGAACAGTCTACCACCACATCAACTACAGAACAGACAACCACCACAACTACAGAACCGCCAACTAGCAGCACTACAACCACAACAGAACCAACCACCACAACTACAGAACAGCCTACCACCATAACAACTACAGAACAGACAACTACCACAACAACAGAACAGTCTACCACCCCAACAACAACAGAGCAGTCGACTACCACATCAACTACAGAACCGCCAACCAGCACATCAAGTACAGAACAGTCTACCACCACATCAACTACAGAACCGCCAACCAGCAGCACTTCAACCACAACAGAACCAACCACCACAACTACAGAACAGCATACCACAACTACAGAACAGCATACCACAACTACAGAACAGCCTACCACCACATCAACTACAGAACCGCCAACTAGCAAATCTACTACATTATGTTTCTGCAAATACATGGATGAATCTTTCCCTCCTGGTAAGAAATACTGTTTAAAATAAATGCAAAGCCTTTGCACTTTCTTTTTTCCTCAGTCGTTATTCTGATGTATATGTGGTATGTACAACCTCATGTTAGGTACCTTCATCTACAATGAGACCGATGGAAACGGTTGGTGCTTCACATCCTACTGCAATGTAACATGTAACGTTGAGAAGCGTACCCGACCATGTCTGTCTACCACTCCTGCAACCACAACCAGCCAGAGTACCACTGAACCCAGTAAATCTACGCTTTCTCCACACTGTGACTATCTTATACCTCCCAGAAAGGTAAGGTCATGGAATCCAAATCAAATCAAAGGAATGTTAATTCACCAACATACGTTAACTAATGACATTTGTGGAAAACATTCCACAGTTCCTGACATCATTGACACAATTGTACTGTTGACCACTCCCGGTTCATATTGAATTAGTTCAAATCTCATGTTCTTCTTAATAGAATGGGGAGACCTGGAAGTCAAGCAACTGTTCCAATGATACTTGTATAAATCGTCAAGTAATCCAAAAACATGTAGAGTGTCCACAAGTGGATATGCCTGTGTGTGCAAATGACTACCAACCAGTAAGGGTATACGACCAAAGTGGCTGTTGTTTCCAATACCAATGCAAATGTAAGTTTCAAATATCATAACAGCTCAAAGTGTCGATTTTATTTAGGTTTGTTTTTAATATAATTCTTGTCTTTTCTTCGCAGGTATATGCTTGGGCTGGGGTGATCCTCATTACGTTACATTTGATGGGCAATATTATAGTTTTCAGGAAAACTGCACATATGTTTTGGTAAAGGAAATTGTTCCGCGTAACAATTTTAGCATAGATATCGACAATGAAAATTGTGGTACTTCTGGAATTGCAACTTGTACTCACTCGATGACTGTTTATTACAAAAAAGATGAGATCGTCCTCACACAGGAGAGGTCCCCAAAGACTGTGAATAAGGTAATAACTATAATAGGCTAATACTAATAAGATCATTATGATTACTATCACAATACATATCTGATCCCTATGCATGATTGTTTGATTTATCGAGTGAGGAAATGCTTCATGGATTTTTCATCTTCAAGGTATTTGTAAATGGAAAAAAAGTATCCCCACCTTTTTCAAACAAAGACTTCATCATCACAAGCACTGTAATCGAAATGGTGGTGACAATACCAGCGATTGAAGCGACTGTGTTGTTCAAAGGGATGTCTTTCTACATTGACCTGCCCTATTCTCAGTTCTACAACAACACAGAGGGACAGTGTGGTGAGATGACAACTGCCTAGTCCTTTGATTAATATCATTGTAAAAAAAGCGTTTAGCAAAATGACAACTCATTTTTGCATTTGTTTTTCAAGGTACCTGTGACAATATCCAAACAAATGACTGCAGACTTAGGAATGGTATGACCCATCCCTCGTGTTCTGTGATGGCTAAGGATTGGGAAAGAGAAGACAAGACAAAACCATATTGTAAACCACCCACCACCATTACACCTACTACATCACCTGCTACGACAAAGAAATGTGGACCATCTGTATTCTGTGAAATTATCCTCAGCAGGTAATACACTGTTAATTGTATTTTTACGCGTGTTTATTTTTGTTAAATACACATTTACCTTTTGACTAGGGTTAAGAACATCATTCATAATAATAAAGTTTGTTTCTTTTTTCAATCAAGCATCTTTGCGGAGTGCCGTAAAAAGTTGCCCGCACAACCTTTCTACGAGGCCTGTAAATATGATGTTTGCCACATGCCAACTCAAGGTGGCTGCGCTAGTTTGGAGACATTCGCAGCAATGTGTGCATCAGAAATGGTCTGCGTAGACTGGAGAAATTCTACAAATGGAATATGTGGTATGAGGATTTGTTTAAATAATTAACGCCGTGCACTGGAAGCCTTTTTTTCTGCTGGATTACATTTAAACTAACCATTTGTTTTAACTCCCCTCCCTCCGTTATTGTAGGATATCCATGTCCAGCCAAAAAGGTCTACAAGGCATGTGGTTCACCTATTGTCTCAACATGTGACGCAAGGTAACACCACATTCGCTAATCTAATTAGCACTTAACACTCACACTGTTCAAATGTCTACACAATTGTTAAATAGAAACGATGAATTATTGAATTATTTATTTATTGTATTATATTATATTATATTATTGTATATTATATTATGTATTACATTGAACTGTATTATGCATTGCCGTGTCCAGCACAATCATGTAGCCCATTTCATATTCATAAAGAAAACAATATGAATAACTATGAACATATTTTCGGCTTAGTATGTATAGATTTATATATTTTCTGCCATTACAGATACAATAAGGTATTTGTGGAGCCATGCAAAGCAGCAAGCAATCAGGTCCAGCCCAGTTGTAATGTACTCACCGAGGGATGCTTCTGTCCAGAAGGGACAATCAATTTTGGAACAAACTCTGATGCCTGTGTTGAATCCTGTGAGAACAACAGTTGAACTATCAGAAATAACTATGTTAAGTTCACGTAACCTAACTTATGTTAAGTTTAGATAAGTGACGTTTCTTTCTCTTATGTTTTCCAAGGTTGTGCCGGGCCCGATGGCCAACCTAAACAGGTACAGATTCAAATAAATCCTTATTGTTGATTGTAAAATTATTAAGTATTCCAATTATATTTGTCTCTCCTCTTGGTGTTTTCACTTCTCATACGTCTGCACATTCATAACTGTCTGTCCCACAGCTTGGTGAGACCTGGCAAAGTGGTTGCCAGACGTGTGTCTGTGATCGGGACACTTATAGTGTTCAGTGTGAGAACATTACGTGTCCCAAGCAAGATATTGTGTCCTGTGACAAGGCGGGCGAGGTGCTCGTGAAGCGAAACACAGCGGACTGCTGTAACAGTTTCGAGTGTGGTGAGTGATCCTTTCCGAAGTTCTGTCCTGCCGCTTTGGATGCACATCGATTAGTACAGCACTCGACTGTTAACACAAAAAAAATGGTTTGATCGTATGAGGAAGCACGCTAAACGCACGTATTATTCATGATACTTAATTGAAAGAAGTCGTCATCATACCCTTTAGTGCTTTTGGTGATTTTATCCAAAACCGAGGTAATCTAAATGGTTGTTCTTTTTGTCTGTCTGTGTTGCATGTCTGTCTCAACAGAATGTGATGTGAAACTGTGTCCGATGCCAATTCTCAAGTGTTCGCTTGGATTTGTGCCGGTGATGAGTTCATTTAATGGAACATGCTGCCCCACTTACACTTGTGGTAAGGTAGTTTTATAAGGTCATTTTCATTAGAAATGTAATGATATGATACATGAATAATTCTCCATTATTATTACATTATTACATGTTTTGATGCTATCAACATGAATGTTTTCATTATTATTTCTTTAGAAACCACACACAACTGTGTCTACAATAACACATTGTACACGGTAAGAATTTAAATTTTTATACTATATTCTTAAATTATTTGAAGAAAAAGTTGACCTATGTTTTGGCCTCTTTGCATATGTAACCGCAATCTAAAACATCAATTATCTTGGTAATTCACCTGAGAGCAAGTTTGAGGATAATAAGATGTCTGTTTGAGCAGTACTATTTATTAACAGTAGAAAAACCTCATCATTTATGCATTGTGCTGTCCAGTATAGTATATAGGTCAGTGAGGCTGCCTCCTGCTTTCTAGTAAAAATAATAGACAAATAACCATTATTTTACAGCCAGGCACTTCTTTCTTCAAATCCCCGTGTGAGCAATGCCACTGTGATAACGCTGTTGATCCGACCAGCAAGCTGAATGCCATATCCTGTTCAACGATTGATTGCCACGTTCAGTGTCCATTGGTAATATAAGTATAATATTTGTATGATAAATATAAATATATACTACATCAGCATGAATGTTTTATAGCGATAAGACAAATCCTATTGCTGTTTCAAGATTTTTTGTATAACCAATGCATACATACATCACATACATACATCCACGTCTCTCATTTACTCTTTTTGAAATACTAACTCAAATAATCACTATTGTAAATGCTTTACCATCTCTAGTGTATTAACAGTTTAATTGAAGTTCTATTTATAACACTAGAGACTGTATACAAATGGGGCTAGAGACATCAGTCAATCTCGATATAAGATTGGTATTTTATATAAATGTAACCATTTCTTTGTTTATAATAACCTGTATTGTTCGGTTTTTTGTGCATTTTCGTCAAAAAGGGCTCGGTTTATGAAGGTGTGCCAGGCCAATGTTGTGGAACATGTAAAAGGACGAGTTGTGTTGTTAACCTTCCAGATAACTCCACTCAAATCTTAGCGGTAAGTTCAGCATAATAGGCTAGCCGCATGATGACATGTAAAAATAGGGCTCCATACTTCAAACCTTTAAACTTGAACAATTTGATTAAAACATTTACTTCTGCTCTTTATCTTTTGTAGCCTTCCACAACCTGGTCACCTCCAGGTAATAACTGTACCAAGTATGAATGTGTCCAAGTGAAGCTGGAATTGACCCTGAAGGAGTCACACATTCAGTGTGCTGACTTTGACCCAGATAACTGCATTCCTGTGAGTATATGAAGTGTAATATCTTTCTATTTTAACAATGTAATATTTAAAACTTTTTCTCATGGACACACACACACACATACACACACTTTTATCAGCAAACATACTTACGTCTCACAATGTAATATTACTTTTACCTATGTTTTAGGGAACGGCGACAAGTGAAAAAGATGGCTGTTGCAAAACATGTAAGTAACATACTTTAGTAGTAACTAAAGTATCCATAGCAAAATAAAGACCATTCATCCAGCTGGTGAATATTCAAACATTTGGGTCCAACTATTTCTGCTTTATTTCTAGGCACTCCTCGTTACAGCTGCCAAATGAAGAAAAACACCACCTATCTTCATATTGATGACTGCACCTCCACTGTGCCAGTAGAGATTACAACCTGTCAGGGATCTTGCGGAACCTCCTCAATGTAGGAATTTCACTTACACTTTTAACAGAGAAACATTTGTCTGTTTCCTTTCTATCGATGGATGTAGGTTGCTGAAAAGAATATGTTAATTAGTTAGCCATAGTCTATTAAAAGTGACTCTCTTTGGTGTGAATTAAATCTGATTTCCTATTATTTCTATGTAAAGGTATTCAGAGAAGAAGAATGCCTTGGTGCATGCGTGTTCCTGTTGTCAAGAAGTTTCCACCATTAAGAAGGAGGTGAAGATGGTCTGCTCGAACGGCAAGAAGAAAACACAGTCCTACATTTCTATCGACAAGTGTGGTTGTAATACTACTGAGTGTGAAGTTGAATAGAACCACAACACAAACATAATTATCATCAAGTCATTATGCTTTTATTCTACAGTTAAGAACCTTTTTTCCCCCAAAACCATTTAAAATACCCTTGTGTATTTGTGTAATTCTGAGGCATGTGATTGAATAATCGTAGATAAAGATAACAACTTGTAATATGTATTCATTCAAACTCATTCAAATCCTTTTTTGACATGCCAACATTAAATTAAAGATTACATTGTTTAAATGTAAACTGACCTTTTTACAATGCCTATCATAGGTATCTTTTCTTTCTACTTTTTGTCATGGAATTTTTCAAAAGGTATCTGGTTGTTTGGGATGTTTATCTGTGTTTCAAAATCCTATCATTAAAAAAAAACTCTGATCAACAATTATATTTGTTCTTAATTAGTATATATCCATTATATATGTAATAGCAACACTCCACAGTAGAATAAAAGCAAAAGAAATGTATAAACGATTCACGTTTCGTGTACCGCGATCCACAAATATTTGGTAGTAGTGCTTCGTAGAGTGAAATCCACACGGATATTTAGCGAGCCACAAATGCAAATTTGTTACTTGTGACTCGTCAAATGTTATTCACACGGATGTTACACGATCCACAAATACAAAATGTCCGCCTGTGTCTTGTAACATTTTATCCGCACTCACTTTTACACATTTGGCTCTTGTGAGTTGCACAAATGTTTGTGGATTTTTGTCCAATATGTCCCACTGTTGAGCAGTAAAATGTGAATGCGCAAGACTTGAATATGTGTTACCCACAGAAGATGATTCACATTGCGTGGTCCGCAATCCACAATACTTTTTCACTGGTGCTTTGCAATCAAGATCGTAAGTTATGACTATAACTATGGATCTATGAGACCGAACGATGACCGTCACCACGGTCTTTACCTTGAATGATGCCATCATCTACCTATCCTCGAGACCATATAGCAACAAAGTCATGTGACTGACCTTAGGAGGCGTGGCTCGCTGCTCATAAGAGCCCCCTGGTGGCCACGCCTCCTCTTGCCTGGAACGCCTCATCCCGTTCCGAGCGGCAAGAGAGGGTGACTGTCATCGTTCGGTCTCATAGATCTATAGTTATAGTCCTAACTTGCGATCTATTTCAACCTCACTCAGACCGTCCCCACGGTCTTTACTTTGGATGACTAGTACCATCAGCGTCGTGAGGAACAGAGGACTCCGCTCCCCCACGTCCTCGCCCGGCAGCTGAGAGCAGAACGGCAGAACCCAATGGTGCAGGGGATGCCACATTGACTCTAAAATCTAGAAAATGTACAGGGAGCACTCCATGTTGCTGCCGCACAGATTTCTGAAAGAGGAACCCCTTTAAAAGCGGCCCAGGAAGTGGCCACACTTCTGGTGAGTGAGCTACCAGATTACCCGGGACTGGGAGGCTCTGCCTAGAATAGGCCTCAGAATAGTGTCAACAATCCAATGGGATACACACTGTTTAGACACAGGGAGCCCCAATTTCTTTATCATTGAAACAGACAAACTACTGAGAGTGTGAGCCTCTCAGAGACTGGGTGCGTGCAATGTAAGCCCTTAGTGCCCTTACTGGACACAAAGTCAGCAGGCCTACGTCCACCTGTGAGAGAGCCGGATCGAGCTGAAGTGCGCTGAGGGTTTACCACTTTAGGCAAAAATGAGGGCTTCAGCCAGAGAGACACAACTGTGCTATCAGCCTTCCATCTCAAACATTCCTCACTTACAGATAGAGCATGTAACTCACTCACTCTCTTGGCAGAGCATATAGCCAAGAGGAAACCTGTTTTGTGAGACAGAAACTTAAGGTTGGACTGTTTTATGGATACATAAGGAGCTTTAGTCAGGGATCTTGGACAGATGGGCACGTGGAAGTACGCATCTTGTAGATCGATGGAAGTGAACCACTCTCCCTCTTCTATTGACTCCAAGATCTGACCTGTGTTCAGCATCTTGAAAGGCAGTATCGTTATGAAGGCGTTCAACCGCCTTAGGTCTAAAGTGGGACGCAATCCACCATCTTTTTTCGGCACGAGGAAATATGTGGAGTAAAAGCCAGCAAGCTATTCATCTGGACCTACTACCACAATCGCGCCCATCTCTAGCCGAAGGGCGGGGCAAGAACCCTCGCCGAGGTTGTGATGGCTGTCTGGTACCACCACTGGAGGGCCGAGAACCGTGCAGCCTGTTTTGCCTGCCATACACCAACGGCTCTTGACGAGCCCAAGAGGATTGGTGCAGAGGCTGGGAGCCCCTAGGTCTATACCTGGCAACCGTGGCCCTGCTGAACGTGCGCTGAACACAGTCTCTTGTACGCCGAGACTGTCCAACACACTCTGGGAGTCAGGGTGAAACACTTGTGCTGGCACAATCTGCATGTTGGTAAGCTCTCTCCTAATATTCTCTGGCAGAGATGTCTGCGCTAACCAAATCTGACTTCGTGACATCATGGCAGATGACATAGTTGCGCCAATGTCCCTTGTAAGCTGGGAATGAGTGACAAGGGCAGAGTCTTATCAGGCTGTTGGTGTCCTGGTCCTCTGGATTGGCCATTCTCCTGAGAGGTGCCAATAGAACGGCAAGTGCATTGCCTGACCGGGCTGCTCGTGTGGCTGCATTGTAAGTCCGACACACCAGGCCGTCAGTCTTATTGCACTCTTTCGCTGGACAGCGTGGATTAGCAGTCACACGCTCTGGACCCAGAGATGTCAAGGCTGCCATCTCCCACTCAACTGGAGGCATATCCCCCATTCCAGTCTCGGGAGCATACTAGGCCTTAGTCAGCCTCCTGCAGCCTGCATTGAATTGAGGCGCCCCACTAGGGGCGTTCCACACTTTCCTGAGCATCTGCAAATAATCTCCAGCCACAGGAACAGAAACTGATTGCAGGGACTGGGAGATGCCTGCCCAAACCCCATCCACTGGAGCAGGAGCCTCAGTTGGAATATTGAGCCCCACGATTTTTGCAACCATTGAGATTATGTCCATGGCTAAGGGCTCACTGTCACCCATGTTGCTAGGGTTGGACGGCCCCTCCAGTTGTGAGGATTCGAGCTGTTCTGACCCAGCAGCGTCATCAGACTGCTCATCACTTCCAAAAGTGGAATTTCGAGCATAGAGAGAGAGAGAGATCAGGTTGATCATTATTCCCCCCGTGATAAGAAGGTACCCTGCCAGGGGAGGATCCCTCCGAGTGTCCTGGCTCTGACATGGTTCTTGTAGCAGGATACCGGGCCTCTACTCTACCCAATCTCTGTGACAGACCACGTATGGCAACTAGGATCTGCAGTCGAGTGTCCCTGGTCTCCCAGAGCACCAGCTGGTCTATGTGAAGGCTGGGGAGCATGTATTTTACCTGTGCCCTGCCCCTGCCTACGATCAGGGGAGCGTTTCCTCGAAACATGTCCCCCTTCGCTTAGCCGGTCGGGCGGAGGCTGCACTGCCCCAGCACGAACAGACTGCTCCACCCGCCTGGCTCTTTGAATGCGCTCCTCCATAGGCAGTTCGACTGCTGCCCCACACAGGATCTCAATATCATCCAATAAATGTGCCATGCCCAAACAGGAAGGGCATTCACGATGGCCATCACCAGGGTCCATGACGCCCCGGCAAAAACGACACAACTGAGACGCCATATTTTGTTTTATTGTACTTTTTTTCTTTGTGAACTGAAAATAAAACAGCTACGGATAGCTGGAAAAGGAAACCAATAATTAAGCCCGCGCACAGCTGGCCACAATCACGTACAATAAGATCAAAGGTGAAATAAATGTAATTCACCTGAAAACACCCACTGTATGCATATGATGGTAGGCATAGGGGGTAACAATCATAAGCCCACCCACCGCGAACAGGGGCTGAGGGCAATACAATCCGCACTTTATCAAAATAATAACCAACTTCAATCCCAATGTATTTCATATATAGGGAGAGGAAAGCAAACAATCCCACCTGCTGCGCACAGAGGCAAAAGGGAAATTGGCAATTAATTGACAAATTAATTATTAACAGTTTATCAAAACTCACCTCCTCCACTCATTGTGCGCGAACGCACGGGGGTGGGGGGGTAACCCAAAAAAAACCACTCACTGCGAACAGCAAGTAAACGGGGAGAATAAATGAGCAGTTGAAATTAATATAGAAAGAGATTACTTAGTAATCACGTCCTCAAACCTGTTTAGGAAAAACCTGTATGAATCAAACAGTAGGCTTATACATAGAGCACTTAGCTTACCTGAAGCCGCAAGCTACGGCTTAATTGCTTAGCAGCAGGTACAACCAATTAGGCTACCTGCTACACGAAAAGAAGAGATTAACTCTGTTATTTAAATGTAGGTGAAAACAGTGCTAAACGACTCACCAGAATATTGTTATCACTTTTTAAATAATGCGAAGATAGAAACAATCCACGTACAATCCTCAGGGACACAGAGTAAGGTCCCAAACATGCACATCTTCTCTACCGGTCTCGGATGAGGCGAGTAAAGCATGGAGGAGGAGGAGGGGGCGTGGCCACTCTTATGGGCAGCGAGCCACGCCTCCAGCATCTGAGAAGATGCTGGATTTGTTAATCTACTGTGTTCGTTACTTAAACAATAAGTAACGGTACACTGTCAGACATTGCACCGTTACTTATTGTTTAAATAATAGTTGCACAGTAGTTTAAAAGTTATTTGCCCCCCCCCCCCCCATTTCCAAATTGTTACCCCTCATTCAGCTTGTGTGCTAAAAATAACGTTTACAAATTACAATTGCAATCTTTTGGATATGCTAGATATATTATTTATTCTGGGACCAGTACTACTCTATGTATGCAGCCAGATTTTGCAGATCAGCTGCGGTACACATTGGACAAAAATCCACAAAGAAAATTGAGCAAATCACAAGAGCCATGCGATCCACAAATGTGTAAACGTGAGTGTGAATTTAATTTTACAAGACACAGGCGGACATTATGTATTTGTGGATCGTGTAACATCCGTGTGAATAACATTTTACGAGTCACAAGTAAAAACAAATTGCATTTGTGGATCGCTAAATATCCGTGTGGATATTACTTTACGAAGCACAACTACCAAATATTTGTGGATCGCGGTACACGAAACGTGAATCGTCTTCTGTGGGTTACGCATAAATAACCCCAATAAAAACTTCCATAATTTTTTATTAAAAATTAAAAAAGAGCAAGAAAAAGAATCATGGGCCTTTATAAATAAATAGAAAACGGGGTCATCCACGAATAAAAGAGGAAGGTAGCCTTTATCAATTGTTATTTTCTCCAAAAGACCCCATATTTTATTATGTGGCATAAATAGGTTAGTGAGGCCATTGTCGCATTTACATAATTTATACAAATACGTAACACCGTTGTCGTTTAATTGAGGACAACAAGAAAAACGTTGCGAATTGTGTTAGTAAGTTTGCCCTTCAATTTGACTTCCCGGGAAAGTGCTTCGTGGAACATTGTAACATATCCATTATTGCACCGGAGCGAATTTATTGTAACACTGCATGGCAGTCGCGGCAGTGATGTAGACCTAGGTGAACACTCTTCAAGTTGCAATAATATTTTTTTTTATATAAATAACTCTTTTGTTCACATCTTTGAGATATATTGCTGGATAATATATCTTGAGAGCGATCGGTACGTTTTAATTGCAATTGAATGTAAGTGTAGTTAGATGCTGACTCCCTCAAGCATTGTTTCTGTCATGTCGCTAATGTGACGCTAGCTAAATTAGTAACACTCAGTCACCGATTAAGTAGTCCCGATTGTCCGGTCTGTTGTAATAAACAGAAAATAACTATTCCTTGTCATAGGAGTATTTCATGGAGTGGGTTATAGTGTGTACCTGTATGTTTTAAAATGTAAAAATAGTTAGATCTGTGCTATACATTTTTTTTCTTATGTTGCTAACGTTCCTAAACTTTAAGATTGTTGATGAACTAATAACGGTTGAATGTATAACTAGGTCATACATACACTATTCAATGATTGTGGACTGCTGACATGCCGATTTATGTGGGGGATCTAATACGTCGCTGTTCTCTATTCCCTCCCGGATGCTAGTTGTCCTTCTATTGCCATGGCATCGTTGTCCGAGGAGGTGCTTTTGGTTGTGAAAAAGGTCCGCCAGAGGAAGCAGGATGGCACGCTATACCTAATGGCAGAACGGATAGCTTGGGGCCCCGAGGGCAAGGACAGGTTCACCGTCAGCCACTTGTATTCAGATATTCGCTGTGAGTAACACCGAGGTATAGTTAGTTTCATATTGGCTATTCATTTGCTATTCGACATTTGGCACAAGCGTGGTAAGGCTCATTAGGGAACTGGGGAAAAGTACTTTCATTGTCAAGAAAAATTGTGTGGCTCCGCCCACAACTGTCATTTTTATGTTGATTATGATATATATATATGTTAGATAGTTTTGAAAACAAAAACGTATTAATAAAAAGTTGTGGATGGAGCCACACTTTTTTTCTTGACAATGAAAGTACTTTTCCCCAGTTCCCTAACGAGCCCTTCCCCGCTTGCACCAAATGTTGAATATCCAATATGAAACCTGAGACCTTTCCTCTGTCTGTGAGTACGAGATTCCCCCTTCTTGGAAAACCTTGTTGCACTTATGCAGTGCTGTTGTTGCCATGTGTTGCTCTTCATACAAGATGTGGTATTGTTGTGGACAGGTCAGAAGATTAGTCCAGATGGTAAAGCCAAAATACAGCTCCAGCTTGTGCTTCATACTGGGGAGAGCAGCACATTCCATTTCTCCAATGACAGCAGTGCCCTGAAGGACAGGGAAGCTGCCAAGGACCTTCTACAACAGCTACTACCCAAATTTAAGAAGAAGGCCAACAAGGAATTGGAGGAGAAAAATAGGTAGGAATAAACTATTATTTCACCTCGTTCTTCCAAGTGCTTGGTGCACTCTGTCGCTAGCCCAATTTGTGTATACATGCTATACTCTATGTACCTTTTGTTTCACAAGCATGTCTCGGGACATCCAAAATATATTGTGGCATCACATGCAAATGTTTATTTTATTGTATAGACTACATACAGTTCTCATACTATTCTACAACTTATTTAGTTGCATGTGATCCATGTCTATATATTTGCAATATTTAATTGGAAACTTAAGTAAGAATTCCTCTAACATCTTTACTGAAGCAAATTGAATTTACGCTCATCTCTGTAGAATGCTGCAAGAAGACCCGGTGCTTTTCCAGTTGTACAAAGACCTGGTGGTAAGCCAAGTGATCAGCGCTGAGGAATTCTGGGCCAACCGGATGAGCATGAACAACACAGAGAACTCCTTGTCCGATAAGAAACAGGACGTGGGCATATCTGCAGCCTTTCTAGTAAGTTAACCGGTAGACCTTATAGGGCTTGTACATCAAAATGCATCGTGGGATTTCTTTTTTTTTTTTGTATGGCAATACGCCATATTGTGAGGTCTCAAGAGAGTTGAAGTACTGTAAAATCGTAAATCAATCTTAATATACCGTGGCCTAGGCTAATGAAAACTTTGTTTTGTCACATCTCGCATGAGAAATGCTGTGGCAGTTTCAAACACAACAATTTCTCCCAATAATGAAAGTAATTTCACGATTAATTTCGAAACAATGACCCAAAAAACCCATTAGTACCAATATCTAACATTCCAATGATCATTGCGATGGGACGTCGTGATGTACAAGCCCTATAATGGACAGAATGATGCCTTCACAATCCATGGCTTAGGCAAGTTGCTTGTCATATTTGTGTTTCTTGTTTAAAAAAAATCAAGATACAACCAGGTTTCAGTATTTGCTCAGCAGTACAATTGTACTTTGCCCATTGCAGGCCGATATTAGACCTCAGACAGATGGCTGCAACGGCTTGAGGTACAACCTGACACCTGACATCATAGAGTCCATCTTTCGAACATACCCAGCAGGTAAGCTATATACATATCTCCACTTTATGTTCTGTGAATATCATTGTGAGTGATGCAAATGTCTGCACGGGTCACAGGACTTTCCTGTGTCCCGTCCATGCTGGGCTGAGGGCTGAATGTGTGTGGACCTGTGTTTGGCTTGCAGTGCAACAAAAGTATGGTGAGAATGTGCCTCACAACCTCACTGAGAAGGAGTTCTGGACGCGCTTCTTTCAGTCCCACTACTTCCATAGAGACCGCATCAGTACGGGCACACTGGACATCTTCTCAGAGTGCGCCAAGCAGGATGAAAAGGGTAGAGTGATTTAATTTCTGTGCTGACGGAGATTTCATTTTATATTTATATGTATTTGACCACTGCGGTGCCTCGCGTGTCAGTGAAGTAAAGGCTCTACGCGTATGTCCTGCAGGTTTAAAATCGATGGTGGTGCAAGGGGTAAAGAATCCTCTGGTGAACCTCCTCTCGTTGGAGGATAAAACACTAGATGAGGTAAAACCCTTGAATCCGTTTCCACGGCAGGACACGTTACATTTGATGAGTTTTGTGAGATTCATGTGCTTGGGTCTGTTTTGGGCAGGGCTATGGTTTTTCCACAGCTGCTTCTACATCCAATCCTAACAGGACGGGGAAGGAGAACAGCAACTCCGCCATTATAAAGCGTTTCAACCATCACAGTGCCATGATACTTGCAGCCGGCTCACGGAGAGGGTAAAAACACCATAAAAGCATTATCAAATCGTGTTAACATGCTTCCGGGTGTGGTTATTTTTTAATGTGCCCCACTCCATCATTACACAGTGATGCGCCAAACGACCAAGCTAGCGAGACTAGTAGTACAGACGGAAACTCCAGGGATTCTGACCTCTTCCAACCCCCTATTAAAAAGGTATTGTGCCACGATCTTCTTGAAGTCTCTTAACTCTGTATCAGACCACTTCAGTCCTTATGCTTTTGTTAAAAAATATATATATAATTATCCCCAGGTGAAGTTACAAGAAGCCATAGAATATCTGGATCTACAAAGGGAAAATGGACCAAAAACGGTGGCATTGAACCTTAAGAAATCCGACAGGTAAAAGTCCTAACACTTCAGAGTCCTGTTCTTGTATTTGATTGACCTTTTTTAATTCACTCTGGCGTAAATCTTTTTTACACCCTGGTTGCTTCCTCTCTAAGGTATGCCCACGGTCCTGTGCCACTTGAGTCCCAACAGTACACCACCAGTCAGGAGATCATCAACTCTGTCAACTGTATTCGACACGAAATGGCCAACTACGTACCCAACCTAGCTCAGGTTAGATCCACTACTCGATAACCAGACATTTACTCTTTTGCATTGTATTGACCAAGATGTGCTATTTTTAGTTTTGTAGACCTACATAAAAATACACTGCATCATGAGCCTCTCATTTTAACACATTTGGAGTGGTTAAACAGAATTGGGACCCTTTCCTTAAATAGGCTTTGAAATGAAAAGGGACTTTTTCAACTTTGTAGCACATTAACACATATATACAACTCAACCATAAACAAGTTGTCAGGTGAGAACTTGTTTTACATTCATTTAAAGTGAGGGTAGGCAACTTTGGTGAAACCAGCCAAATATGCTCGATTTTGAAAGTATCCAAACGAAAAAAATCCCACCCCTCCCTTTCAGGCCTATCTCCGAACCCACACCACAAAACACATGAATAGCTTGCTAGCTTTAACAATAGATCTCTCTATCAGAAGAAGACTGCGGTCGTGCGCAATTAGTGCACGGCAGAATGCGCGCAGGTAGATAGACCGATGGGAAGGTAGGCTTGGTTATCGTACACACATACTGTACAGCATGTATACTGTACAACAGTGTAATTTCAGTTGTAAAAAATTATTCCAAACTTTTCAATTCCACCATTGTTATTTATTAAGAATATTTTAAACACCACACAAAACAAAACCCCTCATAAGGGCGGGTTGAGATACTGTTATATTTCCCTGTAAACAGAATGCATTCTTGTACTTTTGGTTTCATACTAAGGTTTTGGACGTACCAAAACATCTCACTTTCTCTCCAACGTAAACTACTACTTTCTCACCCAGCAGATGCGCTCTCAAGTCTTTCAGGTACCAAATATGGTACAGATTGATTTAACTTGAAAGGGTACTAGGTAATTTGGTTGGTACCCTAAAAGAACGGTTGGGCGGGCTTATTACAGTTCTGTGAAAGTCACAGATACCGGATGTTTTCCTCTTTTTTTTTTGTCAGCATTTGATTTATTAATTGCTGTCGGGATGTAAAAAGGATTTCTAAACAAATAGGACAAATGGTTCTAAAATAAATTGTCTGACCTAGCTTTAAAGTACTAGTACAGCCTAAAACACTTTTACATTGTTATAAAGCGTCTGTTGGTGATGTACAACGCACAACAGGTGCTATTTTACTGTTTTGTGTAGTATTTAACTTTGCTGTGGCTAACCACAATTTATTTAGATGCTACTACGTCACACAGAGACATTGCTGCAGTAGTTACGATGGGGTTTAATAGGAGAGTATGTCTTTTTAAATCGCTGTAGCTTCAACCATATGTATCAGATATTAGTTGAATACCCATATGATCACAACTCAGGGGCTCTGTCTCAGAATCACTGCATATTGGATTTTCGCAATGTTCCTATGGCTAGAAATCTGTAATTTAGTAAGAGGACACGCACATTTTTGCTGGGCCTGCAGCCTCGTAAATCCGGAATGCACTTCCTCTTTGCGGGCTTGGTGGTTGGGCCATGATCTCTGTACAACCGCTTGTAAGAAGAGGTAACCGCCTGGTAGTCACTGTAAAGCAGGCTGATTTATTCTGTTGTGGCAGCGGGGAGCCTAGGTGCTTCTTGGTTTCAACATGCGGTCCCGGGCCAGTCTGGTAGTGATGCATTGGATATACCTTTTTTTTTACTTTTGAGCATAAACTTGCTAGCCTCAGAGATGGCTGCATTCCGAAATGTTCACCAGAGTATTGGTTACAACCAATACTCTTTTTTTTTTTTTGGTTTGGGTCTGAGTCTTTCCCCGATAACGAGGTGTGCAGGATCGAACTCCAGCACCGAAAAGCTGCCATTGAGTGTTCTAGAATGCACCACTGGCTAAGCTAAAGTTAGCGTTGCCATGCTAGCCCTCCCAGCCGAGTCACCAGTTCTCTAATGCTGTGGTCGTTGTCATGAAAGGATGGTGGAAATTTGATCACCCGTGTGGCACATTGTATATGTGGAGCTTTCACAATTAATAATAAAGCCTTTAATACATATCGTTAGAATACATTTGATTCGTTTATTAAATTTTTTTATTGTACCATTCACAGAATGTTGTCTCACTGATGTTGAGAGAGGGTAGGGAAAGTCATTCTAGGGAACATGGGAAAATAGCACACTTGAGCAGATCGTGGGAAGCCTGACACAACAGCAAGTGACAAATTGCAAATAACGATAAAGTACGCTCTTACTGCAATTATTCTTTAACATGGCTTGCAGGTGTTGACCAGCAGTGCTGTTAGTTCTGCCATCGCTGCTCTGTCTCCAGGAGGAGTCTTAATGCAGACAGGCACACAGCAAGCCATCAATCGTAAGCATGTTCCTCCACTTTCTTGGCTTTGAACATCTGCAGTGCTAATCATGCTAGCAACTGCATATCTTGTTTTTATACATTTGTGCAGCATATCCTTGCTGAGAATACTTTTTTTTAACGTTGTTTACTAGACCTATTATTATTCTGTCCTTTATTTTTCAGAGATGGTGCCCAGTGAGGTTCAAGGAGAGTTAAAACATCTGTATACGGCTGCTGGGGAGTTGTTGAGACATTTCTGGACATGTTTTCCTGTAAACACTCCCTTCTTAGAGGAGAAGGTGAGTGAATCTTAGTATGACTATTACAAGCAATGTCCCAACCTGTTTTGTCTTCATCACAACACACTGTATTGTTGTTTTTTGTTATAAAACTGGGAACAAAATAGAACAACAGATACAAATGACAACTGTTCAGTAATAAATCTATTTTGGCAATTTTTTGCAACCACTATTCTTGCTTATTTTGTATCCTGGTTACTCTATACATAATTCATCTTTGCATTTGCAGGAAATACTAGATTCTTTGCTAAATAATGATATTGCCATCTGTGTAAATGAAATTATGATTCTTGTATCAATCTGTGACATTTTGTTGCAGGTGGTAAAAATGCGGTCTAACCTGGAGAGATTCCAGATGACCAAACTCCGGCCCTTTCAAGATAAGATCCAGCGTCAGTATTTAAGTACCAATGTAAGTCCAGACTCCAAAGGGATTTCATGTTTGTCTCTATGCATCAATCAATGATTCCCTAGAACATAATGGTTGATCTCTTGACACTATAACCATCTTGCAGATTACCGGCCACTTGGAGGAGATGTTGCAGACGGCCTACAACAAATTCCACGCTTGGCAAACCCGTCGGATGATGAGAAAGACTTGAGGGGTTGATAGCCTATCTAACGCGGGACGTGGATCAGCTTAAACGGGGACAGTGGATGGCCGAGCCAACCGGACTGCTGGGACAGACTCAACGGACTTGGCTCACATGAGTCTGATATAGATAGGAACTACTATTACATCCCAACATCTGCATCAGACACTGCATTGTTCTTGGTCACCTGCAACAAGCTTTGTGTTTCCCATAATGGATAGGGTCATCTTTGTGACGGTCAAAACGACCAAACCTCATAGGGAAATCTGAGACATACCCAGCTCTCAGGAAAACATATGAGGCAGTGGATGGGGAGGACAGGAGACAATTTCAATGGTGCACAGAGCAAGACTTGTGAAAGAGAAATTGCAAATGCAATTGTCCATAATTGCACACCAGGTGAATTCAGTGATCTTTTTCCACTTAACCTGGACGTAGAGGGGTGTTGATATAGCAATAAGGCCTTTTACATTTCAGTGTTAAAAGTATGGTCAAATCCTGCTTACAGCTCACTGGTATGTTACGTCTGCACGTTCTATCTGCACTGAAGACATGTTCATTTGAATGAAAAGAAAAGTGTTTTTGGTTCTGTAATAAAAAAAATAAAAGAACATTACACTCCTTTTAATGTGATCACAAGTTAATGTCGTAATCGCAGTTTTTTTTCTTCTATAGGCTACTGTGAAATGGATTAAGTCACTAGCCATCTCGGATTTCGATCAATAGGAACTGCGATAAGCCATGTTGCGCCCTGCGATGAGAACCGAACCCGTGCGGTTCTCCATAGTCAGATTCACAAAGGTGACCGGTGGATCGGAGCTAATGAATGAAACCATGTTTTGAGGAAGTCTGTTGGTAGGTTCGCTTGTCGCTTCTGCGTCAAACGTCGGCGGAGACAGTTTGGCACAAGTTGGTTTGTTTGAAAGGTTCTGGTTAAACCTAGCGTTCTGGTCGTTGATAACGTATTTATAAATGTGTAAATGGAGTGTGGCATCGGCCTGATATAGAACAGTAATCAAAGAGATGCATCCATTCTAAACCGGGTAAGTTTACTAACCAACATTGTGAACGACTGGTGATCAACGTACAGGTTAGCCAATATGCTAACATTGTTAGCCTAATATTTACGATATCACCACCGCTTTCTGGATTTGATCAAAACTAACCGAGGGCTTGTTTGCAATCGGAAGCTCGGTGTTTTCAAGTCTACTTGTTGTGGAGTTGGTGTGCCGTTTATTATTTCGTTGGCATGTCCTAAACCCCTCCATAAACCGTCACCCTGCTGTCAGCAGACCCGGGTCTCGTGATGCGCAGGGAGCTCTATTGACGGATTTGCACAATAAAAGTACCCCACCAGTTCCGATTTGGAATGGAATTTAAAGCTGCCTTTAATTAAGCGTTTTCGATGTGTTTATCATCTCCAGATGCGTTCTGAAACGTTTCCTGAAATGCAACCACGTTTTGAGTTTGTACAGCTCTTTGCGAGATTGGCGTCAACGTAATGTGGCATGTAAATTAGGCTGTGTAGAGTAGAAGAAATAAGTATTCCTTCAACAAACACGCTTAATATTGGTTATTGTATGACTAGTAGTCTCAATTGACCCTGGCTGAAGCAATGATTAGTGGAACTAATTTAAATTCGAAAGTGGATGGGTATCAAGTCATATGATGTGACTCAAGTTGCAGCTAAGGTCTTGGTATGCAAATGTGAGTCATGAGGCGAGTTGAAGAGCAATGTCCAAGAACCTTCGTAAGCTCTTCAAAACAGCATTTCCACTGTTTTCCATTAGTTGCCGATTGGGATTTGGAGGATTGCCATTCACAATGCCTCTCGTACCAGTGGTGCCTGAGAGCCAAAGTCATGTACTAGCGGAATTTGATTGCCTCGATCCGCTGCTTTCTGCCCTTCGCTTGGATTCTGGCAGATTGAAGGTAGGCCTACGTCGTCATCATATGCATCATTACGCTTCATTCATGCAGGGCAGTTGATGTCAATTATCTCAGGTTGGTTCTCACGTGTTCATGCTTTTCATGCATCTCTTACAGTGTACCTGCTTGGCAGTGTCAAAAAGGTGGCTGGCCTTAGGAACTTCTGCAGGAGGGTTGCACCTCATTCAGAGGGACGGTTGGAAGCAGAGACTTATTTTAACTCACAAGGTACTATACAGGCCAAACGTTATTATTTACTGCATCATTGGATGTTATACTGATTTTTATCGTTCTAGAACGCAACCGTATTGTATTGAAACTTTATAATCAGTGTTTGATTGCTTGCTGTTGTTTCAGGAAGGGTCTATTATTCAGGTGGCATGCTGCCCCAGCGATGAAGACTTTATTGCCGTGGCAACAAGGTTAGAGGAGATGCCGTGAAACACTCCAATGAAGTTTATCCGTTCTGTTAAATACATTCAGACACTTTCATAAAAATAAAGGAAATTCAGAACCCTTGAATTGAGGAGCAGGTATAATAGTGAAGCATCTTGCACAGTCAAGGTTGCCTGCCTTTCTGCTAGGAGTCGGAACACCCAAGTCATTGTTGTTGTTTGTGTTGGTTGGCCGTTGTTCAGCCAGGGTCTGGTGGCGGTGTGGGAGCTCCAGCTGGAGCGGCGTGGGCGGCCGGAGAGGGTCAGCATGTCCTGGGAGCACCGTGGACAGCAGATCACGTCGCTCTGCTGGGACAGCGGCTCTCTCCGCGTGTTCGCAGGAGACCTGGGAGGCAAGGTGTCCTTCCTGCGTTCGGGCTCCACCAAACTGGGCAAGGTATCCGGTTTCAATACGATACGAAATCAATGCAATGTCGGGGCAGGAGGTGCCCCGTAGTCACTAAGACCGAAGAGGGAGACAGACCTTTTGGATGTTTTGGTATAGAAGAGGATTATTGTGAAATATATTGCATACCTTTTTTGTCAGTGTGTTAATTGGATTACAGAAAACGTATTTAACAGTGTATTTGAGCCCAAGGATAAATGAGGGAGTAACAACTGAAAACGTGCCGGTTCACCAAGGCCTATGGTCTCTAGTTAATTTATGCCATCCTTGGTAATCTTTGCTATTATTATTTTCTGTTCCTGTATTTGTTTGTTGTATTTCTATGTGTAAAGCCCCTGGAAAGGCACTTTATAAATTTAAAGTTATTATTATTATTATTATTATTATTATTTATTTATTTATTACTATTATGAGTGTAGCCTACAATTATCTTAGCTAACAAACCAAAAAAATCTCTCCATTCACTTATTTCCTTCTCATATTTGCCATTTGGTAACTAATCCTTCCTGATTATTTAATAGCTTTTCTCATTTGACGGCTGTTTTGTGTATTATTATTTTAGGCATCGACATTCGTAATTTTTCCCGTTCAGACTGTCACGACCGTGGACTCTCGAGTCGTTCAGCTGGGCTACCAAGATGGCCGCCTGCTGGTGTCCTCGCTGAGCCGCTGCTACCTGTGTGACACGGAGAGGTGCGATTATTCAAAAGGGCCGCTCTCTGTCTCACAGGTGTAACATAACTCTGAGTTTAGGGCAGTATGCTGGTGAGAGGAGAAGTATTTGAGCATTTAAGGGGATCTTCAATTCAACCAAATTGCTAAAAAGACACACTCCGTACTTCCTTTTTTCTCTGTTATCTATAAGCAATGCTGTCTTTTTATGTGTTCCTCGTAGGGAGAAGTTTTGGCGCATTGGAAACAAGGAGCGTGATGGGGAATACGGCGCTTGTTTTTTCCCCCAGAGCCGCAGCCTGGCGGTGGGGCAGCCCCCGCTGCTGTACTGCGCCCGGCCCGGCTCTCGGATATGGGAGTCCAGCTTCAGCGGCGAAGTCCTGAGCACCCACCAGTTCAAACAGCTGCTCGCCTGCCCTCCTCTGCCACTCATCAGCTACAAGTATGAGCCTGCTCATATCTGTCTGTTTTGTATATTTTGTTGAAGAGCAAAACAATAAAAAATCAGTTTTTGTTCTTTCAACCCATGCAGAAGCGAACCACTTTACAGCCCAGCACAGAGGAGCTCGCAGTCTATTGCCTTTTCAAAACTACTTTATTTGGGGTAAAGTTCTAGCGTCATTTTACGTTTTGTTGGTATCATCATTTAGAAACCGTTCTAACGATTCAGAAAATGAAAGCTGTGCGTATCTTTGCAGAGATCAACACCTGCTGACCTGGACTGATTCAGCCATCTACATCTTTAGACCCCAGAGCGGCCAGGTGCTTCTGTGGAGCGAAATTAAAGGTGAGAACTACTTTGTCTCCTAAAATGTCGCTTTTGTAAATGTAACTAAAATCGGTACGATTTTAGCATCAAATGTTGAAAATGTATCTATATTTTTAAATGCTTTCTTTTTTTGGGGGAAACGAACAATATCTCAAACACTTTGTCCTTTCCAGATGTGGTGGACATTGCGGTGCACCGCAGCGAGCTCTTCTGTCTCCACGGCAACGGGCAGCTGTCCCATCTGTCTCTGCTGTCGGCGGAGCGGTGTGCGGAGCGGCTCCTGCGCAGGGAGTCTTGGGTCCTGGCCGCCACCGTCTGCTGCATGTTCCCCCACGCCTTCGTCCCCAGCAGGGTGAGGGGTCTCCCGCCACAGCGGCTAGATAGATAGCTAGGTAGACAGATAGATAGATAGATAGATAGATAGATAGATAGATGGCTAGGTAGGTTGGTAGACAGATAGATAGATAGGTTGGTAGACAGATAGATAGATGGCTAGGTAGGTTAGTAGACAGATAGATAGGTTGGTAGACAGATAGATAGATGGCTAGGTAGGTTGGTAGACAGATAGATAGATGGCTAGGTAGGTTGGTAGACAGATAGATAGAGGGCTAGGTAGGTTGGTAGATAGATAGATAGATAGGTTGGTAGACAGATAGCTAGATAGCTAGGTAGACAGATAGATAGATGGCTAGGTAGGTTGGTAGACAGATAGATAGATAGCTAGGTAGATGGCTAGGTAGACAGATAGATAGATAGCTAGGTAGACAGATAGATAGATGGCTAGGTAGACAGATAGATAGATGGCTAGGTAGGTTAGTAGACAGATAGATAGGTTGGTAGACAGATAGATAGAGGGCTAGGTAGGTTGGTAGATAGATAGAGGGCTAGGTAGGTTAGTAGACCGATAGATAGATGGCTAGGTAGGTTGGTAGACAGATAGATAGATAGGTTGGTAGACAGATAGATAGATAGATAGATAGGTTGGTAGACAGATAGATAGATGGCTAGGTAGACAGATAGATAGATGGCTAGGTAGACAGATAGATAGATGGCTAGGTAGGTTAGTAGACAGATAGATAGGTTGGTAGACAGATAGATAGAGGGCTAGGTAGGTTAGTAGACAGATAGATAGATGGCTAGGTAGGTTAGTAGACAGATAGATAGGTTGGTAGACAGATAGATAGATGGCTAGGTAGGTTGGTAGACAGATAGATAGATGGCTAGGTAGGTTAGTAGACAGATAGATAGATGGCTAGGTAGACAGATAGATAGATGGCTAGGTAGGTTAGTAGACAGATAGATAGATGGCTAGGTAGGTTGGTAGACAGATAGATAGATAGGTTGGTAGACAGATAGATAGATGGCTAGGTAGACAGATAGATAGAGGGCTAGGTAGGTTGGTAGACAGATAGATAGAGGGCTAGGTAGGTTGGTAGACAGATAGATAGATAGGTTGGTAGACAGATAGATGGCTAGATAGGTTGGTAGACAGATAGATAGATGGCTAGGTAGGTTGGTAGACAGATAGATAGATAGGTTGGTAGACAGATAGATAGATGGCTAGGTAGACAGATAGATAGATGGCTAGGTAGGTTGGTAGATAGATAGATAGCTAGGTAGACAGATATATATAGATGGCTAGGTAGGTTTGTAGGTGGGTAGGTAGATGGATATATACCACAATAGCTACGGAGAAGTCAATTAAATGAATTTATTAAGTACCTAAAAAAAAAAACGACCAGGGTAAATCAGTGTCTGTGCAGCTTGGGTAAATGGAAACATCAATTTACTCATTTACAGCATGAGATTTGACACAGACGATACACACGGAGATCAGTAACTAAAAGATGGCGCATGATACGCAAAATGTTCTCAATTTGATTCAGATGCCGGGGAGGAAAGGTTGGTTTTCAATTCGCTAACAAAGAGTCTTTCATTGCGTTTTTGCCACCGTCTCTGACGCCGTTCAGACCAGGAAGTTGATCCCCATCGACCGCATGGAGCACCTGAGGACACAGCTCAGTCCCGCCTCTCACCTGGAGCTCATTGGTCAGCTGGACGAGGTCATTTCCAGGCTGGAGCCTCTGGACTCCGCCTCCAGCAGCCGCCGGAGCAGCATTTCCTCCCATGTGAGTTTGGTCAGTTTGGAGTTATTCTTTCTGATTGTTGAGGTTTTGATTCCACTATAAAAGTTAATGGCGTGTAATATTGTGGCTGCACACTATTACTACAGGCATACTGTAGTAATGTTATTTTTGTAGTTCTTAATTGCTGTCCATAATTGTCTGCTATGGGTCGTTCCTATGGGGCTTTTTGTTTTGCCCTGGTAGTGACAAAACTGGGATCGGATTGACTAGGAAGTAGCATAATGCCAATTGTCATGTACATTCAAATCTTGTCCCAAAAAGAATGTTTATGAACGTAAAATGACTGCTACTATGTGTATAACATGACTGGAACCCACAAAGCACACAGCATCTGCATTGACAATTTTCCTCGTCTGTTTTGAATGATTCTGCAGGAGAGCTTCAACGTCTTGGATTGTGGCATCTATCGGGTCATCAGCCGTCGAGGGAGCCAATCAGAGGAAGAGACGGGCTCCTTCATCAACCAATCCATGTCCGAGGAGGAGAGACTCAAGGAGTTTGCGTTTGGACCGGAGGAGGATCAGGTTGACCATGGTAAACGGCTGGCTGTGCTCGGAAACGTTCGGTGGTATTCTGGAAATACATGTTGAAAACATTTCCTTAATGAATCATTTCACCAAACAGGGTCATCTTAGTTTGAGTCACCACGTCTTTCTGTGAACCCTCACTTTTGAGGGTTTTCCAATCTGCCAAAATGTAAAAGTACAGTTTATGCAAAACAAATAAGAAATGCCCATTACATTTTGGCATTAACAGAAATGCTAAATCAAGACGTATCATTCAAACAAGAATCAGTAATACAAATGTGACTGAGACGATTAGTTTCCTCAAACTATTTTTTATTATCAAATATTCATGGGCCTGCTCATTATCCTGATAATAAATGGCCTTTTCTGTGAATGATACTGTCATATCTGATCACCCTTAATATAAATCTTTATCTGTTCCATCCTATTCTGCACACACCTGTTTGTTTTTTGTTGTTGAATTTCTGTTTTTTTCCATTTCTCTTCTTCAATATATTATTTGACATTGTCTGCGTAGCGGTGTTTGGCCCTCTGGCACCATCGGCTTGCATGCTCCCCCTCCCTCCAGTCCTCCATCCATCCTCTCTGTTCTCTGCTCTGGCTCTCGCCTCCATCTTCACCCAGATCCCCAGGGCGCAGAGGCCGAGCGACCCGAGTCCAGCATGCCGTTCCACCTCAACCTCTCCTTCCGCCCCAAACAGCACCGCATTGCACTGCAGGCTGTCAAAGACAGGTGTGTGTGTGTGGGTGGGTGGGTGGGTGGGTGGGTGGGTGGGTGGGTGGGTGGGTGGGTGTGTGCACGCGCGCATTACGACTGTAGAAGCACTTTTATACACAAGTGGCTCCCAGTATGTGTCTAATTGACCTATTCTGATCTTTGGGGTTGTGTGGAAAATATCAAGAGAACCCAGATAATTATGGCACCATCATAAGGTCTACAAAGGTCCAAAAAGAACAAATTCATTGATTGTTTGTATGTTTTCTTCATTTCCCCCAGTGTCTCTAGTTTTGTTAAGAAGACAACCGAAAAGATTAACACTCTCCAGATGAACAGTGATCTTTGGCAGCGTTCTGACACACAGGTTGAAGTGTTAGCAACTACATCCCCATCTTCAGAAGATATGGACAATGAGTGAGTACCTAATGAGTTGTAGTTGTGCCCCGAGAGCAAACCAGCAATTTACCATCTAACTAGTTACTTGTGTTTACCAAAGTGTGGTACAGAAAAGATTGCTCAGGAAGTAAAGCACTGAGCGTTTCCTCTCTCTGTTAACGGTAGCGTCAATGATTAACTCCACACTACTGACTGTCACTACTGTTTTATAAATGCGCTGCACAGAGTTTGTACTGAGATGGCGAACACTGAGAATGACCTGCAGGAACTCCGAACAGCAACAGAGCGAGCGACGTAAGTACCCACCAACCATACAAATACAAAGAAAACGTTTTCCACAGGCTCAAGAGGATACATGTGACGTTTTAAGAACTGTTATTTATTTATACCAAACTCAGCTCCCAGATCCAGGATCCCTTCGTCCTGATGGACCCAGCCGCTCTGGGCGAAGTCCTGCGGGATTGGCTGCAGGTGCTGGAGCGAGTGCTGGGTGTGGAAGAGCCGGGCTCCATCATTGAGGACGGTCCGCTGAACGAGGCTAGGCCCAGGGAGGAGCGGTTGAAGCCCGAGAGCCTGGAGCAGCAGCAGCAGCAGCAGCAGCAGCAGAAGCAGCAGCAGGAGTCTCTGTGCGCCTCCTCAGGGGAACCCACCGGGCATGTTGCAGGCGAGCACCCGCGACTTCCTGAGAAGGAGCACCAGGGCGACGGCGTGGAGCCCGAGTCCACCGAGGAGGAGGAGGAGGAGGAGGAGGAGGAGGAGGAGAATGCGGGAGAGGGTGAGGACCGCTGCCACGGCACCCCGGAGCCCGTCGCAGTGGAGCCCGTCGCAGTGGAGCCCGTCCTAGTGGAGCCCGTCCTAGTGGAGCCCGTCCCAGTGGAGCCCGTCCCAGTGGAGCCCGTCCCAGTGGAGCCCGTCCCAGTGGAGCCCGTCCCAGTGGAGCCCGTCCGAGTGGCGTCCCCCACGCCCCTGCCCTCGGACCTGCTGGGAGATCTCACCCCGCTGGCCACCTTGTACCTGGAGCTGAGCTGCTTCAGGGGGCAGGCGGAGGAGCGGAGAACCCTGGGCGTCGCCGGCTTCCTGCGGCGCTACTTCTTCCTGCTGGACACGGAGCGCGTGAGGCGCATGTGTCTGCTCTGCTACAAGGAGCGGCCGGAGATGCACAGCTCCTTCATCGAGGCCGTGTGGGGTTAGAAGAAGAACGCTGGCTGCTCACCCACACCTTTTTGTAGTGCTGCGGTTAGTGGACAGAACAAGAAGACAAACGATGTCTTTC
Organism: Lota lota; assembly: GCA_026745465.1. Classification (NCBI taxonomy): domain Eukaryota; kingdom Metazoa; phylum Chordata; class Actinopteri; order Gadiformes; family Lotidae; genus Lota; species Lota lota. Next base: position 155,170 of record JACYXH010000477.1, on the reverse strand, counting down.
TCTCCCTCAACAGAGCTGACTCGCTCCAGTAAGGTGGTGGAGGTGATCCAGAAAGGGGACTTGCTGAAGTCACTGCGAGGCCTGCGGGAGCTGCAGCCCTGGTCTGCCCCCGAGCTCCTGGCTCACTCACACAGGTCTGTCCCCTGCCCTGCACCCCCCCCCCCCCCCACCCCACCCCACCCCTCACGCCCGCCCCCTGCCGTGCGTCCCTGCCTGTTATTTCAGGTCTTGATGATGAATGTGATGAACATGTATAATGGAGTTGAACTTAATAGTATTACTCAGAGACACGTCGTTAAGAAGCAGATCTCCAGAATGGTAGTCGCTAGACATGGGGCTTGGGAGTTGCAATCCGGAACCTTCCGGCAGGGATTTGAACCCGCCAGCCATCGCTACTTTATCCTGTCCCCTTCTGTCTAGGTTGTATGACAAGCACGGCGAGGCGGCGGTTCGCTCCTTGTCGCAGTTCTACCCCACGGTGACGCCCGCTGATGTCACGGTCATGGCCCAGCCGCCTCACTTCCTGGCCTACCTGGATAATCTGGTGCAGTCGCGCGCGGAGGAACAAAGGTGCTGCGCTTGTATTTTGAAGTTCCATTGCCCTTCCCTCTTTAAAACCTGCCTTATTTTTGGTTGTGTTTTGTGATCTTTACAAGCTTTGTTACTTTTTTGAATTTATAAATACTATCATATGTCTGTGTTATTCTTCATACTTTTTTTTGTTGTAGATTATCCTTTTTGGGATCCCTCCTCCAATCAGAATCTCTGAGGCAGGATTGGCTGGAGCTCGGGCTTTCCCATGATGCCCCTCAACCCTGCGACACCCTAACTGCTGACGGCCAACCCAGGTGTCCGTCGTTTACCCAACGATCCATTGTTGTTATGCGGTTCCATTTTAATAACCCTATTCCAAACGTAACGTCAATGTTCATCTTCTATTCTAGGTGGCATTCCCATTTCTTCAGTTGGGGCTATGGCCGTCTCCTTTCTCTGCTCATACGGCTTCCTGCTGACCTGTCCTCCAAGGAGAAAATGGCCGAGACCTGTCGGAGCCAGGGGTACCACAAACATTTAAGAGTGTTGGATAAAAACGATAATCATAGTAACGATGGACTGAACTGACAACCAACAATGGGTGCTGTTCTGTAGCTGACCTCTTATTTGATAAAAAAAAATTTGCATCTATGTTTCCAGCAGTAGTGTCTATGTGAGTACAAAGTGTGTATGACCTTCTGCTACGTTGTGGCCCTCTGTAGATACTGGACTGGCTACCTGTACTTGTGCTGTGAGCTGCATCGTCGCACCGAGGCTTTCTCCACCATCTGCAGGCTGGATGACATGAGCCTGCTCGAAGAGTCACAAGGTCTAACAATGGACTTCCGTAATCAGTTTCACACGATTCAATCAAGCAATCAAAACCTTTTTATTTATTCAAGGGAAGAGACACAACAGAAGCGCGATTCTCCGTTTTAAGTGGGCGCTGGTAACTTGAAAATGAGCACTGTGTCACTTCTCAACGTGTCTTTATCCCTAAGTAATGAAAAGGTTTAGATTGCTTGATTGAATCATGTGAAACCAATTTCGAGTGCAAATACAACAAGTCTGATGATGGTGACGACACATGATTTATAGTGCGTGAATAAGGGCTACAGTCTGGCGGCTTAGCTTCTGGGCTACATCCGCAATGCCCTCCTCCGCCTACCTTTTTCGAGCGTCCTTGAGCAAGATGCCTCCTAAAACTGTAAAAGGCCCGTGTGTCTCTCTCCTCAGCGGTACCGCAGACCGTCCAGGAGTGGAAGGTCCTCATCCAGCTGTCTCAGCAGTGCAGCCATGAGCCGGAGCCCGCCACCATCACCGCCACCGCCAACGGCACCGCCGAGCCGGTCAACGGGTCGGCCGAGGATCGCCGACGCCAGGTGACCCCAGAAAACCTGACTCTGAGGCTGGCCCGGACCGTGGGGCCCGACCGGGCACTGGAGATCCTGGAGGAGTGCGGCCTCCCCCTGGTCCTCAGCCCCCACTCGTCGCTGGTGTGCGAGCTGCTGCGAGTAGCGGAGAAGAGACAGAGGTAGGGCGGACTGGTTGACAACCCGTCTCAAAGCAGAAGAATCTCGAGAACCGCCGTTTTTCATTCTGACAAGCCAAGGTTGTACTCTGAATGTGATGGTGTGTGATGGCTCAGGCAAGGGCACAAACCCGAGAAAAAGACATTCGGATTTTGTTGATTTGAGATTATTGGCTTGTGAATCCCCTGAAAGTCCTAATGACTTTTCTTTGTTTTGTTTGTGTTTCAGAGCCACAATCCAGACCATGCTGGAGCGGTGTGATCGCTTCCTGTGGTCTCAACATGCTTAACTCAGTCCACCGCTGTGTTCTAAGGATCTGAATCCCCGCCCCTAGCTAAGCTAGTGCATGCATCATGGTAGCTGGGGGGGGGGGGGGGGGGGGGGGAGTAGCTATTTACCTAACTGCTGTTATAACTGTGACCTAACCTCATAATATCAGCATGAACAAGTGCTAATCAAACTGTATTGATATAATATACATGCTTTTATTATTATTATTATATTAATTATTATTATAGTATTATTGTTCATCTTACATCTTTTATTTGTTCAAGAGTGTATAACATGCTGATAATTCCTTCAGGCTAATGCTTGTTGTGACGCCTTTAATATGAATTCATGAAGAATGTGGCACTTTTTATTTTGTTTTTATTTATACATTTCTCAAATGACCAAATTAATAAAGATAATAATTGAATGTATTAAGTGAAGACTGGGCCAACATGTTATGACCTATTCATATTTATCTTAATAAAGTTTGCAAATCCTATTTGTATCTTGTTGTTGGGTGAACTAAAGGTTATAGCTGTCGTCAAAACATACTGGACCGAGGAAGAAGATTGCTCGGGCGCTCACTTCGTGTAGGCCTGCATTCTGTTTATATTGGTGGAGACGGGATACTCTCAGGCCATTGATATTCGTCAGGCCCTTTAGAAAAAACGGTTTTTCTTCTAGATGTGCACGGACCCCCGTGATCAGACGGTGGGTCAACAACGGAGACAGCGTTAATAAAACCGTAACGACATGCGATGGATGACTAAGAGCTGATGATATCGCACACCTGGACTCATCAAAGGGGGAAGGAGATCGCGTATAAGTACATGTGACTTTGTTTTGAAGCGCTGGACTCAGGCTTGTCTGAGTGGGTTTCGTCTATAGTTCACGTTCAGTTATGGTCCCAATACTATCCAATAATGAATGTCTTTAATCTTTTGTTTTGAGACTGAGACTAGTTCTCCAAGAATTCCCCTAATCCCTCTTCTCTCGTCTCCTATCCCTATCCCTCCCCCCCCCCCGCACACACACACACACACACACCTCCTTCCCATCCCATCCATAACACCTGTTTGTGTCATTGGAAACTCAGGCTTTGGTACCATCAGATTGAAAATGTTGGCATGTAGTAATGATGTTGACGAATCAGTTATTAAATGAAAAGATGTGTTGTGTATTTAGGCTCCTTCATGAATTATGACATGAATGAATCCCTGCATTGAGACATTCTCTCAAATGCTAATACAGATTTAATACAGTAATATTTTTTAAGCATCTTGTTTCAATTGAAATGTTTTGTTTTTGTCCCCTTTTCCAAATCACGCAAAATTGCTGCTTTGCTTTGTCCTCTTCTGATTGGTTGATTACGTTTGAGGTAAAATATTTGATCCTATCTGAAGGCAGATGGACTATGATGAATAGACTGGAAAGGGTGAGACTGTGACAGATGGGTTTCAACATGAGCGAGAGGCTGAGGTACAGATTTGATTTGAAAGGTTATTGGTTCGGGGCAGTGCAGCCAGTGTTTGATGTGGAATGGCTGTCAGCTGGGAGAGATAAGGGATTCTGCACATACCTGTTGGCCGCATCGCCTGTGTATAAAAGTTGCTCGCACCTGAGCAAATACTGAATCACAACACCTGCCTGCTTCCAGACCCATTAGCAGCTCTTACAGGGGAGACCAGTACATTCGCAGGATAGTGGAAGGATTTTAGTATTATTACATTTCAGGACATATTACTGTGTTTCAAAGGGATGCACATTTTGGATCTCATGTCCATGGTGTAGAGTCTCAGCTTAATGTTCACAGCACTCATGGTAAGTGACCTATTTTGTTTTAGAGGAACTGACCTGATCAGATGGGACATATCACATATGTACTATACCCCGAGGTGTTTTTAATATATGATGTTTGATTGTTTTAGATTACCGTCTCTCTGTTTGCTATGGCTGTTCTCCTGCTGTCTTTGCCGCAAAGTGTTTCTTCAAACAACGTTTTCCACAATGACTCAGGTTTGAACTGTTTTACCCTTTAAGCAAAACATTATCCACATTTGATAGTATTGGCATGGTTAACCGTTTTGTGAGCAAGGTTAGATTTGACTTTGAAGCGGTTTGTCTTCTTGTCTTAGAGACGGTGTATCTGGGATCCCAGTTTGTAGAGCCGGCTCTTCGCAGAGCGATGGAACTAACTGACGCTGCTTACGCCCGAACGAGCGAAAGGTCAACACATTCTGTCTAATATAATAGATTCTGATTCCATAATCATCGTTGACCCCCTTTTTGATTTTGATCTCCAAAGCATTAGATGTTATATCCCATATATATATCTATGATTAAAACATTTTATATATCAAGATCATAATCGAATACTGCTCCTAACTGGGCCTTTCCTTTTCCAGAGTGAAGATGTCCTTGTCTGAAGGAGCTCTGCGACCCAGCGACCTCCTGGCCCAGTTCAAACAGGCAGAACCCAGAACCAGGGCTCACATCCAGGCTGCGGAGCTTCTGGACAACACAGTGGAGCTGATCAGACAGATGGTCTACACTCACACCATGGCCCAGCCAAACCATAGCGGTATAGAAACAAGTAGAACAAATACTCACAAAAACTATAACAAAATTCTTTGAGATGGTCTTGTTCTGGTCTACTTGAAGCAGGGAAGGAAGGATTTAGTTGAGTCTGGTGAAGGGTCAAAATGATCAACATCATCAGTTAGCATGTCAGAACCTGTGTTTAGGAAAATGAATGGCTGGTACCTTGTCACGAACAAATAGTAGCATTGCTCTTAGTTTCAGATAAGGTGATCAGTAAAGTAGGGTCATGGGAACAATCTAGATGTACGTAGTCTCCCAAAAATAGCAAAACACTGTTCTTGTCCACGTGTCCCAAAAGAGCTGCTGAGTGACGGGGATGTGGAGAAGTTGCTGCAGGGGACTGGATGCTCCTCTGAGCTGAAGAGCATGCGCTGTGACACCGACTGTCTGTCCGAGCGATACAGATCCATCACGGGGGAATGCAACAACAGGTCAGCGCTCTCAGCCGTGAGATGTCATCATAGGGTAACATCTAACTTCTGAACTCTTAAATCAGGCATCGCTTGCATGGGACAAGTTGATGTAGGGGCTCCGACGGGTCAAGCCAGACAGCCGACCTCACCCCGACCTTTCAGAAGGTCAGGGTAAGAGTTAAGGTCACTATCATGTGGCTGGGTCTGATCCCCAATGTCTGCAGTCTACCTCTAGGCATCCTTAAGCAAGACGCTCAACCCCTGCCTGCTCCTTCATAACATGTATCTGAATGCACTCTAAGATGCTTTGGATAATAAAGCATCTGCCAAATGACTAAAATGGGAAATTGTTATGACCTTTGTCTGTCCATCTGTCTGTTGGACAGACAAAGTTTCTTCCTTGCTTCCTCACTTCCTATTGTTGCCCCCCTTCAGACAGCATCCTAGTTGGGGTGCTGCAAACATTCCCTACTCCCGCTGGCTGGAGCCAGAGTATGAGGACTCAACAGGCATGCCGAGAGGCTGGGACCCAGAGCACACCTACAGCAGCTTTAGCCTGCCTCCGGTAAGACTCTGGGTCATCAATCTTCCACCAGATGTTATTAGTTTGCTTGGTTCAGTTTACACTGTAATACATTTGACCCGTTTGACCACCTGCCTTGGGGGAACAGAGTCAACAAGGCAAGTCACACCACACTGGAGGTTAAAACTAGGCTCCTCTAGTTAGGGGAGAACATCAACATTGCATTTATCTTAAGCTTACAGGATCATCTTGAGGTTGGGGGTGCTTGATTCCCAGTTGAAAGGGTATTGGTTTGCACCCCAATGACCAATATACATGCAGCTCCTTCAGCCAGATGCCCAACCCCTACTTGCTCATACATTACATGTATCTGGATTCACTGTCACTTTGGAGAAAAGTGTCCGCTATATTACATAAAGAAGTACTAAAAAAGGAAAGGATAGTGTTCCACGTTTCAAAACACTGGCTCTTCTGTCATGTTTTTTCTTTCTTTTACTTTCCAGGTTAGACTGGTGTCCCAGGAGGTGCTGTACACACACAATGACAACATCTCCCTGGACTCCACTCTGTCCCACCTGCTGGTGGAGTGGGGCCAGTGGATAGACCACGACCTCGTCCTGACGCCCCAGAGCCCGAGCACAGCGGCCTTCAAGACGGCAGTGGACTGCACCCGCAGCTGCAGCCGGGACACGCCCTGCTTCCCCATCCAGGTGACGCTCGCTCGCCAGGAGCCGCGCTCTCTCCGCGGGCCCTCCTCCGCCGTTGTCTCTGCGCATGTCGTCCGACATCCGTCCGAATGAAAAGACCCGTTCTGTGCAACTCGAACACTGCGGCCCTATTAACCCTTTTTTGATAACATTCTCCACCGACCAAATCGAGCGATTAAAAAGCTTTAGAAGGACCTCAACCTCGGGTTGATTGAGTCATGGGTCGATTCTTTGATTCTTTGGGAGACCCTTGAATCAGTTTGAACAAAAGTGACGTCTGCAGTGGGGGTTGAACCTCTGAACTTGCATACATTCAGCAGTGTTATCGCCGTGCTCCACCAAGTGAGCGCGACGGGCTTTTACGATATTACCCGGTTTTCAATCACCTCTCACCTTGCCGAAGGTTGCGCTTCATCCGTCCAATCACCGTCGTCTTCGTCCTCTCAAAGATCCCGTCTTCAGATCCTCGCACCGGCCTCCAGAGCTGCATGCCGTTCTTCCGCTCGGCGCCGAGCTGCCGCGGGGGAAGCCCGGCGAGCGGCCACAGGGAGCAGCTCAACGCCATCACCTCGTACGTGGACGCCAGCATGGTGTACGGCAGCTCCGGCGGCGTGGCGGCGGCCCTGCGCAACCACTCCTCTCCCCTGGGCGCGCTGGCCCTCAACCCCCAGCACTCGGACCGCGGCCTGGCCTACATGCCCTTCCTGAGCCGCACGCCGCAGGCTCGCCTGGACCCCTGCGGCCCTCGAAGTGGGGGGAACCTGTCCTTCTCAGGGCCACAGGACCGGTCCCCACGCCATGATAACGCCACGTCTTGTTTTCAAGCTGGTAGGAGCCCAAAAAGCACACACAAGCGTTTGGTGGTTTTGTGTTCAGGTGTTCGTCATGGTCATTATGACTATTATGTTTGTCATATAATAGAATGATATAGTGACACAAGAACGCAGGTAGAGGCATTGGTATCCATTTTAACTCTGCTTTACTAGCCAGTTAAACAATGTGTCAATTACAACTAGCCAGTGACGTAGAGCGCCACCTAATGCATTGGAATGACAAGGCATCCAATTGACACTTATCAATTGCATACATAACAATGACCGTTATGTCTTTTCAGGGGACTCCAGAGCCAATGAGCACTTGGGGATGATCGCGCTGCACACAGTGTTTCTGAGAGAGCACAACAGATTGGTTGAGAAGTTATATGTGCTCAACCCCCACTGGAGCCCTGACACTCTTTATCAGGAGGCCCGCAAGATCATGGGGGCCATCCACCAGGTAACGCCCAACAGGCTGGTCCGTACAGGATGCCTGATGGCTCATCCCTTTACACTGAGAAATGACCACCTAATAGAGTATTCTATTATGGGACGTTACTCTTTTAACGTAAACTATACAGGAAATGAGTGATGCAGTGCCTCGTCGTCACAAAGCATTGACCAAATAACCCTGACTCTTCCAGATCCTAACGTGGGACCACTATCTCCCTCGGGTCTTGGGGGAGAGCGCTATCTCCCACCTCATGCCCACTTATGAGGGTTACAACCCGGACGTGGACCCCAGTGTTGCTAATGTATTTGCCGCCGCTGCGTTCCGCTTTGCACACGTCACCATCCAGCCAATCGTGGCCAGGCTGGGGCCAGGATACAGCCTGGACTCCAAGCATCCCCCGCTGCCACTGCATCATTCCCTGTTCGCCTCCTGGAGAGTTGTGCAGGAAGGTAAAACTACAGCAAGGTGTCACACTGTCCCTCATCACTGATTTGCCAAGTTGCTAAGTTTTTATGTGTATCTGTGTATCTCTCTCTCTCTCTCTCTCTCTGTCTCTCTCTCTCTCTCTCTCTCTCTCTGTCTCTCTCTCTCTCTCTCTCTCTCTCTCTCTCTCTCTCTCTCTCTCTCTCTCTCTCTCTCTCTCTCTCTCTCTCTCTCTCTACCAACCAGGTGGGGTAGACCCTGTGCTGCGGGGTCTCCTGCTGTCCCCAGCTAAGCTGCAGGTTCCTGGGCAGATGATGGTGGAGGAGCTGACAGAGCGGCTGTTCCAGGCCCAGGGCGGGATGCCCCTGGACCTCGGGGCCCTCAACCTGCAGAGAGGGCGGGACCACGGACTGCCTGGTACCCACATTGTCTTTCATTCATCTTTGAATCAACGCATCTACAAACCTGTTGACTATCTCGGTGTGATTTACTAGCTACTGCTACCTGGCTTGTGCTAGTCGTGCGACATCGTGAGATGTCAGCAATTTGCGTCAACCAAAACCAACAACCCTGTCTCCTGAGTCAATTTGCTATACTGAACTGTGTCCAGTTGCCAACCCTCTCTCAGTATCTACTAAAGGACTCAAAGTAAATACGGGCTCTGATCTCTCTGCGCTGGCTGTCCTATGTGGTTATTGGCAGGGTACAGTTCGTGGCGGGAGTTCTGTGGCCTTTCCGTTCCGAACACCACCACGGACCTGGCTGACATCCTGGGGAACCGGGCTTTGGCGCACAAGTTCCTGGAGCTCTACGGCACGTCAGGCAACATCGACGTCTGGGTGGGGGCCATCTCGGAGCCGGCGCTGCCCGGGGGCCGCGTGGGGCCCCTGTTGTCCTGCCTCCTAGCGAGACAGTTCAGAGCCCTGCGAGATGGGGACAGGTAAAGGCTAAAGGCATGATCTAGTTATACTATCAAAGTATTTATTTTGAGCAATGTTCTGTATATCAGATGATGAAGAAAATTGAAGAGTTCACTTATACAATATTATGATACTTCAGAATCCTTCCACTTACTCAATATATATATATATATATATTCAGTGCAGTAAAAAGAAAAAATGTTTTTAGACATTATATAGCAACATTATAAATATTACTGTAATTAAATGATAACAGGAAGTATAAAGCAGTGTGTTTGTCTTAAAAGATTTTGGTGGGAGAGAGAAGGGGTTTTCACCGCTGCGCAGCGAAAGCACCTGAAAAGCGCCTCTCTCTCGCGCATCATATGTGACAACAGTCACATTATGCACGTCCCCGCGGACCCCTTCTCCCGCACGGAGAGTGCAGACGCCATGCTGCCCTGCTCCCACCCCCACATCCCCCGGCTGGACCTCACCCCCTGGAAGGAACCGGACACGGGTACGAACTGACTAACCGACTTAGTTACATGTCATTAAACAGGCATCTTGCTCAAGGATGCCTACAGGTAGACTAAACATTGGGGCTCAAACCTATAACCTCCCCCACTAACTATTGTTAATTTTATAATTTCCATTATTTTGTTTAATCTTTGCCTGTGTTGCCTCCCCCTCTAAGATCCCAGGTGCGGTGTCATACCAAGGATCCAGGATGGCTATTCTCTGCTGTGTGACTCAGTGATTCTCTTCCAGTGCCACACTGGCTTCACGCTCCAGGGCTCTCCCTCTGTCACGTGTGATCCAGGCAGCCAGCAGTGGAGACCGGCGCCCCCTACCTGCCATGGTACGCACAGCCACAACAACTCAGTCAGTAGACGCCTAGTAGCTTAGCTTAGCCACACAAGGAATTTGACATGGTACATTGGTGCAAGCGATAAATACAAACCACACATCATACAACTGTGCACTAATAAGACAAATGTTTACAATATATTCAATAGAAAATATTGAATATGAAATATATAAAATAGATACTTACTCCCTTAAGTTTCTAGAACGTGTTGACCACAGTGATAGGCAGATAAGTCATATTTTACAAAACGTGATAATATATCTAAATCTACTTGTATGTCATTTTAGAAGTTATCCAATGCATATAACATATGTCTCTTTGGCCCAGAAATCTGCACTGTATCAATATATCAGGTTCCTTCATTTGTACAGGTGGGATTCTGTCTATCTGTATACTAACATCTGTCTTTCGGTCTGATGTCTACATTTGTGTGTGTGTGTGTGTGTGTGTGTGTGTGTGTGTGTGTGTGTGTGTGTGTGTGTGTGTGTGTGTGTGTGTGTGTGTGTGTGTGTGTGTGTGTGTGTGTGTGTGTGTGTGTGTGTGTGTGTGTGTGTGTGTGTGTGTGTGTGTGTGTGTGTGTGTGTGTGTGTGTGTGTATATATACATATATCTCAGTGGTCCCTCTGTTTCAGATCCAAACCTGCCTGTAGCTTCTGTTATCGGTGCCGTTGTAGCAGTGATGGTAGGGGTCCTCATACTGGCCCTGATGCTGGTTTGGTACAGAAGGTAGGCAGCCTTCTTCACTATTGTCTTACTGCTTGATATTGGTAAGACAGTTAAAGTTAATGAATTTAAAAGTCAAAAAAATAAAAAAAGGTGAACACAATACTTGCTGATATGTTGCTGAATAAAGTATTTATTTGATATATTATTGTTTTGTCTTTTTATGTTTCAGATATTTCCCAAAGAAACAAGAACTGGTGAACGATGGACGTTGCCAGCGGAACAGCTAATCCACACCCATGTCTCATTACAAAATGTATGACAGTAATTATCTTTGTATTTGATGTTCTTATTTACCCAGAGCTATAGGGATTGACTTCAGTGTTGGTTTGACGCGTGAGGTTAATTTAAAAAAAGCCATAGTGAAACACACCTCAACCCATTCACGCCATGTCCATCAGCATTGCTATGTTGGATTTGTTAACCGTTTCTAAATAGCAATACGTCACAGGGTGTGACATCATGGCTGTTCCTCTGGTGACATGCCATGTCATTGTCAGTGGCTAAATACTGTGATACTATTGGCTGCAACAACTGCCTAGGAGGAGTCCGTGCAGAAACCACATATTTTATATAATCTATGAGTCAGTATCAGAAGGTCATTGTGATATTGTTCCCACCCGAAACCAGTTAGGCAACCATGGGTTGCCTAACTCTTTACCGTGTGGGAGGTAAAGTAAAAAAAAACATTCTAATTAAGGTATGGTGATGACCTAAATTCTCATGGCAAAAGGAAACCGCCCGAGGTCAAATCTGGTTCAGCTTTCTCTCTTGGTGCAGGACCCAGAGTCACTGTTACTAGATTGCTAGGCCTGTACCAATTTATACTTACAAATAAACTATTGAGCAATCTTCCAGCGCACTGCAAATGACGTAGTCTTAGTAGTCTAGTTTTCATAGTTGTCTTTACTGGCTATACACAATTGAAAGCAAAAACATACACATCTACTCAGTACTCACTGAGATAACGCACTTGAAAGTCTTGCATAATAAGGATTATTGCACTTCAGTTTTACCTTGAAAAACACCTATACCGGGAATTGATCAAATGGACACAGAAATGATTTATTGGGACTGTATGTGATGGCTATTCACTGTGCTCATGCACAAACTGTATAGTACTGTATGGCTTGTATGCATGCATCGTTTCTGAAAGTACTAAACTATCATTGCAAATGGTTGTGCGTATTGCAATATTAAAAAAGGTAAACGGTAACACATGAACACTACAAATAAATGTTTTCTCATTTGTGAGCATAGAATGCGATCCTTCATCTGAAATATTTAATTGATTACATGAGTTATGAATCTGCTTCTTACAACAAACATGCAAATAAAATCTGTTTATTATTATATCCCATTCACAGGGGTCTGATCTCTTACAGACAAAATGGAGGGTGATTTGTGGACCAAGGAAGATACTCCTAATTCAGTAGTGATTCTACAGACCATAACAATTAGTGCTACTACAGTGGTAAAACATTTAAGTGAAAGATATCCTAAATATTTCATGTTTTCATTACTGGGTTGTCAAATATATTAACAATCCAGATACATGGCATTCGCCTAAGTAGCGATGTATGATGGAAGTTCAAATTTGGCTAATCACAAAACCCAACAAATGCCAAACGGACACTTTGCAGAGCAAATCAATCACACTAGCATATCTGTGTAATGTAGCAAAATATTTAGCATATTCATGCTACTATTGGGCGGCATAAAACTGTCTTCAAACTGTGCTTCTGGTTCCAATCCGTCGTGCCAGAAGTGACCCAAAACCATTCTCTGCTTCCCTCGTTAGGTGACGCAAATGCAAAGCAATAACCTTCACACTACCATAATTAATCATCTACTGTGCTGAACCTAGACTTCAGTATCAGCATGTCCTCTGTGAGCGTAGTCTTTCTTTGGCCGTGCTGCATGCTTGTGTTGACTTGCCAGCTCCAGTCCCCTAACCCTGGTCGGTGAGGTAGAAACCTAACTTGGCCACCGTCATCTCCCTGCGAAGACGCATCACTTCCCGGAACATCTGTTCAGCTGGGCAGCAGAGCAAGACAACAGAGACAGGAGGAACCAGGAAACAACTTGGTATTAGCGTAGCTCAGTCTTGGCGTGACTGCTACTGTCAAGATTAAGATAAGACGTACTTTATTAGTGCCAGACGGAAAACGTGGCAGAAGTAAAAGGACCGTTACAACAATTATACACATTTAAAATGAGAATATGCAACAACAAAAAAAGATGCATAGAAATGTGAAAGAAATGTTCAAATTGAAACATTATTATTATGACAAGAGAGTCATAAATGGTTTTTTGGAAAGGTCAAGTAGAACTTTTATTGTTTCTTGAGTATTCATTTATTTGAAACTCACCCTCGTGCCTCACGAGGCCCTGCTGTATATAGCGAATATAGGTGAAGAAATTGCACACAGCAGTGATCTGAAAGGGGGGGGAGGAGAAACATGGACATAGTCACGTAAAGCTCAGTGTCCCTCAGCAGCATTGTACTCCATGAGTATTAGAGAAGAGCGGAGAGGAGGTACCCGTGCGCGACTGGAAGGAGAGATGTAATAGTAGCTCTCCTTGTCCCCCAGTTTGAGCCGATGACTGCAGAGCTGGGACATCCCACTCAAGGCACACGTTCTGGGGGCAAGAGAAGCATGCTGGGGTTAACTATGGAAAACCACGGCCTACCACTGGGACCAGAGCAATACATTCAATACCGCTTGTACATTTAATAGCAGGCAGACAATGGACACGGGGTCACAGCCCTCATGTGACAGTAACACTTGGTCATAGGTTTGTTTTTTATGAATGTAGAATTCAGCTGGAGGCATTCTCAGGGGGAAACGGCGAGAGAGGTCACGAAACAAAAGATGCAATGTTAGTCCCTGAGAGGAAACGGTTAGAGGTAGGTTAGGCAAACTCAAGCGAATCAAGATATTTTCAACCAAATCATCAGGGCAAAGTTAGAACGTTTTTGAAAGTCCTCCAGTCACTTTAATAGGCAGTGTCCCATTTACCATGCGCATTTCTGTTAGTGAAAAGATCAAGCGGTGATTGGTTTGTGAAAGGACTTACGTCTCTATTGTTGCCCTAAAGCCACTGGAGAAAATAAAAAGATGTTTCTTTTGTGATTTTATTTAATACCAGTGATTGTGACAAGTGCTCCAAATGTACACAGAGTGGTGACTTGTGGATGACTGGGAACCAGATGATAAAGGAACAACAGAAGGAATAGTAGCTGGAATACTGCAGGCGTGTGTTGGGGCTGACTCACGTGTGACCTCCGCATTCTACGGCTGTGGCTTTGACCAACGGTATGGCAGACATGGCCACAGGTTCAATGCTCAAAGAGTTGCTCTCCACCGCACTCTGCACTGACTGGGAAAGCTGAGAAAGAAGAACGTATACACGGAGTCACTTACTACCCCCCCCCAAAGAAATGTGACCTTCATTGCAACGCTGTGAATTGCCCAAATAAGTAGAGCGAGTAGAGTAGAGGTGCAGCTGGAGTGAAAGGGGAAATACACATCTAAAAGTAGAAAAGCAGTTTCCATTGACGATCCAACGATACTTGCCTCAGATCTCGTGAAGGAGAGACAGGGTCCAATGTCTTCTCTGTAGATGCGGCTGAGAAAGGCAGAGGCACGGTCCACACTAGGCTGCTCTTTCCACATCAAGAACTCTGCGTACAGAATGGAGTCTGTCTGGAATCAGAAGATATATGCGGTGGTCAACTACTGAATGCATTACTCATGAAACTCTAAGGGTCTCAGGGGCTCAAGATACAGATATTATGCAACTACTACAGAGGCGTGCAGACAACTACCGCATGCGCCAGTTGTTCATCCTGCAAGATTAGTAGGCAGGCAGAGAGCTGGTCTAAGGGACGCCGTTACCTGGCTAGAGCTAGGGGCCCCAAGCCCCTACCCCCTGCTCCAGAAGGGCTGGTGGGTTCCCCTTGGCCAAGGGGCCGGGAAGCAGACACAGAACCAGAGAGAGTAGGGCAGGACTGAGAGAGGCTGAAACGCGAAAGAGAAAGCAGATGGGGGCAGAGAGTGAAATGTGAGAGAAGGAGAAGAAGGAAACAGTGTTGTAAAGCAGAAAGGAGAAAAGCAACCTTGTCACATGGCAGGAGGTACAAGAGGCTGGAAACAGAACTGAAGACTAGGAATAGGGAAGTGTTGATGTAGCGAAAGTGGCAGAATCGCAGGGGGGGGGGGGGGGGGGGGAGCAACATTCACCCCCCGATTCCTTCTTTCAAGAATAGAAAACGAAGTATTCTACCATTTCATCTTTTAGAAGACAAAATGGTCTTTAATGCGAAGTAACTCTGGGTTTGAACCCAGAACTTTTCAGCTGGGGCCAACACCCTAACCAGGAGGGTCTCTAGACTATCCGGCCCCTCTCTGTAGCTGTACCTCTCGCTGCTCTTTAGCGGCTGGCAGCCCGGACACAGAGGGAGCTTCTGGTTTCTCTGGAGAGAGCTGGAGGATCCCGCTGGCGCTTTTGTTGCGCGAGTGGCCCCTGCCGTGCTTTTGACCGGCTTGTGGGGACAGCAACTGTGGATGGAGCTGGCGATTGGGCGTGGAGGGCGTGGAGGTCAAAACCAATGTTTTCAGCGCAGTCACTTCGGCCTGAAGAACGTCGATCTAGGAGCCAAAGACAATGCATGCTATTTGGGGGAATATTTTATCCTAAGTGTCTGACAATACCGTGAGTGTGGGAATCGAACCCGTAACACTGGAATTAAGACGAATTAATGCCATGCCCAATCAATTGAGCTAAACAGGACCTGAGACATGTAGTTAAATATAGACATGAAAGATTAACCAAAAAATGAAATATTTCCATTAGATAGATATCATAGAGGTTTGCTTAAGCGATTATAAACAGTTCAATTAGTTCTTGGAGACCAGAGGCTGAGGAAAAGTAGCTGACTCAACAAATGAGGGGAAATAAAATGACTTTAAGAGGAGACTGTCACCTTGCCCTGGGCTTCCCGGAGCTGTTTCTCTGCCGTCGCTTGTTTTACATTCGCCTCGCGCACCATCTTGTGGGCTTCCTGTTGTGGAGCAGAAACATGTCCATGTTTAGCTTTGACTCTTTCAGAAGAGCACATGTTGGAAATCAAAACTGCACACCACTGGTGACTACAACTCTGATAAACAAACATGCAGAGCTGTCCACCTTAATGTGCACCCTAAGGTGGTAGCGAGCGCTCACCTCAAACAGACTGGCGGTCAGTTCCTCCAGCTCCGCCTCCAGCTGGATCCTGACCTGCGACAGACGCTCACACTCCTTGTCCTTTAGCTTCAACTCCTGCGGACGTATCGGGGAAAGACACTCACCATTTTAAAATGACATTCATGGAACTTCATCGAAACCTCTTGTTTTGTGTATGTTATGTCAAATGTGTGTGTATGTATGTATGTATGTATGTATGTATGTATGTATGTATGTATATATGTGTGTGTGTGTGTGTGTGTGTGTGTGTGTGTGTGTGTGTGTGTGTGTGTGTGTGTGTGTGTGTGTGTGTGTGTATGTATGTATACGTATGTATATGTATGTATATGTATGTATGTATGTATGTATATATGTATGTGTGTGTGTGTGTGTGTGCATGTGTGTGTGTGCGTGCGTGAACCTTCTTGGCAGCATCCAGCTGTTCCCTGAGGATCTCGGAACCCTTCTCTCGGATTTCCTTCTCCATGATCTCCAAGGAGGACCTACGGGAGAGCACGCGCTCATGGTCTGTGCCAGACATCTGTCTGCTGCCAGAAGAAACAGAAATCTGAAAACAGAAATCTGGCTCTGGGTCCGGATCTAAATGAACCAATCTGGAACAAGACATTCATAGTCGTAATCATAATAATCAATACAGTTTCATAACTGTATTGATTATATGTTGATGTTGATTAATATTATGTTCGTTTTAAGACAGCTTGGAAATAAAGGAGACCATAAGTGGGTTTTAGGAGTTGATATACAATAGTGATTATAGTAAATCAAGTTTTATACTGAAGGTTGACTACATGAAGTTATATCGGCTACTGACAGTAAATGAAAAGGTGCTTCAGTACTATAGCCAACTCATCACCTTAAAACAGGGTTTCTGGCCAATACATTGTTTGTCCATGCAATACTATTCCCTATCACCATGTAATGTATGCCCGTAACTTTATTGACTTCAAGACTAGCATTAACGTTAACAAATTCATCAAAAAGATGATGTATGAACCAAATACAAACAGACTCATCTTGATAAACAATTTTCCATACAGAATTACCACTGCATCCGCCATGCCCTTACCCTAGTGTTCAGGATAGCAATAGACTCCACTCTTCCTGCTTATAAACAATATAGCAGAGGTCCAAAGAGATTTTCTTTTCCCCGATTACATTTATGTTTACATAAGTTTACTTTGCGATACCGATCATATTCCACAGAGACGACGCACTTGTTTAAAATCACTGCTGCTACGGATTCAGGAATGCGGACGCTGACGTAAACAAAAACCGGGAACAGAAATGGAAATCCCAAAAGCATTGAAGTTGATGGGACAACTTCTATTCGTAAACGATCCCTTCTTATGTTTACAGTGCGCTAGGCCCCCATGACTGCCCCAACGGTTTATAATAATGACATTAAGTCCTCAAGCTCTCGCTGATCACATGACAGCACGTCTCCTCCCAACGCCCGACATTCCCGGCCCACGAACTGAAGTCATGCATGGACGCACAGCAAATGAATGTCAGATGTAGGAGGAGGAAGACCGGGGTAGGCATGGCCCTAAGCCATACGTTCACACTACACGGTTTAGGCCTACTAAGTGTTTTTGTTGGTGGTGGCGGTAAATACGCTGAGGTGCATTTTGCTCAACATCATGTGATGTTACTGGTCGGTTGACCTGTCCCGCATCAGCCACAGGCCACGTTACGCTTTGGCCTGCAGAGCGAACCACTGTGCAGCATACTTGAGGGTGTCTGGTTTCAGGACACGCAAATGGAGGCTAGCAATAAATAAATAAAACCAGCAATGGTCATGCAGTTGGAGATGTATTAGTTCGGGCCTACTTATTTTCACGCCTAGTTTTATTAAACAGAAATAATCATATTCAAGTTTTACGGCAATGGAATAATTGCGTGGGAAGAAATAGACTTGTAATGGTATTGTCGATCAAGCGACGATAAAGAAATACATGAATAACTACTTAAATGGTATTATTTTCCAACAATTGGAGGAAAAAATATCCAGTGGGCCTACCGCTTTTAGAAAAAAAGACAGTGGTTGTGTATTTGATTCTTACCTACCAGCAGCACACTTCTCTTGTCTCTCCCTGGCTGTCTGGGGTATGCCTGTTGGCTGTTCCAGGACATTTGTTTTACTAAAGAAGGACACAGAGGAATGCATGGCTATCCCATCATTCCCTGTCCTGAGACCCTCATAGCCCAGGCCTAGCAAAGAGGAAGATGGTGGAGATGGAGAAATGTGAATCCTGTGATCAAAGGCATCCATGTCTGGGTGGAGGAGGAGAGGTCTGTTAGAAGGGTTCTCCTGGCTGCTAAACATGACTTGGTTTTATAGCCAGCTGTGTTGCAAACAGAACACTTTTGATACATGCTTAAAGTGCTTTGATAATGGTGGAAGTACGAATCTCTGAAAATCACAGAATGTTCTCAACCTATTCAGAAAATGGACATCAAGTACCAGCCGTTCTTTTGTCTTATCCTGGGAGTTAAGTGGGATACATATTATCTTCCCTTTGGAAAAGCTCCGAGCAATTCATTTACTCACACTCACGGGATTTGGACTGGTGACTGTTACCGTGATAAGATGTCTTTGCTCATGTCTGTCATTGAAAACAACGTGTTTGGTTCAGTTGTAAGATGCTGTGTTACATTCCTACTGATGTTGTTATCTCCATTGGCTCTATAACATTGCATTGATAGTCACTCACCAAGATGTTCAAGCGTCCCCGAGGGTTTGCAAGTTCAGAAAAGCATGTAAACGACTTAAAGCTATTCAACTTTAATCCAGTGTTTAAAACATATACATGCCAGGGTTTTTTGCAATGTGAACTTTGCCTCAATGTGTGTGTTGCTCTATTGGTTATTAAGAAATGGGTAATCAATCTCTCTCTCTCTCTCTCTCTCTCTCTCTCTCTCTCTCTCTCTCTCTCTCTCTCTCTCTCTCTCTCTCTCTCTCTCTCTCTCTCTCTCTCTCTCTCTCTCTCTCTCTCTCTCTCTCTCTCTCTCTTCTCTCTCTCTCTCTCTCTCTCTCTCTCTCTCTCTCTCTCTCTCTCTCTCTCTCTCTCTCTCTCTCTCTCTCTCATTCCATCCACTAGGTGTCCTGGCTAGTCAATGCTGTGTCAGGCACCATCATCCTGGGTACCCAAGGAAACACTTTTTTTTGGATTTTGAAACATTACATAAATCAGGAACAACGATCAGTGATATAGATGTTCTTGAAGCATGTGTTAGAACACATCGGATAAATCCAGCAGACAAGGCGACAGTAGATTGAGGAGTCATTTTACATGTCGCGTAAACAGGTCTTGACCAATCATATTTGTCCTAATGTTGGTGTTATTATGGAGTAACTTGAGCGATCTTATTCGCTGAGATTAACGGGGAGCAGCTTTACAATGCAGCTTTGTTTCCGGAACGGATTAACACATCAAGTGACCGGAGGTGTAAGTGTGAGCGTGTCTTGGCTTTTTCCTTTACCTTTCCCTCCTTCTCCAACTTTCACGCCACTGCCCTCGCCACAGTGAGTACGATTGTCCAGGCTCTGGATTGTATATTGTATTGCGTTGTGTTGTGTTTTGATTTGATTGGACCCTTAGACACAGGCAGACATTTATAACTGTCTGCCTGTGTCTAAAGTCTGGTTTTAAAACAGTCTACCTGTGTCTAAAGTCTTATTTGTGTTCTCAAATTTGTATTTTTCTAAATGTAGTTTGATCATTTGATGGAATAGAATCACTCTTAACTGTATCAACACCCTCCATCTCCTCTCTCTCTCTCTCTCTCTCTCTCTCTCTCTCTCTCTCTCTCTCTCTCTCTCTCTCTCTCTCTCTCTCTCTCTCTCTCTCTCTCTCTCTACCTCCCTGTGACCAGGGTGGCTTTATGAAAGAGACTTGGATGACTTGGGGGTCTCCTCCGTGTGAGTAGCAGGGATGACTGTGACCTACTCCCGCCGGGTGGCTGACGCGGGCCTGGGGACCTTCTCTCGTCTGCTGCTGCGCTGGAAGGGCAGCATCTACAAGCTTCTGTACAGGGAGCTGATCATCTTCACAGTGCTTTACTATTTCTTCAGTTCGCTGTACAGGTAAGCTGACGGTGCATCGAGGACGACGTTGAGGTTGTGTTGATTGTCGGTAATATTCCCCATGTTTAAAGGGAACTGTATTTGTTTTTTATTGTTGTTGTGCTATTCATGTTGGGCTTTTTCATTCGCCAGGTTCGTGTTGAACGAGGATCAGAAAAGACAGTTTGAAAATCTATCTATGTACTGTGACCGCTATGCTGAGCTCATTCCTGTTTCCTTTGTGCTCGGTGAGTCTGGTGTGCGTGTGCGCGCGCGCGTGCGTGTGTGTGTGCGTGTGTGTGTGTGCATATGCGTGTGCATGTGCGTGTCGGCGTGTGCGGTCCTCAATGGCCTGCTCTTTCAAATTAAAAGCGTTACCACGTCGAGTAAAACACACAAAGAGGATTAGCCGTGCTCCAACTGTATCAACTGTGCATCCTCAGGATTCTACGTCACTTTGGTGGTGTCCCGCTGGTGGGGCCAGTTTGAGAGCGTTCCCTGGCCGGACCGGCTGGCGGCGCTGGTGGGGGCCCACGTCCGAGGTGTGGACGAGACCGCCCGGTTGACCCGGCGCACTCTGATGCGCTACGCCAACCTGTCCGGCGCGCTCATCTACCGCTCCGTCAGCACGGCTGTCTACAAGAGATTCCCCACCATGGAGCACCTGGTGCAGGCAGGTAGGGCGGCGGCGGCGGCGGCGGCGGCGGCGGTCAACACTGACGTCACTGTTTCAATAACGTGTATCCACCATGTGTGTGAAGTGTAGTGGTTGGGGCGTTTGAGTCCCTGCCGAAAGGTACCGGGTTCGATGCCCCCCTATCTGTTGCCTGCCTGTAGGCATCCTTGAGCCAGATACCCTGACTCCTGACCCGACCCCCCCCCCCCCACCTGATGCTTAATAACCTGTGTCTGAACTCACCGTCAGCCGCTTTCACTACATGGTTAACTGTAATGTATGATGGCACTAAAACAAACATTGGAAATCAATTAAATCAATCTATCCATCAATCGATTTTCCATTTTGTCCATAATGTAATTGTGAAATGTGAAATGTAGGCCTAATTATTTACATCAAAGCCCAAATAAGGTTATGGAATTAGTGTCCTACAGTAGCGTTCATATATTTAGTTGAGATATACGAACAGTGTCTACTCTGGTACCAACCATTATGTGTGAAAAATTCCTAACAGACTCAAGGCCACGCAGCACGGCTTGGCTTCTGAGTTAATATGCTTCAGACCGCTGTGGCTTAAACCTGACTCTTTGTTGTGTTTTTATCTGCTTTAGCAATGGCACAGGTCCGATTATAACCAAAGGCATTGTATATCACACAGCTTAACACAGCATGTGTGAAGCATATTAGCTATTTTTAGCGAGTGACACTGAAATGGAGTTCAAATCAACATATTCATCATAAACCAGTTTCTTCTTCTTCTTCTTCGTCATCGTCCTCTGCCTCTTCATCTCAGGCCTAATGACCACAGAGGAGTTGAGGCACCTGGAGGCCTTGCCCTCCCCTCATAACAAGTTCTGGGTTCCCTGCATGTGGTTCGTGAACCTGGCCCTAAGAGCCCGGACCGAGGGCCAAATCAACAACGACGTGGCCCTGGCCGCCATTCTCGCCGTAAGCTTTCATTCATGGCAAACAACGACTGTCATTTCCTTTGTATGCTTTTATGGAACTTTTATTTTGATATGTTTACATATCCTGCTCGTCTGTCCCCTCTTTGTTCAGGAGTTGAACAGTTTGCGGACAAAGTGTATGAAGCTGTATGGTTATGACTGGATCAGCCTGCCTCTTGTATATACTCAGGTCTCCGAAGTTGTTCTTGGTAGAAATGAGTAATAAACACCTGTCGTACATTAAAAGATCTATGTTGTTATTAGGGACAATGATTGTGCAGTTATAATAAAATAACATTATATTACATTAAAATAAAAATACATGTATCAACAATGTTATATAATAACAATAATGATAATAGTCATACTAGTAATACAAATAACAATAATAGTAATTATAATCATCAATCAATAATCATGTGCTAATCACACACAATTATATACTTTTACTTTCGAACATACAACAAAAAATAATTCAAGTAGATACCAACAGTGCAGTTTGACGCACAGTGAAAAACGATTTTTGCAATCAGCAAAAAGCATGGCCTCTCCCTCCCACACCACACCCAGACCTAACTGGTGTCTGCTGATTAGGTGGTGACCGTGGCCGTGTACAGCTTCTTCCTGGCTTGTCTGATTGGTCGGCAGTTCTTGGACCCAGCCCAAGGTTACCCGGGTCACGATCTGGACTTCTATCTGCCTGTCTTCACGCTGTTGCAGTTCTTCTTCTATGTTGGCTGGCTTAAGGTACAATGAAGCAGATAGCATCAAATGTGTTGATCCCATTATCCTCCATTTTACATTGATCTCATCCTCCCCACGATCCGCTCCTAGGTTGCCGAGCAGTTAATAAATCCCTTTGGGGAAGACGATGATGACTTTGAGACCAACTGGCTGGTGGATCGTAACTTACAGGTTTGCATGCAGAATAAAGCGCTTTCCGGGTGGCTTTTGACTACTTCTTAAATATGGCTCCCACCAACCCTGTGTTGCCTGCTTGTGCCTTCTCTTCCAGGTGTCCTTACTGTCTGTGGATGAGATGTATGACAGCCTGCCGGTGGTGGAGAGGGATAAGTACTGGAATGAATCAGAACCTCAGCCTCCGTACACGGCAGCCAGCGCTGAGCACCGCAAGCCCTCTTTCATGGGCTCCGCTCTTGATATTAGGTTCGAACAAATTCCAATTGTTTTATGTACAGTTGTCATGGCGGGGGTGTCGGGACTTGCTTAACTGGACGTTTCTGAACCAGTGTGCCCAAGGAGGAAATGGAGTTCCAGCCCAACCTTGAGCAGATCAAGGAACACGAGGAGGCCAGCTACTCCACCCCGCTGCTGGGTGGACTGGGCCGGCTGTTGGGCGTTCAGTCGCCCAGCTTCCCACGCTCTTCCAGGGTGCCTCTCCTACGCCGTCGCCCAGGGGCCCCGCTGAGCCGCATCCCCCCGTACCTGCACCCTGCAGCGGCCCCGTACGCCCCGAGCCACGGCCGCCACCCTGCCCACCCCGACCCCGACCAGGACCCAGACTACGACTTCTCCTCCATGCCCCTGTATGAGAGGCCGGGTTTCTACAGCTGTCCGCAAACGCCCATCCACTGCGTGCCACCTGCTGTGCCGCGGCCGTGCCCCCCTCGCAGGGCGCTCGGTGACTGGGAGCGCAGCTGCAGCTCCCTGGTCCCTCCGGTCACGCCCAACACAATGCGTCCACCGCCGTCCTCCGCTTTCCCTTGGTTGACTGCAGACGGCGAGGTTCCCACTGCCCCGGCGTTCTCCTTCCCGGACCCTGCGCCGGAGCTCTGGCCCATATCTAAACTCAGACCAGGACAGGGCCTGCTGTCCCGCCGGCCTCTGCCGCCGCGCCTCACCCTGGACCCCCAGCCGTCAGCCGACAGCCAGCCCGGTGGGACACCGAGCGCTTGGGCCATGGGAGGTCCAGGGGAAAGGGCGTTGAACGTCCCCGCTCGTAACGCAACAGGAAACCCCAGTAACAGCTCTACCAGCCTGATTACAGCTAGCAACGCGAGCACGAATGCTGCTGCTGCTGCCAATCCCTGCAACGTGACAAGTCACAGCACCTTTGGCAGCCATGGTAATTTCAACAACAGCATACGAGAAAGTAACGGGGGTAGCAACGGAGGGCTGAGCAATACTACGAACACAGTCTCCCCTTCTGGGTCGTCTCTGCAAGTAGCCAATCCACAGCACTCACCCAACGATTCAGGGATTTCATTGGCTGAAGGTGACCTGCTGCGTTCTCTCCTAGATGGTCAGAAGAGCAAAGCTTCTGGAGGAAGGGAACAGGACTAATGCATGCAATCACGCAATTCACTTTCTGCAAGGTTTTTCCAGACAGCAATTACATTAGCCAGGTAATGATTGAGAATGAAATGTGTTAATGTTATGTGTTTAATTGTTAGCATTCATTAAGTTAATCTCTACTTCCTTCCTGGGATTTACAGAGCAAATCAGCCTACTTATGCAGTAAGTATCGCCTGGAATCAATCAAACATTTGAGGTGTACTTTGCACTGATATCCAGCACTCACAGAAATATAGTAAGCACTGTACTTTGCACCGATATCCAGCACTCACGGAAATATAGTAAGCACTGTTTTCCTACTTTGTTCATTTCTCTTTAATAAACACATTTCCATTTCCCACATTCAAGGATTCCCTCATGTTCTCATTTACAAATGCATTTTAATCTTTGAAACAAAGCAATGACAAATATTTAGAATGTTTATTATTGTATTCAAGTAAATATGTCACATTCCTAAAACACAAGAAAAGGGGATAAACGTGCAAAGAAATGCTTGTTTTCATCAGTCAGTTTGTTGTGCACAATTGATAAGTCCCTCTGAACTCTGCAGATAAGTCAGTGGACAGTGGAAAAGGGAAAATAATATAACAATGCAAACCATCATTACAACTATAAAGAAAGGAAATGCAAAGGTGAGTAGGAAACACTGAAATGTGTAAATGTTTTTAACGGATGCATGTACAGATGCATGTAGCAATCTATATTTTCACCATATACTTTCAATCACAAATTATTTAAATATAATATAGTTTGATTTACGAACATCAAAAAAAGCTTTAAAAAAAAAAATTGTATTCTAGTTCAACCAGATTAACTTCATTTTTCACAAACGTTTGACCGGCCCATGTGTGATTACATAGAAAATAGATTATAGCTGCAACACATTAGAAACCTGGGACACCCTATCCCTTCGGTGATACTGCATTTGGCATCCTAGCTTAAAAGGAATCACGACATCGCAGGTTTCTGTGTGTGTAACATATCGTGACCATGGGGGAACCACTGCAGTGGTTTATGCGCTCTCTCCACCCAGGGTGTGCTTGTCGAACAGATACTCGGCCATGCCGTTTTCCGGCGCTCCCATGCGACGCAGGTTTGTCACCCAGTCACTCAGTTCTTTGATTGACTTCACCTGCTCATCCAGATAGTGCGTCTCGATGAAGTCACACATCTGTTCAAAAAGAGGCCGAGAATTAAGTGAGGAAATTGTCCCCGAGTCTTCACTGTTTTCAGGAATAAGAATCAAAATCGACACATAAGAATAACATGGCTATGGGATTCACTAAGGGTCCTTATGCATGGGGTTGGTTCAAGTTCAAAACCGTTATTGTCCCCAAGGGGAGAGTCGTTTTGCAGCAGGAGCACACGTACAGCGCCTTACCGTAGCCATCGCAGTTAGCATACAACAGCAAAGAGGGACAAGGACAAACCCCAACAAAAACGTCAGGTGAAATAAACAGTTGGGGGCGTGTCTTACATGAGGGTCAGTGTGTTCGGACGCAATTTTATGAACGTCAAGCAGGGATTGGTTGACGCTCTTCTCCAGCTGCAAGGAGCAATCCAAGGCCTCCACGGCACTGCCCCACTCGTCTCTGTCGGGTTTCTGCCAAAAACACATTTTGAGACGCTTCAAATTTAAAACAGCAGCTTTGTAGCTATTGCACAATGTAGCATATAATGTGAACATACAAGGTTTGCATGCTCTAAATTTTGGGAGGATGATTTATAAGTGAGACGGCAGTAAGGCATAAAGACTTCCTGGGTGACTATGCGTTATTGCAAATCATTTGCGTGCATGCACGTTTCAAACAGTCTGCAGGGAACTGAAACATGAGCCATTGATGGTAAAAATAGAACGATCAATGGGCAGTTTTGTCCCACTGACAACATGTTACCCTACCAGAAAGAAAGTATTGTACTATGCCATCAGAAAAACTCTTTGGTCATCCTTGAGTCTTGTTATACAATTAAATAAAAACACTGAAATTAAAACCTTAAAAATAGCATGGGTTCATGTATCTTGTTGAAATTACTGTACTTGGCAATAAACCGCAAGGCTCCAAATGCACAGCTGTGTGTATGTATAATTATCATGACATTCAGATACATTTAAAAACACACAAAAAAACCAGACTATTTCAAGTAGACAAAGTCCATTAGCGTCACACCATATCCTCTCCACTACAGTAATAAAAATAAATATTAAAAAAGGACAAAATAAGGGGTTCTCAACCAGTAACAGCTTTAGGAGGTTGTAAGGGAAACAAAATGTGTGCCGCCTGTGCCCACTGGAAATACCTTGCCGGAGTCGAGGAAGGTATCTCCATGGGTCAACATGAACAAGGCTTACATGAAATCACCATTAGGTAAGCTTACCCTGATATCCTGCAGAAAGATCCTTCCGCCCCGCTGGTTCTGCAAAGCCATCAGCTTCTCTGCGTGCTCACGCTCCTCTTTGGACTGCGAGCGGAAAAACTTGGCCAAATTCGGCAGAGACTTGTCATCCCTGTCAAAATAGTATGACTGAAAGGCAAAGAAACAAACACTTAAAATTCACACTGATCCATAACAGGTTCGGGTAGGAAAGACAATCATGGCATGGTTAGTTGTTAGATAAAGAGGCTTTGCTTGCCTCGTCCTCTTTATCTTTATTTAGAAGATATGTTCTGCATTGATAGAAATATCTGGTTATCCTTATGCTGGGAGTAGTTAGCCTATCCTTGGTTGAAAAACAGAATCTCTCTTATGCTTTTTTTTCTGTTTCTTTCTAATAATATCAAATAAAGTAATGTTTCAAGGGCAACATTGCTTTATTTACATCTTACCATAGACAAGTAAACATAGGAGGCGTAGAGCTCAAGGTTAATCTGCCGGTTAACTGCAGCCTCGCAGTCCTGGTGGAAGTTCTGCCGGATTTGCGAAGTCATGTTTCTTAGGGGGAAAGGCAATTGACAAACATTTTTGTTAAAACACATTGAAAACAACCTTAAAGAGCATCGGCATCCCTGATCATGTGTGGCAATGCATTGCAGACATGGGCAAATATAATACAGTGCAAGTTAAACAGTACTATTATTACAGCCTGACAAATGTTAGAATGAACGTAACCCGACTCATTTGACCAGGGAATTTAGAATACAATGTAGACAATATGAAATAAAAAAATATAAAAAGCAATCGTGTTCTCTGATACCAAGGGATTACAATGACCAAGCGCTAGAAGAAATGTAGGACATTGTTTGTGGAACAACCGTTTTAGACCATATCATATAACCCACAAGCCTCTGGCTGAACACAAGGAACATGACGCATGCGTGGCCTTACCACGCATTCGAGCTTGTTTGAGTAACGTTAATTATAATGCAAAGTATTGCTACTATTGACAATCGTATTGGTACACTGACGGCTGTATAAAAAAAAAGGGCTAACGGTCAAATGTGGCTCAAATTTCTTAGATAACTTACGGACCGTTTTCTAGAAACACGAAGTAATAACAGTTTTCTGCGTTTACCTGTTTATATTTGTGGACGACTAAAATGTTCCAACTATGCGTGTCCTTGAAATAGAGAAATGAAAGCGGCTGCCTTACCTTGCCTCCTTTTGTACGAAATGCCCTTTGCTCTTGTAGTGCGCGCTTTCTATTGCTCAGTCTACTGGCTCGACGCGCCACCAATGTCAAGTTAGATGAGGCAACATCACAACATCCGGTTATTCCTTTCAAAATAAGACCATGCAGCGATTATGAGACAAGACGATAACGTCATAGCTTTTTCCATCTAAATGTCACGCCGTGGCGTAGTGCTGGTGTAACCGTTTCTGAAACAAAACATTTATTAAAACAGTCACTTTGTTGGTGGCTATGGTGCAATTTAGGATACACAGAACCTATATGTGTGCGTGTCTTTGTTGATAAAAACCGTTGGATCCGGAGTGAAGGTCTGTCGAATATCCAACTTCACCGCAGTTCAGAAACAGACCGTATCTTCAGTTTGCCCCAGAGATGTAGTTTATGTATTAATAATTCTTCAATCGAGATTATTTGACAAATATTGCTGAGCCTGGGAACCAGACGAATCTGCGAGCTCATGTTTAATTTGCATTTGCGAATTTGTCTGGGGATGTCCGGCTAGAGTGTGGGTGTAAATAATTGTTTCCAACAATCACAGTTGCAACTTTTATTTTTGAAAGTGTGGATATAATCCAAAGCAGATAAAATTTGTACAATAAGGTCCATGCAGACATGACCTTTATCGCTTCCACTGTATATATTGCTCAGAGATACAATACAGTATATAAAACAATTAACGAATTCAAATGAAGTCATTCATTTAAAAACATTTTTTTACAAAACCTTTAAGATAGCTTAAAAGAAATCCCATCCCCAATCGTTAATAATGACCATGGCGAGGTGGAGAGTGCCACACAGCTGAGCTTGTGCGCTTAAAGTAGCGTGGTTTGCTCTTGTAGAATATGTTTTCCAACCTCGGTGGCTCACATGTTCCAAAATACGCATGTAAATCTGGAGGATTGAAGTATTGCCTAGTGATGGCCTGCTGCAAATTGTGACCTTAGAGAAAAAAATAAAAAGGTTAGAATTTAGTTTTTTCCAATGACACCCGTATAAGACATCCAAAGCTAAATGCCAGTTGGCAGGATAGACAGAATTGTAACACAATCATAATAACCCGTTTGTCCATACCTTCAGCCCATGACGGTATTGGTTTCCGTGGCGCCGACTCGTCGTCAGTGGAGTCATCGCTCCTTTGGTCCATCCCATAATCATCAGCATTTGTGCTTTTAACAAGTGGTTGGTTGCCACCCTTCGGAGTGATGCTGTAGGACTGAGGGGATTTCTGCCGGGGAGGATCACCGGCATGTCCAGTTAACATCGATTAACTCTGTAGTAGAACGATTATTTATAATCTCAATATTTATGAGAGTGTAAATCATTATTACCTCGACCTCCACAGTGATATTCAGGGCAGCACCCTTCCTTACGGGGGTCTGAAGTACAGAGCTCTGGGAGATGCAAGGGGACGATAGGTGTCATTATACAGCTCAAACACTGCTCATTATAGACTAGCAACGCCTATTATTTTGCAAAGCCTCTATATTTTCTGTAAAACCTAGATGGCCACTTTAACATATTACATCACTGTAATGTACAACAAGGAATACGCAGTACCTTAACTATATGTATAGATCAAATCTGTTATAGGAATACATTAGGAGGATAAGCCTATAGTAATAAGCGGGATTGAGTCAATTTATATCATTTTCTCTCAACGCCCATAGTGAGTTACTAAGCCTTCAACACAAACGGCTTATTTTATGCCATAATGAAATACAAAACGTAATCCGGAAACACGTTGGATTGATGTATTAAAATATTTCACAACTAATTTAAAGCAGCGTTTTTCTTATTCTCACCCATACATTATTTACAGCAACTGAGCTGGCAGCCATTTTCTGCATTGCAGCTTCTCTCTCCCGGGCAGCGTTCTCAGCAGCCAACCGCAGCTGCTCTTCCTAAAGGGACCAAGAGCTCATCCAATCAGTTGTCCGTGTTGAAATTCCGTTCAGTTTCAAAATATGCGTTATCGTTGTTGAACAGCAGTCGTTTGGGTGTTATCACCATTGAAGGCAACAATATTGCTGTAAAATGGACCATATAACACACAAATAGCAACGGGAACAAGTCCAATAGATTGAGAGTTTCATGTTTGCTCTCAACAGCGATTTATGATGCACCACAATATCCTAGAAACCGTATCCATCCATGTACAAACCTTTTCTGTTCAAGTATATTTTGTAAGCCAAGTAAATATGTTCCCATATTTGTGCTCACCCTCCTCCTTTCCTCAAGTTGTCTTTTCTCTTCCAGCTCTCTCCTCTCCTTCTCTCTCCTCTCCTTCTCTCTCGCTGCCCTCTCCAGCTCACGCTGCAGAGCCAGAGCTTTCTCCCTCTCTGCAAGCTCTCTGAACAAATACACAGTCACATAAACAGTGTGAATACCAATCATCCACACTGCAATGAAGAACACTAGGCTCATTAGCATAATGATGATAATAATACAACTAAGTGAATTACCTTTCAGCAACAGCTTGCCTCTGCCTCTCCTTCTCCTGCTCCCTCTCCCTCCTCAGTTCTAGGGCTCTGCGGGCTTCAGCCAGCTTGCGAGCGCGGTCTTCCTCCTCTGCTGCCCGCTTGGCCACCAGTTCCTGCTGCCGCTTCTCCTCCTCCTTTAGAAAAAAAATACATCAAATTAAGGCACATTTAAAACCCCTTTTTAAAAATGGAAAAACGAACAATCTACATCAGTCCTAAATATGGCCTCTTTGGATACCTGATGTCTAAAAAGCCTAAGGAGAACAGCCAATTAAATATATTGAAGTTGAACCCAGCCACATTTAAATTTAGTCTTGAGCAAAGATGGACGCTTTTATGGATCAGGCTAGTCTTTCAAGTCAAGTCTTAAATGTCACTTTTAGTCAACGTGCGTGAACGGCGCATGCCTGTGTGAAACAGACTTTTTTTTAAAGAGAAGCTCGGCAAGCAGAGTGCGCCAACACAGCACCTTTACGGCAGAGTGGAGTCTATTAATGCCATGGCCGTGTGCGGCAGTCCAGGCACCTCAATAACTGCACATCACGGCGCCTACAAACTCTGCTTGAGGCTCCATCAAGCCGACAACTGCAATGAGGGTGGTAGAAACACAGCCACACCATTCAACTTTCTTATGACCAAATATCTTACGGCTTGCTGAATCTTCTTGAGTCTGGCCTCCTCTTCCAACCGCCTCTTCTGGTCCACCTCCTCCTGACGCTTTACGGCCACTTTCTTCTTGGCCTTTTCTTCTGCCATGCGCTAAACACGCATCGGTATAAAATTCATTAAAACCTTTGTTTAAAAAAATGACAATACATTGTTATACTTCTACTTGAGGACTTTACTGTGCCAGCAATCTCATACCAAAAGCCAAAAATAATGCACTTCAAACCGTGGCTTTGCAGAGGTCTGAAGGGAAAGGTGGGATTGTTTTGGTTGGATACTTTCAAAACCTAGCTTAATCTAGCTGGTTTCTCCAAAGTTGGCTAACCTCGATGTAAGGCATACACATGTAAAACAATACTTGGTTATGACAACCAATTAAAAAAAAAATATATAAAAATCGATTCACTTAAGGGACAGTGAAGTAGAAATGAGTTGCAGCTAGCAGTGAGGTTGCAGAAGGAAACCAACTACACGTACTTACATTTGGGTAATTGCAGATACAGAGTACCGATATGGGTACTTAATAATACCATTACAGTTTAAAGAGCCAGCGAACCCACTGTTTCAGCGGGGATTCGAACACCGAGATAAAAAGTTAAATATATGCGAGTTCTAGGAAAGAGGAGGGCGTGTTAATCGCCATGGTTACGGCCCACGCCAACGTTGTGATACCTTTTTAGTACTGTCGTTGTGTAGGAGCGTTACAATGAGCGATGTACATAAAATGCGCCACACACACCGTAGCGATATACTATAGGTGTCCGGAAATCCTAACCCTCGGACGCGGGTGTTTAATAAAAATCACTGCTCAGACTAGTGTTGTTACGATACAAGAATTATGACTTGGATACAATACCTGCCTAAATAGCTCAATACCGATACCAGCAAAGCAATACCGGCAAACATCTACGTCAGGCGCGCAGACCTCCACCAAGGAGGTGTATCGAGTAGTTTGTGTTCAGTCAAACTGAGTGCACACTACTGTAGTGTGCAGGCTAATAATCCTGGTTTGAGCTTCATCCCCATGAAGTGCAAGACTTACAGTTCATGTAATTTATGTATATTTTCATGTTCAATACAATTATAGTTTGTGCTTTCTTGTTTGTTTCTTTATACATTTAGGTGGTTTGGAACAGGAATGTTTTTTATAACATTAATAATTAGATTATTGTAAATAATTAGAGCACAGTCAGTGTTAAAGCTTTTACATGGCATGCAGTAATGTGATATACTACTTTTTTATATATATATATATATATATACACACACACACAACCAGAGCAATTATTAAATAGCATCATTTTTACTTTGTGGTTTTGACAAACTATGCTTTTTTCCCCCCAAATGTTTAGTTTTTTCGTAATAAAGTAAGAAATATCAATCATAATGTGCATTACACAACCGGAATAGGTCATTTGACACCATGGTGTAGTTCTGTCCGTCCTCCGCGTGTGGCAGTAGAGAGCACAGCGGCGAGAGGACATGGCATGAATACTCTTCAGCGAATGGGCAACATTGACAGTGGGACATTGAAAATATCCTGTGTTTTGCCGTCAAACGCGTCTTCAAACTAATAATTTTAAGTCTTTTGCTAGTAATCGGTTTACCCGCCTGGACTACTTCGGATTATAGCAAGCAACAAACGCAGTCATATCGTTCGGTGTTGAACGTTTTTTATAGCCATCCTCCACTCGATGTTTGGTGAATGAAATAAGCAGAGCGCTTCATTCAGACAAAGACTACGTGCCGTCAGTTTATAGAGTAATTTGCAGAACTGCCTCTGGTTCTCAAATGAAAGCTAGCATGCATGAGAGAAAAGATAACGGATAACATGCCCACAATGCCTGCAGGGAGTAGATACAGGGAGCACTGCACACACACTGTCCCGCATCGAAGCAACTCATAGGAAATACGGCTTAAAGACACTCATTCTTAAAGTACCGGTACTAATAAAATGAGGTATTGTACCATTTTAAATGGCAGGGTATTGGGATACGGTTCCATTATCGGTATACCGTGCAACACTAGCGCAGACGGAGCTTCACCGTCCACACACACAAGTCTGAGTACTGGTATCGGTGCGTCCCTATTCATAGCTTACTAGTAAAAGGTCCTTTAACTTTTTTCCCCAGATCAAAAAAAGATTTAAATCATGGAGCTGAATGGGACTTAAAATATGCCGTGATTTCAGCTTTGCGAAAAAGCAACATTACATTTTAAATGATGCACAAAAGAAGGATTTTTGCCTGCTCTAGCATGCGAATAAATCATTTCAAGCAATTACAATCTGGTATTTTTGCCAGTCATCATGGACAATGTACATGTTTTAGAACATGGCAGAGGTAACAGCCTATTGACGATTCTCAACAGTCCTCTTATTGCATCCACAGTGGTAAACTACATATATATACCTATAATTATGGCTGTTATATGCATTGATCATTAATCTTGATAGCAGTGGGCACTACAGGCCAATGTTTACTTGCACTGTGGTACGTGAATATAGGTTGCTTTTGATATGACGGTATGAAGCTGTATCACCAATGTTTTGTTTTTGATACCAACCTTCTCCGAAAGAGTGATGGCCTCATTTTCGTTACCAAACAGGAAAACTAACCTCTTCAAAACATGGATGTATTAAAGAACACACACCCACACAATCATAATCCCCCTCATCCGTGAACTGCCAGTCGCAACACTATTTCACACTTCAATAGAAAGAAAAAAAGTAAAGTGTGAAACTCACTATAATTGACCCATTATAATTGAATCCTCCAAATACATAGGATATTTTGGTGCAAGGACGGCGCATGCTCATATTCACTGGCTATATGAGGGTTAAGCTTCTCGGACGCAAAGTATAATGCCACGGTGTGTGTGGCTGTGCAGAGCTTCGTCTGGCCAGTGGCTGATTTTGATGTCTGCTTCCGAGTGTTACGCTTGTTTACTATACAACGCCACGATGTGTGGCACATTTCATACCCACACACATTTCATCGCTCATTATAACGCTCCTACACAGTGAAAGTACATGAAAAGCATCAAATGAGTCATGGCCATAACCCCACTGTACGGAATCGAGACCCCAAGGATTGAAATCGAATGCAATAGTGAGACACTGAAAGAGTCACACCCCTAATCACTATACAGACCTTATCATTTTTCTCATCAGTCTGGGACATTTTCTGCTCCATTCGCTTTTTCTTCTCCTCGTCCTCCTTCATTCTGGCCTCCACCACTCTTTTCAGCCTCTCGTCTCGCTTCCTGTAAACACGCACACGTTAGACCCGAAGTTCCCCTGCAAACCATGAAGCAAACACAAGGCCCTGGACCGTCACAATGCAACCTTCTGAACAGAGCCAACCTTTTCTGTTCCTCTAGCTTTCGCTTTTTCTCTTCGTCCATTTTTTTCATCCTCTCCTCCTCTTGCTCCTGCTTCTTTCTGAGAGCTTCCAGTTTGAGGCGTTCCCTTGCCTAGGGGAGTGAAAGACTCAAATTTAGACATGACCCCAGATGACAGAAAGGTGAACTCAAACGGGTGAAAGTGATGTTGAAAGAGGACTTTAAGAATAGAAAATGGCTGTGCTAGCTTATGAGAATCCACCGTGACCCATTTAATATTCATACAGTAAAAACAAACAAGAAAAAAATAGAGACTCAAGTCAATATTTTTGTCTGATTTCATCCAGCAATACCTTACATTTGTCGTGTTTTTATTTGTTTTATTAAACAAAACATTAGCTCATGCAAGGGTTTGAAAGCTGGTTGTCATGTTATTACATCCATTATGGTTACAAAACAAAGACCATAGTATTGCTGTATGGAATCAGCAGCAGAAAGGGATGGGTCCAGCAAATTAGAAGTGGTGAAGGGTGAACAAGAAGTGAGACTTAGACAGACACTCAAGTGGCCTAATCCACTAGCATTAAGAAAATTCCCTCAGAAGCGCGTGCTCTAACCTTTCACTTACCACAAGACCATTCTTCAAGTCCTTGGGATAAGGGGAAAGAGACAACCGTATAAGAACCAGTTTGGCCATTAAGCAGGGGAGGGGGAGTCAAAGCAGGTTTGTACAATAACTAAATCAGTTGGTAAAATAATACGTCAATTAGACAAATGGTCACGACAGCTGGAAAAGCGTGCATGGAGGTAGCCATATGTCTCAAATAAAAGGTTCTTACACAGAAAAAAGAAGAATTAGAAGGCGAAGGACGAGATTTGGGAGCAGTAATAACTACAATGTAATAACCCATTTATCACTAATGAAGTAATTCAGACAAAATCAGTGCCAGTTTCGTTTCACGGCTTTAGCGCGTTTCTGAGACAAAGCAGAAGAAACTAACCATTGCGTCGATCCTAAGCGGCGTGGTGTGTTTAATAAAGGACTTCATCCCAGTGTTGCGTCCCTCAGTTGTTGGAGTCATCATGAGCATCTGGTTCTTCTGTACGGTCTGGAGGAAGGCTCTCATGTTGGGCCTCACCTGGACAATGAGGGAGGGGGTTAATAAAAGGACATTTCTACACCAGATAAACAATTTCATGCAATCTCTCTCTCTCTCTCTCACACTCTCACTCACCGATTGGCTTTTCTTTGGCGGCAAGGGCTTCTTAGTTGAGGAAGCCTCCTGTGTGTCACTGGATTTGCGCTTGCCATTTCGGCTGGTCCTGAAAATGTAGAGAAAAGCATCTAATAAACTTGGTTTACATTGCAAAATATGCACTATAACTGGAATAAGATTGAGAATGACAAATGCACTATATTTTCATTGTAAAAGTTTTCATATCATAGATGGTGAGCCACTTACAAATTTTATTTATATAAGCAAACTTACAAACTAATGAACTTACCGACATATTCCTTCAAAAGCCTTCTTTGCACTGTCTATAGCCATAAACAAAAAAAAACACATACAAAACGTATCAGTACACCGAGGGGGCAATAGACTTGTATTTAATGAAAGGTCCAGTAATGCATTGACAGCTATACTAACCTGAGCTGATGCCCATGGTGCCTTCTTTGAACTTGCTGGTGAGGGCAGGTGAGACCAAGAGCAAGGGAGAGTTGACAGCCATCGAGCGAGTAACACGCTCATTCCAGTTCCCTGGCTTCCGCTCCGCCGTCTGCCATTTTAGTTAAGCGAAGCAAACATAAATATAATTCTCTTCATATTCAGCCAAGCAGTTCTTTTTAGACAGCAATTTTCTTTGGACAGAAACAAAGAACTACGGACCTCTGGGATGGCTTCTGATTCTTCAACCGCATCACTTTGCACTGACGGCCTAAAGCAAAACATTCAAACGTCAGTTGATATTTGATATTTTCTTGACCTGCACCTTTTCCTTATTATTAATGTTATTCCATGGTCTGTTAAAATTAAGTAGTGTATTTGTGTACTACTACAATTTAAACTTTACTCAAAAAAGTAATATATGGTTAATATCGACCACTCACAATTCTCTGTTGTTCTCCACTTCTCCATCAGTTTCCATGCAAGAATTATCTACAACAGAAGCAATGAATTCGAAAACATTTAGGTTTAACTCGTTAACCATTTTAGAAAAGATCAACAAAAACCTTATAATATATTAAATTAGAGGCAATGTTCAAGAATGGAACAATACGATCTATGTGTAGGAGATACTTTTTGGTGGATGCATGTTATTTAGAAGCAGGTTGGGGTAAGGCACCTTAGTCGTGGATGAGCTACATGTTAAGACGTGGATTACAAAATGTGGACATAACCCTTCAGCTGGGATTAAAACAACACAACCACTAGACTATCTGGCAACATGACTCACCACTAGCGTTGCTACTGCATGTCGTGTTGCCACCACGAGCCGACTTCTTCTTCAGTATGGAGCGCCTGGAGGCCCGGCGTACAGCGTCCTGCGTCATGCTGTGGCGGAGCCCTGCCTTGGAGTAGCGCAGTTTGAGCGAGTGGCGCACGGAGCTGCGTTCGGCCCTGGTGGGCGTATGAGCTATGGCTATTTTGGTGGCGTTGCGGCCGGGAGACGCCTCAAGCTCTGCAACCAGCTCCGCAGAGCGGCGGTCCGTGGAAGAGATTTTCACTGAAACCTTGAGGGCGGGGACCTTGGGTGGCGACGGTGTGGTGTTGGAGAAACACGCTTGGGGCTCGTCTGTATTAATGTCGATCTCAGTGTTTGGTACTGCCGTCTCCATCTCCATATCTACGACCTCTGGTTCCTCCTTGGGCACTTGTTCAGCACTGCCGTCACCGACGGCTGCTGCCTCCAGTGATACCTCAGGCTGAGTTTGTTTTTTTCTGCGAGTGCTGCGTTTGGGCTGCTCGATAACCTGCCCTGACGTGCTGGCTTGGGGTTCGCCCTCATCTTCGGCGAGAAGGTCCAAGGGTTTAACACAGGAGCCCCGTAATTTGCTACGTTTGCCCTTGGAAAACCTACATAAAAAAAAAATACAACAACAAACAAGCAAACTTTCACAATATGTTCAGTGCAGTAGAGAGTGCGCAACTATTGACTAATTCACATAATGTGACAGTTATATTGTAACATACCGCCTTTTGACTCGAGTTTCTTCTTGATACCCCAGAGATATACGCTTCCTGCGATTGTTTCTTTTCTGAGATGGAGTTTTTGGCATCAATTCTGGCTCAGCACTAAAATCACTACAATTACAAAATAATTACATTCAATTAAAACAAGTAATAACCGGTCCATCAAGGATGCAATTTAATTATATGCCATGAAAAATATGATCTGATGAGTGAATCTTGACAATGCACCAGAAAAGATACGAATGAACAGTATGAAAATATATTCGAATTAAAGCTTACCTTGTTAACATGCGGTCAGCTTCCTGCTTTATCTCAGTTAGCCAAACACCATGAACATCATCAATATCAACCATGAACTGTTTCAGTTTCCCAGCAAACAATTCCTTAAGGGAGTGCACGAATGAGAATGGCGAAGTCATGTTGAATACCTGAAAGTAAGGACGTCTTCGTTAAAACAAGCCAGGTGAAGGGACAGTACAGTACTAGCATTGATCCTAAATATGTGAACTGTCGCTAAACATTCAGAAAACACTTGACATGAGATGTTTTAGTGCAGATCGAAATCATAAAAGACACAGTAACTTGTTGATTGAATAATATAGTGGAAGACTTCATACACCACATGACCAGACCACAGCCATGTATTTGTGGATGATAGACGTTGTGCAGGAGCTTGTTTTTTAGCTCTTTGGGCAACAACACAAAATACGATAACCAATCACAAATGTATGAATCTGACGTAATTTTAACTAGACAACAAGCCATGCCAACCCATTTGGATTATAGGGAGGGAGGGGGGGGGGTGGGGGGAAGAGGGTTCAGAGTGGAGCAAAGTAAATAAATAAAAACGTTGTTTTTCTGCGATTTATAAGTAATTGGGACTTGTAATCGATTCAGAACAGACTCGATTACAGCGTTTAGATTGCCCATCCGCCGCCATGGTTGTCGTTTCTGCTCCTTGGTTCCGGTGCACGGCCGGACCTAACCCTAACCACGACGCCCATTGGATGATCGCGTTTTCAAAAGTCCCGACGCCTGACCAGAAGCAGTCAACTCATTGGGAATGGGCGGATTCAAAACGGGTCTGGAAAACCCTAAATCAACGTTACCTAGTCTAATTTCTTTTCTTTTTTTTGCCACGTCTCGCACGACGAACGCTGTGGCAGTTTCATCACAACTCCCAAATGCAAATAATTTGCACTATTGATTAACTTACTAAACAATGCCCCCCCCCCCCGCCCCAAACAAACAAACAACGATTACCACCAACATAACAGTCCAACGCTCACATGTCTACAGTATCGAGGAAATCATTGAGATATAACGTTAGCTAACCCCCCCTATTGTGATATTCAAACATTTGTCGAATGCCCATTACAATGAAAGACGATAACGTTACACGGTCTTAAGCTTCTTCTTTTTTTTTTTTACCTTGAATCCCAACATAAACCTGTGTAGTTACAAGTTAATTGTTGGTAAACCATCGATCATTTAACGTTACGTTAGAAGCCAAGTAACGCTAGCGTAGCTAGCAACGCTAGCTAGAAAATAATAATGGTAAAATACCTTTTTGCAAAAGTTGATGAAAAGGAAATCCGATTTCTAACGTGGTCTGGGTTTAAAAAAAAAAGTATTTCGTATTTACTGCTCCATGTCTACGGTCTACTTGACACAGCTACTGCCACATATCCACTCAGCTTGTACTGTCTAACTAAAGCCGCTGAAACGGTTCAAAATTTTAAAAACATTTTCTGCCAATCGCAAGGCACTTTGTGTTGACGAAAGTGGATTTGTTCGATTCTGTGCTGTAGCAGGAGGGCGGAGTTTAAGTAAACACTGCAAAATACGACTCCGACCTGAAAACGGTTACACATGAACCAACACCAAACGAACCCCACAAAAAGGAAACTCAGGGGCGGGGTTACAGAACTCAAAACTTTAAATAAACCAATCCAGGGCCAGCTAGATACAGAACAAAAGATAATATCGGATTTAAAGGTGTGTCCATTACCGAGTCTAAACCAAACAATGCACATTTGACGAATCTCATATTAGATTCATATCGAATTACACGTTATAACATTACGTGTATGATAATGATAGTTTTTATAAGAAAATTGCGGTTAAGTTTTATTTAGCACGAAATAGTTCACAAATTACAATATTGTCGTAATGGTGTTAAAACACAAATTATTCGTATTAAACTATTTCTCACACACACACACACACACACACACACACACACACACACACACACACACACACACACACACACACACACACACACACACACACACACACACACACACACACACACACACACACACACACACACACACACACACACACACACACACACACACACACACACACACACACACACACACACACACACACACACACGACCAGAATGCTTCTTAGGATATATGATCTTCAGTCACCGGAGTATCGCTCAGATTTCAAAGAGGCCAACAGGAAAATGTTGAATCCAACTGAGAAAGATGCCCCGCCTCTCTGGGAAAGGTTACAGGCTTTCCTGAAAACAAATATATATAAAAATGAAGCATTAGCAACATTATACATGCTGCAATATATTGATATTTCTCTTATTGCAATCACTTCCTCTAACAAATAATTAATTCAATAAAAACCCAGTTCCACATTCTAGTGCAGGATGGTTCTTGTGGGAATCTGTCTTTGCTGTTTGTTACCTGGTATGAGGGGTATTTTCTCTCCCGATCCCTGCAGGACAACTTGCAAAGCACACGCTGTGGACTCTTCAGCACTTGTCGACTGTTCCCTCAGTATGATGCACACCTCATCTTTCCTCAGCAACCAGTCCATCTTGTTGCCCAGGTAACTCACACCACGGATACAGAGCTCAGATATGTCATTGGGAAGAAGAGGCTTGAAAGCAAGGCGCTCTTGTTGGATTCTGAAATGGGAACACAGTACTTTAAAATCTCTATGCATAATTAAAAGTTGTTATTTCATTATTTCAAGGTGGCCTATGAAATGACCTGACCTGAATCCAGTGTAACCAAACAGCACAGCTTGCAGGAAACCTCCCATGCCCGTAAGAAAGTTAACTGCACCAGAGCCATCGGATGATTCACTCCATACCTGTGAAATGAGAGTAATATTAACCATTCATTTTCCCGTGTGTGTGTGCATACGTGTGTGCGTGTGTGTGAATGGCCATGTGAAGAACTGGGGGGACGAAAGCCATATGTCTGAAGTGCATAAATCGTCTCTCTCTCTCCTACCTGGAATGGACCTTGGATGTTATCAAAGCTCTTCTCAAGTAGCTTCTGGGCTCTCTCTGCTTCCCCAAGCTCCAGCCAGCCCACTGCGAATATACCCTTACAACAGGAAATGGGCACAATTAAGTCAACTTCCCCATGGCAACATGAGCACAAAAATGTCCAGGAAAGTGTTGTGACTGTATATTGTTGACAGGTCACATATCTGTGTGTGGTTAATGGCTGGTATAAGCGGCCTCACCCGGCCCGAGTCAGACTGATAACACTCTCGGGTTGGGTGAGGCTGCACACCAGTGGCGCGTTGGGCAATCAATGCATACGGGATAAACCAACCATCACCACACACACTCAAGATGAGCGCTGGGCATACGACACATAGCGCTCCTCACTGGTTAGAATTCACCACCTGCTCTGCTTTTAGCATCTTGCCAACTCTCAAACAAACAGTGCTTCTGCAACGTCTACCTGTTTCTTGGTGTTGGGGGAGCCCAGTTAAGCCATCCAGGTGGCGTAGCAAAGCCACCTAGGCCATGTGGCAGGGTCATTTGCTACACTGTGGAATTGCATGTGATAATGGCATGCAAGATTAAAGGACAAAACTGGTGTGGGTGATCAAACCATCGTAACTGTGTCTCCTGGCCTCACTTAAACATCCGTTACCAATATACGGAATTGTTTCAAAATCACTTGTTTGCCGCTTCTAAGAACGTTTCGGGTGAAAGCACCTGCCAATAAGCAATAAAGCACTTTAGTCATTGTGATAAGACATTTAGTTAAGTATTTGTATGGTGACTAAAAGTGCTATATTGTAATTTTTTGGCAAGTGCGCTCACTCTATTTACAGTTCGGCAGAATCAGTACAAGGAAGTAATCTTGACCAATTATATTTGTAAGAGATGTTTTAATGAAGCCAGGATGGCACACTTTTTTATGGTTTGATTACCCAGCCTGGTATTGTACTTTTAAGATGTCAACTTCTAGCACATCCTACCCATGTCATGGCTGGGCCATCAGGGTCTGTTACTGCCTCATACACTTCCAGGTCATTCCTTCTGACCTCAGGGGTCATGGGTAGACCCAGTGGATAGCCAAGCATCACTGCATCGGCCTGCTTTACTGGATCACCTTGACAGAGATTGCAAGTGACACACATCACAATATTAGTGTAGACTAGAAACTTGTTTCTGTATGTGGCATTACGACAAAACAATGAAATGTACCCTTGATGTATCCATCATATTCAGGGTGGTACTTGTACTTCTGATCGAAGGGTATTTTCATGTGGTCGGCCACTTTTTGCCACTCTTTAGGTGCAGGGTATTGTAGTAGATTAGCCAACTCTACAGCGAACTGCAGACTGAAGATTGGAACGATTTAAATATTTTGAATAAACATATTTTCAGATATTTGCACGACAGTAATAAAACCCAACGTTAATATCAGCACCTGGATTTTGCCACTGTATTTGTGTACACAGAGTCGTTGATATTGTAGTAATATTCATCAGGTGGCATAACACCTAAAGCAAAACAAAAAGAGAAATTGTTGATAAAAACTGTAATAGAATATGTACAAACTTAATACACACAACTTAACTATTTTACCCAAGAGATGGTAGCTCTGGTCCTTTTGATTCCAGGTAACCCTTGAAACCCAGTAATCAGCCACGCCCCAGATCACCTCACTGCCCTGGCCCTCGGTGAACAGAGAAAGGTCCTGGAGCAGTGCAAAACAACACCATCAAATGGTGAATATCGTTGTACGCATAACGCCAGTGTTTTTCGTTTAATTTGTTTAGAAATTGTACTCATTGGGACCAACATATTCTTTTAACAATGTTTTTCCCTGTTATCCAAGCTCACTTCGGCTGGCTGAATTGTTCTCCAACACGTTGGGACAATCACACGGGCTCAGACCTTAGGGGTTTAAAGTTCAACCATAGCGGTCCTCATCAGTCGGTCTGACTTTCAGTTATAGACATGCCCTTGTGATGTATGAAAGCGTACCCGTGTGAGGTAGAGATAATGCTGAAAGGCGAGGCTGACATCGCCATTGATGTGAATCTCTTGTTGGCCGTAAATGTCCTCGGGGCACACCTCTCTCCCGGACACGGCACTCTCCCAGGGGAATTTTAGTCCCTATTCAAAAGGACACAGGAACGAGACGCTAAATCAGCTCACCCGAACAACAAACAAACTGCGAAGACAGTCACAATGCTTGTGGTGATCGCACCTTGTAGCCCTGCTTTTGTGCGTTATCCTTTGCGCCATCAACGGTCCGCACCCTGTACTCCAGTACAGCCCTTGCCAGCCTGGGATAGAAGAGAGCGATAGCAGGATACATCCAAATGTCCTGGAAAGAATCAAGGGGATCCACACACACACACACACACACACACACACACACACACACACACACACACACACACACACACACACACACACACACACACACACACACACACACACACACACACACACACACACACGTTTT
Organism: Lota lota; assembly: GCA_026745465.1. Lineage (NCBI taxonomy): Eukaryota > Metazoa > Chordata > Actinopteri > Gadiformes > Lotidae > Lota > Lota lota. The sequence goes on along the minus strand of JACYXH010000477.1, from coordinate 112,084 downwards.
ATTGATGATTGATGAGGAATGCAAAACATTGTAAAAGTAGACAGCGGGGGGATTCCAGAGGTGTTTTACCTGGTCCCAGAAAACATGACCCCAGTAGTCCTGGCCATCCCCCCCGTTAGACAACCCCCCAGGACTGACTCCGCCAAACAGTCCTGAGACATCGTGGAGGGGGGGGAAGGCACTCAGCAGGTAGAACAAGCAGCCGATCACAGCCTTGCTCAGGGTCTCCGAGCCCACCAGCTCCACCGTGCTCTCCAGCCACAGCTCCTTCCAGGCCTGCTGGTGGGAATCCCGCAGGTCACCGCTCGCCATGAGACTCAAACCCTCATCGAAGCTGGCCTCCGCGCTCTCGGTGGTGTTGCCCAGGGCCAAGAGGTAGCCCCAGCGAGACTGGCTCTGCTCAGGCAGCAGGGTCAGGCTGGGCGGCATGTGGGTCCAGATGAGGTCCACGGTTGGCCTGGGGCCTCCAGGGATCTCAGAGGCATTGGTCTGGCCTTGGATATGCCTGCGTGATTAGGGAGTTGAAAGTGTAATTTGGGCTTTTTTTGGTGTCACAACCTCAATCATACCTTAACCATTGTTTAAAATGGACTCAGGTTGCCTCAATGGTGTGTTAGATTGTTGTACGATTATTTTAAGTAATATGTTACCTTGTAAGCAAGCAATTGTTTAAAAATGTTTGATAGCAAATAACCTCTCCTTTCTTTGATCCTACCTATTCTTGACAATGACATGTCATATTATCGCCTCACCTTCCTCCTCTGTAGTCAGGAGCAGACTGGAAAACGATGTCTTTGCTCTGAGGTGTGAAAGAACTGGACAAGTTCACCGTGACTTGCTCCTTTGTCGTGGCCTGGCGCTCTATCCTGACTTCCATGACCATCAGGTTGGAAAAGTAGCGATGGGCATAGAAGGACTGCGTGGCAGTCGCTATAGCTGTGCTAAGAGTGTGGGTGAATACACCTGATGAAGGAAAGGGAGTAAAATATCACCCAAAAAAAAACTAGCAATACGAATCCGAGTAAGAATCAAATAATCACAATGCGGTTAGGGGCTTGTTTATTATATTACTGCATAATAGTTCGTTTAAACATGGCAGGATCATAAGATAGAAGTTTAGATGTGACTGCTGCAGAAAGATTCACCTGTGTGGGTGTCCAGGCTGTAGGTTTGCTGCATGGGCTCCTCCATCTCCATGGTCACAGAGAGGGGACACGGGACGTCTGCCCGGTGGCAGGCTCCACCCTCCCCGCTATAGACACTTCCCATGTGCATGACGTTATTGTAAACCCTCCAGCCCAGCAGTCCATTGGCCAAAGGAGGGAGAAAGCGAGGGTCAGGGGGCAGTGTGTTGGAGGTGAAGATGTAGGGGTCAGATCCACTGGCCATGGTGAAGTTATGTAGACTTTGAAAGATGAGAGATCATGGAATAGTAAATTGGGTCGGCGAGGGGTCTAGAAGTGGTCCAGGAAGGACTCATATAGGCTGTAATTACTCGACTCCCTCCTGAATGAAGAGGGATGGATCTACAAAGTGATATTTCACTCCTATGCAGGCAGTATAAACAAGTGTGTACTTCCTTACTGCATATTATCCAAAACAAGAAACTTGATCTATATAGAAATGTCTCGAATGTGCTAGACGTTTACAAAGTAAATATGCTCTTGATTCAATGACAAAAGGTTAGTGTACACGTAGGCTACTTATATATATATATTTTAACTAAACAGTTAGGCCTACATTTCAGGACTTCGTGTAGGCAAATATAATTATTTATAAATTGATATGCATAACTTGGAAAACGTATCGGCTCACCACAACGCTGAAAGTTGAAAAACGCAATGTTCAAGCAAATTCATTTTGAATTAACAACACTATTTGAAAGGCTTTGTTCAGTTATTCAAGTTACATTTGAATGATGTCTTGGGTAATCTCTCCGAAAATAAACGGATGATCAAATCTATCCCTTTTTCCAATCTATGATCTAGCCTTAAAAAAAACTTTTTTTTGCAGGACAATCGGAATGTTACGACTCCACGCGAGATTCTTTCAAAAACCCGAATATATTCCCGCAACGTCTGCAAAGTAATTTCTTTGTACACTTTCAACCAATCGACGTGTTATCTATGTGAAAACTAAATGAACGCACTTTTACAATCAAAACAACATAGTAGACCTACGCGGTTTATGAGCAGGAGGTAGGAGGAGGCGTTCCCAAAGTCTCTTCAGCTTGCAATACGGTACAAGAGCAAGGACCGACGGGAAAATATGGCTTGGATTTAAAAAAATATTTTTTTTTTGTTCAGCTGTTTCATGCAGGCACAGTCGATACATAGATGAAATACATACATTGTATCACTGCAAAGCAGTATGTTGGCGCAATAAGTAGTATCTTTTTTTTTTTACGACTCTCAAATTGTATAACTCTCAACTCAACATACATGTGTGTGTGCTATTTTCAAACACTATTCCTTTGTATACGTTTTTCGGATGAAAATAACGATGAACATGATTTTATTCCCAGAATTATCTGTGGGCTGCAAAACTTCACTGTTTCCTCTTGGTGGCGTTGCGGAGTCATGTAAGGCTTTTTTTGGCACCATGCCGGGGGTAAGAACCACAAACCCTGGGAAAAGCAACGCATTGCCCATATAAGGCTGCAATCCATCCGCTCCCCTCTTCCTCCCCAGCTCTCTTCCTCTCTGTCTTTCTCAGACCTAAGGGGTATTTACAGAGAAAGAGAGAGCAAGCCCTGGCCAACTTGGCCTACCTTATTAGGAGTTTAGCTTGTTGTCAGCTGTTCTATCCTTACGGGACAGTGGTGTCTATCTGTGTTCATCCAGAGGAGACAAAGACACAGATGGGCTAGAGCTAAAGTTTAGGCCTGTATGGCTGGGAACTCCAAAAGACAACACAGTTCGGACGTTGTTTCCCATCAGGGGGTCCTCCCCAGAAGACGTCAAATCACTAAATACACTCATCTTTACTTGCCACTTGTAGACGCAAATCCCAACCTAGTCATCCTAGTATATTCAAAATAACTTTATTTGCCTCCTTGTTTAGCCCATTCTGTACTGGGATGACGCAGACAGCGGCTACAGCTGCTACCCCCTCCAATTACACAGGACATCTGGCTACCCTAACAAGCTGGAGAAACAACACAAGAGCAAGCTTCCAGGCACCCCCTTCCCCTCATAGGACCCAGGTAGTTGCCCAGGTATCCCCCACCAGAACTGGCAATGTGCATAATAAATAGGAATTTTGAAGGCCACTGACAGCGAAGATGTTTATAGAAGTTTCCTTCTATAAACACAATGACCAGGACATCTCTACAAACACTTTTTTTTTTCTTTATTAGGGTGCGGACATTCACATCATATTAGAAAAATAACACGTGAAGAAAAAAGGGGAGTCTGAATGAAACTTCATTTCAAAAGGGCATCGGTCAAGATGGCCAACGCTGTAGACATGATCATATACATATCCATTCTCTGGAAAAGAGAGCAATTGACAATGGAAAATAATATATATATATATATATATATATATATATATATATATATTTTAAATCAACTGGAATTAAAACAATGCATAGCATACAGGCTTTTGAAGAACAGCAACTTCAGCTTTGTGCAGTGCACTTGGAACCTTCGACTAAGGATGGCATAAAACGTCTGCTTGTCCCTTGTGTCGTCCCCCCACCACCACCACCACCACCACCAAGAGACAGGTTGACCGAAGGTGCTGCACTCATCAGGACCAGGGTTTGGGGGAGGGCTGGTTGGAGGGGGGGGGGGGGGGGGGGTGCAACCTCACAGGTGTGTGTGTGTTGCCGCCGCCACGCCCCCCTGAGTAAAGTGCTGTGGTCGACTGATCAGTTTGTGGTCACTTTAAAAAGAGAATGGAGTGTGTATGCATGTAGTCACACAAAACGAAAAACGTGTGTGTTGGGGGGAGGGTGATGGAGCGCATAGGTGGAGAGGTAGGCGGGTTCAAACGTTTTGCAAGTTAAATGGAGTCGCCCAACACAGGGGCCCTAGACTTCCTCCTGGTTCCCAGACATATTCGTTCATTTAAATGGAAAAGATTTCGCATTCTTCCTTATATCTTTTTCTTTTTTTTACTGTTCAGGAAATCTAAAGGGACACTTCATTTAACATAAGTGCCATTTGAGCATAGCAGAATTGAGTTGGGGTGTGTGTGTGTGTGGTCATGAATAGGTGGTGGGGGCACGTTTACAATTATCACGCTTCATTTTGTGTTCGCAAAATAGATATATTCATATAATATAAATACTAAGTGGGAGCTATAAGGCCCCAGTTGCCAAGAGTGCTTGTGGAATACGCATGGAGGCTATAGCAGAACGCACGCTTACGTGGGTGTACCCGATGCACACTTAAACATAGTGTGTCTTTCTGTGTGTGTCTTTCTGTGTGTGTGTGTGTGTGTGTGTGTGTGTGTGTGTGTTTCACAAGCCGTAGTATTTGGCCATTGTCAAGTCTCATGTTGCTTTTGAGGGAGCGCACGGCCATCGCCACAGGCCTTCATCATAACACTGATCTTGCTGTGAAAACGCTCATTAAAAAAAAGGCACACACACTGAAAAAAACAACCCAAAAACAAACAAAGACAAACTCCAACCGATCTCATTTCTTCTTGAGAGTTCTAGAGAGGCCTCACATCCCGTGTCAAGCTGTTGTCATCTACTGCTTCACCCATCCACACGACCCCCCCCCCCCCCCACCCACCCCACCCCACCTCACCTAGCGCCTCTCGCTATTTGGCACTCAAGAGGAATGTGTCACAGGAGGGAATAAAGAAGGAGGGGGGGGGGGGGGGAGGGGAAACAGGGAGGAGGAGGAGGAGGAGGAGGAGGAGAAGGAGAAGGGTCGTGGGGGGAGGTTCCCTGATGTCTCTCTTGTTGTTTGCCCTTTCCTCTCTCTCTCTCTCTCTCTCTCTCTCTCTTTTCTCTCCCTGGCCTATTTGGAGAGCTTGCTGATGACGCGGATCAGTGCTCCGTTTTCATCCTTCAGACGCTGGTTGTCGGCCTTCAAGTCCCCCAGAACCTGGGGGCAACAAGGAGAACGGTTAGACCTTCGCCCGGACTAGTCGAGGGTCTGCCACCAATGAGCCGCGCCACACGTTTCAATCACGGTAGCTTAGCTTCGTTCCAGGGACGGTGCATTTGAAGTGGGTGCAAATGTAACTATATGATTGTTCAACAACCACAGCGGAGAACATTACAGCTAATAGCAACAAAGTACACATGTCAGGTCATGGGATTCTTTCGCGGAAGAGGTGGGTCTTTTGCAGATAAGGAGGCATCGTGCAGCTGGTGCAGACCTCTGTAACTCGGTCCACGATCGAGGTATCACAAATGAAGCAAGGCTGGACTTAGAAGGAGTTCCACACAGCAAAGGCAGTGCCAGCAATGTGCATTAGTGGAGAACACCTGATCTTAATGATCTAATCAATTCAAATGGAGAAAAAAAAATAATCGACGTGGAGTGGCCATCTTTCCATTTGTACATTTGTATAGTTATTTTTGAAAGCATCATGTTTATCCATACACAATGAGGAGGGTTGCTATGGCTACACAAATGATTACTGATAACATCTCAGCTAGGTTGTCACACTTAAAATCTGCATCATGTTAACTGTTTCAGTGTAGCCGTCGTTTCGATTGTATTTTTGATGTCATAATATTAAAAGCTATCCATCGCTTCATAGGGCCTTGTTATTTATAAAAGCCCAGGCGTTTGACATCACTTGCTCTTCACACTGGACTTAACATCCTGTCACAGGGGAGCTTCTCCCCAGATCCCAACGTTCACCCAGAGCAGAACCAACTGGGGCCACGGGGGGGGATGGTTTTATGGGTTTAAACGCAATGCCCAAAATAACACACACACACACACACACACACACACACACACGTGGGCGATGGCCACAGGGAAAAAGGTCACATCATCCAGGGCTTAATCCTCCAAAACCAATGTTACAATCGGATTTGAATTTGGGCCTGTGTTAAGACTGACTATCGTTTCAAAATAAACGTGACCCGACATCGTGACCATCAGATGATGCTCACGGGTCACATGTGCCCACAAGCAACGGCACAGCTTTCCTCTTTCTGTACGCGATGCTTGAAAAACGCACAGCCGTTCCTTATGGGTCCCAATAGTTCTGGCTAGCTGAAATATGAGAAGGGTGTAGAAGAGGACTCTCTACTTGTTTACTCAGTTTGACTGAACCTCGCCACAGATTTGAGCAATCTGCACTTCAGCCTCAACAATCATCACACTCAATCAGCATTCCATAAAACAAAATAAAGAAATGAAAACCTCGGACATAGGAAAATATGGAAAATGAAAATCAATTATCCTACTATCCAACCAAAGGGCAGTTTTAAAAGTTAAGAAAATATTGAGCTAAGCTATGAAAGAAGTAAAAAAATAAAATAACTTTCAATTAAGCTATTTATGAATATGGGACCCACAATACACCACTAACCTGTGAGCCATTACATCATTTACATTTAATAACTAGCCTCTGGTGAGCAAGTCTAAAGAATAAAGAGATCAAATCTAAAAATTCCCCTCTGGCGTTGATCAAATGAATCTTATCTGGTGTGACCTTTGGCCAACATCCGTATGGTGTACAGAGCAGAACACTGGTGATGCGGGCACATGCAAGGCTAATCGTGCTGGAGTATGCAAAGTGTCCGACTGGAGGACTAGAAATGTCTCACTCACTCACTCACTCTCTCTCCCTCTCTCTGTCTCTCACACGCTCTCTCTCTCTCTCTCTCTCTCTCTCTCCATCTCCCTCTCTCACACGCTCTCTCTCTATCTCTCTCTCACCTTTAGCTCCTCCTCCAGCTCTGCCACACGGCGCTCCAACATCCTCCGCTCCTGAGATGCGTGGGGGTTGGGGGGAGGTGGTGGTGAGGTGGTGGTAGTGGGGGGGGCGGGGGGGGGGGGTGATGGTGAGGGAGGGGGCAGCAGGTAAAAAATAAAAGGTGAAAGGGAGAGAACGGAATAATCAGTGGGGTGGGGGGGGGATGAAGAGGAAGAGGAGGGAAGGGAAGGGATGGGGGAGAAGAGTCAAAGCGTGAGAGCCATAATACGAAAGCAAGGAGGTGCATCAGGAGTGTAGCAATGCTTCAAACACATGTAAAACCCCCACAAGCAAAGCCCACTCTCACACACACACACACACACACACACACACACACACACTACCTTTTTCTCCAACTCCAGCAGGGTTGAACAATCACTGATTCGCTCCTGCCTCTGGTGAGAAGAAAAAAAAGAGCATATTTTTCAGATGGTAAGGAGTGCCGATGGGGGACAACAAGGTGCAGTGGTTCACCAGCGTTACCTGCGTGGCCTTCTCCAGATCCACCCTGGTCTGGCCCACGATCCTCTGGGTGTCCTGCAGCTGGGACTGGAGGTGGCTGTTCTCCCTGGAGACCTCATCAAACAACTGACACACAAAATATGAACACACACAGTGAATAACTGAAAGACAGGATGGGGGAGGGGGTGACACCATAATATTATGAACTCTGTATGTTTTTTTCATTTGCTTACCTTTTTATAGTCCTTGGTCTCAGAACCGGCTCCCTGGCTGCAGTCATTACAGGATACGTTAGACCTTTGTAGACGGGAGGGGGGGGGGGGGGGGGGGGGGGGGGGGGGAGAGACAAGCAAGCCTGTTTAGCCTGAGCACTTCTTTCACAAGACTTGTATGCAGGTGGAATATGACAGGACTTTAAACATATTTCGGCATGACATATTGTCCCTCCCATCCCCTCACCCTGAATAACGTAGTCCTCCATATATCACCACTCTTATGTACTCAAGCAATGCACTCAAGTATATTTATCTTCGTATGTAGTCCGCCTCAATTCAATGCTGTCCCTTACATTATATGTTGCCATCGTTGACTCATGAAAAAAACCAGCTCTTCCAGAAGGGCAAGACATGATTCAGAGAACTGGAAAACCAGCTGTGCTGATGTGACCTCAGTGGAAGAACGTGTGCATCCAGTAACACGGACACAGACGTAATTATTGTCCTATTAGTGTCCTATTATCAACACTTTACCATCTGCCTTTTACTAGAAGCAGGGGGTAGAAAATAAATAAATAAAACAGGTTCTGTACATGGGTGTCGGAAAATTTGAATAACAGCTGTAACAGAAAGTACTTCTTGATACTCTCACTGGTATTCGAGTATGACGGCCAATTTTGCCTCTTAATTCAGTTAGTTTTGAGCATAAACGGTGTTGCGGCTAATTTAATTTCAGCAATGGTCTCTTTAGATGTTGGCTTCCTTAGAAGTTTGCTAAATCAATGCTAATACGCATGCAGACTAAACTACATCGTACGTTAAGCAATGCCTTGAACATCAAAGACGCAATGAAGATATAACTCATTTTCCTGGTCAAACATGACCGTGCCTGTGTGCATACAGTGGAAAAGAGACATACATTTCGTTGTTGAAAGACCATTTTAGGCAAACAGCTCTCTCAACTTGTTTCTTGAGAGGCCTCATTCATTTCCTCCTTTTTTCACAATTATGCCAGTATAAAAAATTTGACGTTGTTATAATTTTAACAAGTTAGATGGTAGGCTGCAGACATTATTATTGAAACAAAGTAAAACTGAAAGTTAAAGGGTAAATAGACTAAACTATGTTTAGCTGCCTTGTAAGTATATGCAGGTCTGAAGGACCCAAAGCACCTATTACTGCAGTCATGCCATGTGCTTTTCATTTTACTGGGATAAAGTACATTTAAGATGGTTGCATGTGCGCAAAAAAAAAGTCGGATGCATTTACACTTGGCTAACTATGTTGACGACATATAAAATACATATTAAACATGTTTAGTTTGATAAAATTACAATTTGCATAATTGAGTATTCTATTGGCTTGGTTTGTGCTTTTACAATCCCACAAACGAATGTCCAGTGTGAAACTTCGTAAAAATGCTAACCTACATTTTTTTGAGGTAATGACAAAGTAGGATGGATCTAAAAGGTCAAAGGGCAGAGCCTTACCTGGGAATCACGGGAATCAAAGGTCGGCCTGTCTGTAAATACACAGAAAAAGGACAGTTTCAGCTCATACCAGACTGTAAAGAGACTGGAGATCAATGATAGCTAGGTGTAGACTGATGTAACACACACACACACACACACACACACACACACACACACACACACACACACACACACACACACACAAACACACACACACCTGTGGATCCAGCCCACTGCCTGAGAACTCCTCTTCCCCACTAGGCTCATTGTCGTCACTCTGTAGGGGCAAAAAGATCAGAGAATGTTATTCTCTTTTCTTACTGAATCTCTTCAGTTGGGTTTTCAGGCCTTACCCCATTTAGCTTCCCCTCGCCCAGCTAGCGTTCAGAACCCAGATGGCTGAAGAAGGCACAAGGTGAACAAAGCCCGTTCAGGAGGAGTCTGAGCAACTCACCTCTCCGGCCCGCTGTGCTCTCCTCCTGGCTCGCGCTCGCCTCCTCTCCCTGCTCTCCCTGGCCCAGCGCTCCGTCTCACTCTCCCCCGTGCCCGCCTCCACCTCTGGGGACAGAAGCCGATCCCACGCTAGTATGCTCACAGGTCACCATAATGGGCTTGGAAAGTAAAAAATTAAAAAGCTAACAGCTCAACAGAGAGAAAGAGAGAGAGAGAGAAACTGTACCTTTCCTGTCAGATAACGGAAGTCGTGGAGTCGTCCCAGGGGGCTGCGTAAGGCCCAGGAGGTCCGACTTCTGCAGACTTGCAATGCGAGACCTCCAGCTCACTTCCTGTTAGAACACCAGCACAGCGTTTGGCTGTGTTAGCATTACATGCTACATGCTGCAGTCGGTTAAAAACCTATTTTTCTTTTTAAATGCAGTTCTCACCCCTTCTTCTCCTGCCTTTTTCAGTTTTGCCTCCTTCTCCTTCTCTTTTTCCTTCTCCTTCTCCTTCTCTTTTTCCTTCTCCTTCTCTTTTTCCTTCTCCTTCTCTTCCTCCCTTTTCTTTTCCCTCTCTTTGTTGTCCGTTTTTATCGTTTTCTCGGCCTCCTGCAAGTCTGTCAGTGTGACCCCCTGGATAGGAAAACAAAGACGACATTTTTATGAAACCGACACTCACAACCCCCCCCCCCCCCCCCCCCCCCCCCCCCCCCTCCATGTACCCACACACACAAACACACAGCGCCCGATCCGAGACGAACAACAAAAAGTCGAAGGGCGTTGGTACCTGAGTGGAGCGGCGGGACTGCCTTGCGTGTCGGGAGCGAGCCTTCCTCTGGGCCTCGGCCTCCTCGTCACGCACCGGCGTCAGATAGGACCTAGGGAGGAGCGGAGACGTTAGCGCCACGCGAGAGGGTTAGGGGGGGGGGGGGGTGGGGGGGCCGCCAGGTCCTTGGTTTAAGGTCAGACTGTAAACAACGGTAAAACATGGTGCCTGCAGGTGCCGGAGGGCAGAGTGTCTGCTGCCTTAACTCACTTGCGCCTTTGCTTGCACTCCGTGTCGCCCACGGTTGTCGTGCCGGAGGAGGTGGTGGAGGCGGCGGTGGTGGTGGCGGCGGCGGATGTGGACGAGGCGGACGTGGTGACAGGCTCCTGGTCCTTCTTTTCAGTCGCAGTTTCCTGAGAGTTTCTGCAGGAGAGTGGGAAATAAGAGATGTTAAACAAAGACAGAGAGAGAGAGAGAGAGAGAGAGAGAGAGAGAGAGAGAGAGAGAGAGAGAGAGAGAGAGATGGAGACTGACTTGTTGTATGTTGATGTTTGCTGCAAAATGTGACCCCTGGGAAACCCCCGGCCTACCTCTGATTATTGAGCCGCCCCAGTCCCACAGAGGCAGATCCTAATGAAGCAGAGGTCGTGGTGAGGTCATCCAGTCTCCTTCCGTAAGATGAACTGAAAGTGAAACCGAAATCCACCCCCCCCCCCCCAAGTACCCACACACACCGCCAACACTGAGATTAACAAACAAGGGGGTATGGTCACACCACAAATATGCCATTTCAAAACACAGGGTTTTATTTCTCCGTTGTCTTTGTGGCAAACCAAATATGCTCTGTGAGAATGCACAACAACACACACCATGAAGCATCATCACATGGCACAAATGCGGGGGGGGGGGGGGGGGGATGTAGGGGCACATGACTAACCTGCGTGGCAAGGCGGGAGTGGAGCTAGTGAGGTCACTTCCTGTGAGGTCACTTCCTAATTGACTATGATGGCGCCGGGTGTAAGAGGAGCTACGGCTTAGCCAGCTGAAGAGATATGGTGACAAGGTGATGGGGGGAGGGGGGTGACACAATGCAGTGACACAAACGTATGCAGTGCGAAATACCGACAAACATGTACAAACATGCATACGCCACTGGCGTGTCCACACACAAGCGCACGTACACACAAACACACCTGCTGGAGTTGTCAGAGTTGGCATCGGGAATGCTGAAGAGGCGGCGAGACGGAGTGGGCGTGACCCGCGCCAACCTGGGCTCCTGGGAGTGACACATTGGGCGACATCTTCGGTCAGCTCACTTTAAGATTGTTTAAGGTGGCAGATATTTCTTTTGGCATTGTCATTCTTATAAATCCTGATTTCATGTTTTGAATGTCACCGGGAAAATACAACTGTATGAAAGATTTTCCACCCTACTCGTTGATCATGCCCCCACGATGGGGAAGGGGGAGCTGCGAACGGGACCGTCGTTTCCAACACATTTTAGATGATATTTCCTCCTCCGGGGCACTGGCCCAGTCCTTACCTTGGGGTCGGCCTCCGAGCTGAGGCGGGGGCTGGAGGCAGAGCGGGTCATGCCCAGGCCAGAGTCCAGGGGCCTGGGGGGGTCCTGACTGGGGTCAGCACCCCCCGCGGAGCCCAGAGTCACTGAGCTGCCCGCCTTCCGCAGGGACGTCCTCCAAGAGCCGGGGGCCTCGGTGGACTGGGACTTGGTTGGTTCCTGCTGGACACAGTGCTTCAAACGTAAAGCCCACATCGCGTTCGCTTCTGGAAACGTCCCACATCGCGACGCGTGTGTGTGTGTGTGTGTGTGTGTGTGTGTGACCGCGTCGTTACCTTTTTGGCTGGGATCCCTGTGGTAGACGTGGAGGTAGCAAGAAGGCCACCCGAGTTGTGTTTGTTGTTCAAGTTGTTGATGATTTCTCGATTTTTGGCTTTCTCTACAGCAGCGCCGGCAACAACAACAACAACAACAACACACAAAAAGGCAAACGGTTCAAAATCAACCCTGCGCTCGAAGACTCCGCACCATTCATCCCATTCGGCGCGTTCCCTCACCCGACTCGGCGTCGCTCTCCGACTCGCTCTCCTCCTCGGAGCTGGAGCTGCTGGAGGCCTTGGCCTGGCTCTGGACGGGCGGCGGCGGCGGCGGCGCCTCCTCCTCCTCCTCCTCGGCCGGGGTGCTGCGCAGCGCGGGGGGCGGGTGCTTCTCCCGCTCGTGGAGGCAGATCTTCTCCTTGCTGCTCATACGAGAGATTGAAGTCCTGTGGCGGGGGGTGGGGCCAAGACGGAGCACACCAACCAAACAAACAAACAAACAAACAAACAAAACAGTGACATGCAAGAGCCAATAAGTGAAGGCAAGTCATTCCATGTGCAGCCAATTAGAGCGAGCAATGGAGCGTGAGACAACACACGAGTGGACCGGTGGGCTGCTAATAGCATAGCAACTTGCTATGCCCCGCAATGTGTACATCGGACCGATTTACCCCCACCTGCGTTAGAATCAGTGTGCCCAGGAACCCATCGACGTATGAGGACTTGACAAGGTTTTACCCTCTCTGATTAACAACTAGTGATTGCATAGCTAGATTACAAAACCGCTTGATGTTGTATTAACCTATTCGTATCTTACGGTAGTTTGAGTGGTGCAGAAAAAACAGCTGGCACTGCTGATATTATACTTGCATGCAAACCGCTTGTAAGACGTATGCCTACAATTCAGCACTGCCGCAGACTGACTGGCGCATGCCTTCAGAAACGCACACACACACACACACACACACACACACACACACACACACACACACACGTTGACATAAACACACAAGCACACATGCACACACACACACACACACAGAAACTACAAAAACCACACTGGCACTAACCTGCGCGGGCGCACGGGTGCCACGGAGATCGGGGAGTTGGTATCAATAACAGGAGTCTGTTTTTCCCTCTCCGAGCGCAACTGAAGAGGATCAGAACAACCGGCGTAAGCACACCAAGTCACATCACAGTAGTCCCAATCTTCCTTCTCCATCTGCAGCCATGGGACCTGCTGGAGAGGGAATGCAGACTTACTGCATTCTGCTTCTTCTGCAGCTCCTCCAGAGTGCCCGCCAGGTTCTCATCCGACACGTCGAGAGGGGTCTGGCCCTGCAACAGGTTCACCACAACGTTTGTACACCCATTTGACACACGGGAGGCCGCACACAACCATCGCTAACCTCAGCAGTCCTACTATGCAGTAGCAGAGGGACCTTCTTGAGGGAGACCAAAACCAAATTAATTTGCACGAGAGGATGAATTTTAGTGTATTTCTACAGTGGCCAGTCTACACAGCGTTGATTTGAAACCTTTACAGACACTTTTTCCTAAGAATGTGGTTGTCTGGAGGGGATGTTTTAGCACTACAGGGAAAGGTTTACTAATGCTTCTGGCCGAGTTTGTTCTTGCTGTTAGTCAATTACACGCTTACAGAACATCAAGAGAAAGTGAAACTCCCCGATAACCCAGATTTGAGCTTATCTGCTATTAAACATTAGATTAATATTCTGAAAGTCTGATAGCAGAGCAGCTCAAATGTCAAACGTGTGAGACTAAACAATCACTAATGGCACCTATAAGTGTAGGCAAGGCTCACCACATTGTTGACCGCCGCCATGTCACACATGTGGTCAGCCAATAGGGAGCAGACCTCCTCCTGGCCCCAGTGCGCTGCCGCATGCAGGGCTGTCCAGCCATCAATATCCCTGCTGTCCACATCGATCTCACACTGCAACAGCACCCTGCGCGTGCGCGCACACACACACACACACACACACACACACACACACACACACACACACACACACACACACACACACACACACACACACACACACACACACACACACACACACACACACACACAGTGAGAGACAGACAGAGACAGAGTGACAGAGAAAGAGTGACAGAGAGAGATAGAGAGACAGAGAAAGAGAAAGAGAAAGAGAAAGAGGAAGAGAGAGCAACAACAACAACAACAACAGGTGTTTTGAGCAAAGACACCACAGTGGATGCCCTGGGCCTGGGGGCCTTACTTGAGGACCTCTATGTATCCCTTGGCGGCAGCCACGTGGAGGGCAGTAGCCTTGGTGTTGTGGTGGGGCACCAGGCTCCCACTGCCCGTCAGCACCGCCGTGGCGTCCTGGAGCATCACCCTCTGCTCCTGCTTGCGAGCCTGGTCCACGTCCACACCTTCACGCATCACACACACACACACACAAACACACAAGCAGGAGAAGGTAACAGACATGAGAGTTGAAGCCACAGAGACAGTATTTGAACCGCATGCGGTTACAACGTGACATCCACTGCCATAGATCTTGTAAGTATATGCCCATTTATGGCTTTGGTACCACTGGCCACATACTGCTAGCTAACAAGCTTGTGGGACATAAAACATGTCATGTCATTAGCTTGCGGTTGCAAAGTTCAGCTTTGAAACGCTTAGAGACATAAAAAAAACCACGACGCTTCTTAGATTGCTTGTAGCCAAATCAGAATCAGAATCAGAATCAGAAAAGCTTTATTGCCAAGTACGTTTTTTAAACATACAAGGAATTTGTCTTGGTGATGTAGGTGCACGTCACGTTCTCTAATGCACAGGGTTGTTGACCTATGTGAAAAGCCCATTCATTTCTCGCATAAAGAATTCCCCACGGAACGCTAGGCTAAGCCGAGACATCATCATTTACAAGGTGTGCATGAAGCAGTACAGATGAAGCCATGTTCTATGGGAGCCTTTCAGACATGATTTGCCCTGACCTAAAATAGACACCATTTAGGGATTATTCTTTTGAGTTCATTTCTGTGATCTTTTTTTTGTGAGAGGTTCAGTCCAATGTTGGGCAAAGAAAGTTTTGAAGCACATTTGTCACAGGTCTATTTTATTTGACAAAATTACCAGTGGGAATCGTAAATTAGAGAGGTGTTTTTAGAGCTACAAAATGTAATACTAAACTATAAAAACTAACACAAGTCAGATCTTTGTCGAGCCAACAATTCTTAAATATTCACACATTTAATTTCACCAAAATACACATTGCAGTTGCCAAAAATCTATGTATTAATATTATATAATAATAACAATAATATATCGTAATAATAATAATAATAAACAAACAACAGCATAACCCTCTGTACAAAAAAATATATAACTTGAGGACAGCTACATCCAACTCCTGGAATGAGATGGCATGCTATATGAAGGCCTTTCCTGTATCATGGATCCTTTATATTCCTTGCATAGCTAAGGGCTGCCAAACGTTGCCACCAAATAAAGCTGTTCAAAACAACTGCTGGTATTCTGTTTAATATAAGGCAGACCTGATGCTGTTTATGTAACAGTGTCATTTTCCAAAATGAACACCAATAAAAGAACGGAAATATTGTAGAATTTGTGCTTTGTGCTTATTCTCTTTCCAAACACTGCACAACTCTTTTAACAGAGGATGTTCAATCAAAATGTATTGTGGCTTAATGAATTGAAGATGCGTTTGTCAAATGCATGTTGTTTTAATGACTGAATACAGAACTTTTGGATTACTGTTGGTATTGGAGGTTTTAGCATTTGTTTGTTTGGAGTAATGCTAGCCTAGACATATTTTTTTTAAACTTTATATGTACAGTCATAACCTGTTATTTCTGTTAACAACTTTGTTTGGCTGGGGATTGAGTATGTAACCGTTGGCTCTTCATTTGCTGATTTCCTGTACCGATACATTTCATGTAGACATGCAACTCAACCTTACAACAGGCTGACAAAAACATCTGTGTGACCTACAGTTTTTACCTTGTTTTTTTATTTCTCCCTTGAGCAGCCTCTCCATAGCATCCTCTGTGGCCACATCCAGGGGAAGCTCTCCTTCACTGTTCACTGCCCCAACATGAGCACCATGCTCTATAAGGTACCTGCGATGGGAACCAATCACAAAAAGCGCATTTAAGCATTTGACCGTTCAAATGTTTGATCGCATTTATTTTTAACATTCATATCTGACACATACTATTGATGTCATGCCAAAGCTTTAGAGAACGCACAAAAACGACGGTGAGCCCAAGTGTAGTATCTATAAATACAGGGTCTATAAATACACACATACAGTGTGCTACAGTAGAACGTGTGACTGTGTTAATGTGCCAACAAGAGACACTCACTTAACAATTTGGATGAAGCCACAGGAGGCCGCAGCGTGGAGGGGAGTCCAGCCCTCGTTGTCCCCTCGGTTGATGTCACTTCCGCTCTCCACCAGGAACTGCACCATCTCGGCGTTCTCGTCGATGCAGGCCTGCGAGGGAACCCAGTGGTCACAGCATTCACGACATGCAGTGCCGGGATGCGAGCGCCCAATGATAGCAACACAGCACGTTTTTGGATCGATATTTTAGAAAGGCTGTAAGGGATTTAACAACATAGCACATTCCTTCTATTTACTATAATTTACTCTTTTTTTTGTTGGGGGGGATGTCTATGTATGAGAACGCATGGTTGGCTTTATGGGGTATTTCTGACTACTAAACACTCCAGACAGTCGTTACAATTTTATGAACTTCACGGAGGTGCTTGAACAGAACAATGACGAATCTGTGTGCTTATTTTTATGATTCTATATTAGGAGTTGTTGTTTTTTTGTCCAGCCTCCCCATGGTTTCCGTTTACAAGTATTTTGTTGCAGGATTGGAGAACTTGAATGTCTAAACCACATTTCCCATGGCTAGTTGAGGCTAGGCAGCACGAAAACCGCAACACTAAGTCCCGAGATATTACCCATGATGCCCTCTGGTTGTTTGTAATCATGTGTTGCCTTTATTTGAGCATGAGCCAATGCAATATTTGACTTGGTGGATTGTACATTTAAGGACAGACCCCTTAAATACGCTAAACTGGGCGACAAAAACCCAGACCTCTTGAAGAAACGCCATCCACACTCAAACCCAACCGAAACATACAGATGTGATTCTACCAAAAACACAGTAAAGTACATACAAATCTAAATGTATGTAGGCCAAGCTTACTAGCTAAAATGCAGTTGATCCTCTAATAACAAAAGATGGTGGTCATATTTAAAGGTGCGATGTGGGGAACGAGGTGTTGTACTTGTATTCTGTAGCCCGCGAGAGCAGTGTCTGTCCGCCCTGCCCTAAGCCCCTTAAGAAGCTTTCCTTAGGGTCTAAATCTAAAACTAATCACAAACCTATTTAGGCCCTTGTCCGTCTTCATAACGCTAGATAATTAGCCAACGGTCGGAGGCGCGTATAAAAAACCTCAACAAATAAGAATCGGCTCTGGACCAGAACCTCGAAGAGAAAAAAACTCTTAACCAGTGGGTGCCTGAATTCCCTGTGGACTGAACAGCGAGCACTTCTTATTACACACTGGCCATTATGAGGGTGCCTGACTGCTCTTCTAGCAGTCCTTCACTGGGCCATCAAGTGAGTCATTGTGGAAATGGCCATTGACAACAGTGGCTTGTGCAGCACCAGGAATGTTTTCCATTTCTTCATCTGAAATCCCTAACGTCCCTTCCATGGGGATTTGGCAGGGAGAATGAGAGACAGAGAAAAAGAAAGAAAAAAAACTGAACGAAGAGGAGAAGGAGAAGGAGTGTGCGAGACAGAGGGAGAGAGAGAGAGCGATGCTGAGCGAGAGTGAGGCAGAGCAAGATAGAGAGAGCGAGGCAGAGCATAAGAGAGAGAGAGAGAAAGAGAGCAAGGAGAAGAGAGAGAAAGAAAGAGAGCAAGGAGAAGATAGAGAAGCTCTGGATAGAAGAGATGGAAAGTTTATAGAGTGTGGGCCTATATTTAATTTTGGTTGCCGGGCAACGAGTGAGCAACAGGGGAGAAAGGGATGGAGAACAGGAGGGGGACCACACTGGGTGACAGGGTACAGTACAGCTGGGTGAACAGCATAATGGCTACAAAATAACATCTTGTAAGGACGGACGCACGGTGACTCATCAGAACATGAATCACATCCATGGGAATACCTGAAACAAAAGTTCTAAAGTGCTAAAGTGAAACATCACAGGGCAATACAGACTTATCTAACTATAATGAATAGATTGTGTTTGTAGAGGTATAGAGGAACAACGTACAGAACAATAGCTGAATTTGCACTTTTCACGCTAAGGTAAGGGGATGTAGTTTCAATTTGGTTGCATTGACGCCACTATTGCACTGGGTGCTCGTGATTTGAATGTGCAGTACTATCCATCTGGCAGTGCATCTATTGTATGCAAGGAGATAGCAATGTGTTTATGGCAGGCAGTACCCTAAAAGCAAAGGAAATACTGCATCACAACCGGCGTGTATGACAGTGATGATGTCCAGACTATGGTGCTCTGCTATGTTATGACTGAAGCTGAGAGGGGTGGGAGGAACAACCATAGGCTGGGCTGTAACATGGTCGAGAGAAACATAGCCAATTTGGGATGTGCCTCTGTGTTTGGCTCCCTCCCTCCTCGCAGTGCATTACAACATTGAAATACTTATTTGATGCTATTGCAAATACTTGTGAATAATAGAATAGCAATTGTTTCCCAATCCAAAGTAATGCCAATGTTATTATTAACAATTAAGTCTTAAACAAACATCTTACATTTTATTGTTATTTTTTATTGACTGTTGAAAAAAAACAAGAGACCAACTTATTGAACAGAAGAGTTAACGTTATCTTTGAAAGACCAACCACTGCCTATCACACGCATAGCACTGTCTACCAAGGTTTTAAACGGATCGAGCCGGAAGACTTACATGGCGACAACTTAACGTGCTTAGAGCCGACCGTTTTACAGCATATTCACGGCAAACCTTCCGCGTCCATGTCGCGCTTCCCATCCGATGAAGAAAAAGACTTAACACCGCCACTTGGATGAAGCATCGCAGAGGCCACAGACTAAACTAGACTAAGTGTGTGAAGTGATACTGTTGCTCACATCCGTAGCAGACAAACCTTTCACGACCATAAGCACACATTATAAACAATAGAGTGGCAACAAAAAAACAACAACTACTTTTTCTTCCGCTCCAATGGCATTTCCGAAGTTCGAGTAGTTGGATCGCTTTAATAACCGCATGAGCTAGTGTGGCTACATTGGAGTGAAGCTGTGGTTGTGAGACTTGTAGCAGCTCGACAACCTGTTGACATGATTTACCAAAGTGAAAGAATTAACTTTTTACCTGGTGAAGTGCTGTCAGCCCATCAATATTGGCGTGGTTGATGTCAGCTCCCTGTCTCAGCAGAGCTGCCACCTCCTCTTGGTCTCCGGCAGAGCAAGCAGCCATAAACACGGCCCCTTGGGCGAACCGAACTTTGGCCCTCCGCGTCCCCGATCCCATCGAGGTTTCCCGTGTATCCGGTCCCGTACGATCGGTTTCTGAACCAGACCATCGCTGCAACTGATCTTGCCGTCGCTGCTTTGCAGCGTCGGACCGGGAACGGTCAGTCGCCGCCATCTTCCCTGATCTGTCCCCGGACAGATTCAGTTCATGGTACGGGAGAAACTAAGTGGGTCGTTCAGTGTGGAGTTTTCCTTGGGACGCGCCCCCTGGCGAAAAAAACACAAACCTTCACTTGCCTGTGTGGCAACCATAGATGAACGTGGATAGGTCGCTTGCGCCGGTGACGTATTGAAGGACTTCCAATTTGACAGCAGCCCACCACACCATTTGATGTGCAGATTTGCTCTGAAGTCTGTTCTGTTTCCGAATGTGTTGTGTGAAACAGGATTGAACTGTATGTGAAAACAACAACAACAACAACAACAACAACAACAACAACAACGATTTTCTTCAAAACATTACCACGATAGTCATCTTTTCTTTGGATGAAAATGCCCTGTGTACAAATTTACATTTCCTGAATACTTGAATGTAATCTACTGTCAGGTATAGCCTGATTTAAATTAAGAATGCGTTTGTTAAAGCGTAAAGATACAAATGAGTCCCATTGTGGTTTGTTAATGTGAAATATGTTCAACATTAAATGATGTGTTATTATGCTGTTAAGGGCATATGCATGTTGATTAAGAAATACAGAAGGCAATTTACTTTTTTCATATTTTATAAACACAAGCAGAATTATTAACTAATCCATCAATAGATAAATGTTTTACCATGACCAAGAGATTTAAAAAACAAAACATTCAAAATTGTCTTCATATTTTAAATAACTGATATTCAATTGACCTATAAGGCAAGAACAGACATATTCACATATTATTTTTCTACTGCATTGACATGAAATATAACGGCTATAACACACTGTACCGGTGACCACACAGAATCATCCATCAGTTCTCTGCAATATACACCCAACCTCCATTCCCAGCAGACCTGAGTATGAGCTGATAACTGGACCCAGCACATGTTTAACTACTAGCCTGACCGCGTTCCACACACACAATAATATTTACGCTAAAAAAGGGCACTTCAAGTATGCAAGTTGGTGCGTCTTTTAACAGGTCACATGTAATTTGTTGCTTTATGTGCATAGTTTGAGAGGCAAATCTAAAGAATTATCCCATTGATTAAAGACAGTTAGTACAACATACATTTTGTGAGAACACTTATGTCAGGGAAAACGGCCTGTTTTATTATACATACATGGTTCTTAAATAAAAGAATAATTATATATTTTTTTCATGGTGTCCATACACTGTATTTTTTTAATGCTGCTGTTTGCAACAACAACAAAAGAACAACCTGTCGGAACACTGACATGCTCCAATTCGACTGAATCCGTCATCACGTGTGATGTCATCAAGCCTCAGTCACTTTCCACCTTCTCTACATCACGTTGACAAACCATCGCACAACGCTTATGACACGCTTGCGGTGGCAAGGCATAGTCTAAACACAAACCAACACAACCCAGATAACAGCTTCTGACGGGTTCACGAGAGGGACGTCAAGGCAGCGTGTCCGTGCCGCTATAGTCACCCAGGGAAAGGATGGGGGCTTTGCTGCCCTCTGGTGCTCCAGCTTTGAAGGAGCCCTGCAGGTCCATGTTAATGCATAGGACGTCGGGCAGTAGTTGCTTCTGGTACTGATTGAGACGCATGATGACGTCGAGGACAGAGGAGCAGGAGGGCAGAAGGCTGGCAGAGCTGAACTGTGATGGCAGGGACTGGTAGTGATGCAGCTCTAGCTGGCAGTAGAACCTAGAGGCACGGATAAGACAGCATGCTAACAGTTAGCAGAAGATTGTGCATAGAGCATATTCACCGATTTATTGTAGTACAGGTGGTAGGCGGATTTAAAATGTGTTGTTAGAACTGTGTGGTTGTTTGTGTGTGTGCAATTACACATTATGTGTGTATGTGTGTGTGTGGGCATGTGTCTGTGTGCGTTAGTATGTGTGTGTGTGTGTGTGTATGCCTGTGTGTGTATGTGTGTGTGGGCATGTATCTGTGCACGTTAGTATGTGTGTGTGTGTGTGTGTGTGTGTGTGGGGGGGGGGGGGCATATGTCTGTGCGCTTTAGCGTGTGTGTGGGGGAGGGGGGGTGTGTGTGGGGTATGTGTGTGTGGGTGGGTGTGTGTATGTCTGCATAGGTTCCAACCTGGCAGATACATGCTGTGAGATGCTTTTAGAAGCTTGGCGCATAGCGCACTGCAGGATTTTGGCCATCTGCTCTCGAACCCACACCATATCCTCCTGGACGTCTGGCATCCACTCAAAAAGTCTACAGAGTGGAAAAACAGGTAATATAAGTTACGAATGGATGGATGCTCATGTGAAACCAAACAGGAAAACATCTGGTTCAGGCAGCGCGGTTATCCTGAAAGAACCCGTTAGTTAATCACAAAATGAAACGTTATTGTCTTAGTTCATTTCATATTGTGAGAAACACTACAGCTCAAGGAGATGAGGTACTGCATGGTCCCAACCTGACGCTCATGGACACGGCAGACTCCAGGGGCAGTGTGTAGGGGAGCATCATCACAGAAGCCAGCCTGATTGGGAGCAGGTTGCTTAGCGACTGGGACAGGCTCCTCCTCTCCTTGCAAGCCTCCAGAAGAGCTGCAGAGGGAGGCAGAGTAAAGAGATAAGTGAGTGTGTGAAAAAAGAGGAACCATGAGGCAAATGCTCTACATTTGCGTAACGGAAAATGTCTTTCAGAGAGCAGAAAATCCCTTAGAGGCTTAAGGAGACGCGTGGAATGCACATCTTTTTCTATGGACTGCATATTTTTGGTCCTGTGAGGTTACCTCTGTGGAGGTTAGGTGGCAGGTGTTCAAAGATATGATCCTCTATTGGACAAGAATGGTGAGCGTCTGCGCTGTCTTCCACGTGCGGCCGTTCCTCTACGTTTTCGGCGTAGGTTATGTCCTCGTCTTCCTCTTCCCCAGAAGAGTTAACATCATCTTCCTTTTCGTCTCTGATCAAAAGAAGGGGTCTGTCTCTGTAAGGTTCATTGAGGTTCAGTAATCCTAAATAGGAAGGAAAGTTCAGTTAAGTTTCAGTTATCCTATGTGTTGGGACATAAAGTATCAGGAAACGAGTCAATATCTACAGGAAGAATGAAACCATTGAAAACATCGATAGCCAGGAACAGAGCTGATGACATGCTCACAGTCAGATGTCATTTATTGATTTGATGACGGGTTCTTACCGGGGGCATCTATAATGATTTAGGTCAGGGTGTCAATTTCTTATTATTGTCTGTTCCTGTATCCTGTTTCATTGGCTTTGTATTAACACCAATTCAATATATCATCACATTGTGATATGCACAGTTTGGGCAAAATATTTCAAATAAACCACTATGGAATTCTGAATTAATAAGCATGAATTAAGCATGTACAATCCCCTATTATAAAAAAAATATTGCCAATCAGTCCTGGCATCGCTTACCGTTTCTTTTCAAAAACTGAAGTGCATCTTGATATCCCTGTTTACACATGGCCTTCATAACCTGCAGCCAAAAGAAACAAAGAAACACATCCTCATTAGTCATGCCATCCTCCATGCTGGGTATGCCTCAGGCCAACGGCAAATTCAATACGTGATGAATGAATCATGCAGGCTTGGCAGAGCGGGTGCGGGTGTGTGTGTGTGTGTGTGTGAATGATGTACCATTGGGTCCGGAGGGAACAGAGCTCTGGATACTCTGTACAGGTTCTTGAGCGTGAACTGGATGCTGGTGTTGGTGAAGCGCAGCTCATGCAGGTTGGTGGAGCTGTCGCGGGGGCATATGTCACTCTCTCCAGAAAACGGCGAAACGGTGATGGTGTTCTTCAGCTCGTACTGGGGCAGGTTGTCCGAGATGCCTCCGTCGACGTATCGCTGTGTGAGGAGAAACAGAAACGATTGTAAAAAAAAAAATACAGAATCACCGATAGTGACTTATGGTGGTTATTTGTGTTGGACAAGTTTGGTTCTGGTTTGTAAACCCAATGTCTGCAATCTATCTGTAGGCATCCCTAATTATGCATGTATTCGACTTTGATTTGGATTTCCCACAGGTTCCTTTCCTGATTTCCCCCATGAATCTGAATTCCCTGTAATTCACTTAGGATTCATCCCAAAAAAAATTCTCTATGACTTAATAGGTAAAAATATAAAACATTTGCAAATCTGCATTATATACACCAGAGGGGTGATAAGAAAGAAGAAAAAATGGAGGGTTCAGTGTTAAGTTTATAGCATTTATTTCTAGGTTTCTACCATTTGAGAATGCGCTGTGTGTAAATAATGATGGCATCAGAGTTAAGCTCGGACAGGAGGAGACAAAACAAACTTAAAGCTGAGGTAAACATAGACCTGCTGCTCATTCGGGTATCTCTCTATTTGCTATTTGGTCTCCAATCACACACACACACACACACACACAAACAAGCTAAATCATTACAAAGGCAACAGAGCGCAACAGTTGTTCAGAGAAAAATGCTGTGCCAAAACATTGTGTACTCATTGGTGAACATTATCTATGACAAAAGACAACAACGACAACAACAGACTAACATCATTCTTAAAGAAAACACAAAACTTCAACGAAGAAACCTAACATAAAAATAATGACATAATAATATCATGAACATAACATAATGCATATACAATGTGATCTACAATCTGATTCTGATTCTGATATATAACATGCAACCTATATGGGTAGTGTGGATGTAAACACAACACAACGATAAACACCTTGACTTCTAGATCCTAATCTTTGGTTTACTTGGAAAGGTTTGGAAGACATATGCTATCAGGGTGACATTGGAAGCAAAAAGACCACATGAGCAAATGACTCACCACGCCATGCAGGGTAGGGGGAATCAGGCCGCTGTACACCGGAATGTAGGCACTGCACACACACGCCTGTTCCAAAGACAAGCGGAACAAGTCAACACAACAAGTCAAAGGCTGGTAAAACTCCAATCGTACCTGGTTATTAAAACAACAGTTGGGAATTTGTTAAATTATCCATTTTATTTTACCAATAGGGTCCTTGTGAACCCCCTGTGTTTTATTTTATTTTTTTACATTGTCACCTCTCACCTACTAAGATTTTTTGTGTATGACCTAAAAATATCTGAGTTTTGACCTATTCACTTGGCTGGACCGTTCCTAATGACGTGTTACCGGAAATATTTTGTTAGTTTGATTGTCGATATTGATGTGTTGTCCTGAATCGGAGGTATTGCAATGAGCTTTAGACAAAGTTATTTAAGAAAAACTTTTCGAACTTTGCACCGTCTGTTTACCAGCTTGTGTGTTAGACGTAAACAATCTCTCAGTACACTAGGGGCTGGGAAATGGTGTTTCGCCTGTGATATAAGTCTGATAAATTAAACAATACAGCCTTATAGCCTCTTACAATATATAATGATACAATTTGTTTATTTTATGTTTGCTTGTATTCTCTATGCCATAATTCTTTTTTCAAGTAACACCTACTTGAACGACTTCCTCTTTACTGTTGAACACGGAAACCAGAACATTCTCCCCATCTGCCACACGGGTGAGGGAGATTCCCAGTCGTCCTGTGGCTCGGTGATGGGCATCGGGTGGTAGAGTGCGATGCAACATGTGGCGCATTATCTTCACCAGGTTGAAAGAAGGGTGCATTGGGCCGAGGAATCGTTTCCTAGCCTCCTTTGCAACACCTATGATGCTTGCCCCAGTTTCCCCTGTTAATTCAAATAAGCCTAGGTTATACATCAGCTTAAATGAAAATAGGCAACAAGGTGACGTGCACAAGGAGTAAATGCATTCGGGAAATTATGTTCAACAATGTAAGAAAATACATGTTTTTACATTTCATGTAATAGCCGGCTCTGGTGAATACCTACCAAGACATATTCCAGTCACCAATGCGGTGGCAGTGAGCGCTCCTGCCGATGCCCCGTATATATGCCGAGCGTTTTCCACAAGAAACGGGGCTTGCTCCTGCAAACAACTTGCAACGCCGACATGGTAAATGCCCAGGAAACCACAACCGGCAAAGGATATGTTCCACGGAGAGTCTAAAGGAAACATGCTTTTAACTCACTATAAACTAACAAACAAAAACAAAAAAAAACTTCGTCTTTAATGAAAAACTGTGTTTATTCGAATCAAAACATCTCATCTACACACAACTATTCATAAATTATATCCCACGGCCATCTCTACTCCATGCCGGTAACTTTTTTCGTTGTCGTTGCTGTCATAGGAAAAGCCTACTTGCTGGCTGATATAAGATAAGTGGCTGTGCGTAATGACGCGTTTGCTGCTGTTGTGGAAGCTATTCGAGGAGGTGCGGCGTTGTGACTTCTAGGAGAAGCCGTTGGTGGAAACCACAGGAGCCGTCACTGACCAGAGAATGTCATGTGCGTAACATCGATATTTCTGTTCTGGTCGGTCTGTCAGCCACCGTCATTGACTGTTGACCAAGTCTAGAGAGATTGTTTCCAATTGTGTGAGAGAGAGAGAGAGAGAGAGAGAGAGAGAGAGAGAGAGAGAGAGAGAGAGAGAGAGAGAGAGAGAGAGAGAGCAAACACGAGCGTCATTGCTCACCCCGTGAACTTTATGAACAGTTATAGTGGAAATGTATGATGGTGGTGACGCATGTTGTTGTGTACTTTGCCAAATGTATTTGACCATCAACAGCCTGATAAAGAATAGGTATGATAAAAAACGAAACTAATACATGAATAATGAATTAAATAATATTAGTTATTTGTTGTTTCTTTCCCAATATGAATGATATGTAACTGCATCGTCACATTAATAATCAATAATCACATTCAATCATATCTCTTCAAAAGCTCACAAAAATCATCAAACAAAATCTCCTATCCCCGGTGTTTCATCGTGTTTTATTTCCCGCATCAAACTGCCTGTTCAGTGTATTATCTTGATGTATTCGTTGGTTTCATGATTATAAACCTTAACATTGGAAGTCCAGCAGCCGTCGCAAATGACAACAGCACAGTGCAGGTCCCGCCTTGAGTTGAAACTTTGGCGGCGTTAGCGCGGAGATGCTCGTTTTATTAACCACGACAGGCCGGAGAGCATGGCCACCTTCCAAAACTGCAGAAAGATGCAGACTCCGCCTGTCGGTGTACTGCTGGGATAAAAAAGCCAATTGACCAATATTTTTTTCAAAATTTTCTCAAACACAAGGAAGTGCAACCCACCATTTGTGATGCAAAGAAGCATGATAGAGACGTGCCGTCTCCCATTAGCAAACAAGTATGTAATGGGATTTGTTTAAATACATAATTGTATCGTCGGATGACGTAACGTACAGCATTACTCTGGGGTAACTGTTACATGTAATTTTGATTTAGCAAGTGTTGCGTTGATAAGAAAACAGTAAAGGCTATGCACGAAGGCGTTAACGTAGTAGTCCACAATTTGACCGTCGATTTGCCCACAATGTGTTTGCATTTTCTTTTAATTTCATTATGACAGTAGTGAAAGGTTGGTGGTTTAACACTAGACTACAGTCTAGTGTAGCTGCAGAGGGGGGAAAAAGCAAAGACTGAACTCTTTGAAAGCGGAAACAAAGCAGTTGTTTGGACAGGACCAAGGGAAGCCTGCAAGTGAAGTTGCGAAAATGACAACATCTAGAAGGACATCTTAAAACAGAGAAACCTTCTATGCACAAGCAATGTCGTATAGACATCGGAGTACATCGCCAGGGCAGAAACAGGCGAACCCAGAAAATGGTGTCTTTCCTAATATAGCTCACACAGAGGATAGTGCCACAAGAGCGGTCAATGCAAGCGGTGAACAGTTTGAAGGACAGGCCCGGTTGTCCGCCAGCCACCCCGAAAGAGATGAGGATGCAACCACTGTGGAGGCCCCCTCGTTGTCCGGGTCCCCAAGCATCACTGATATGTTGCCCTCTGCCTACAGCAATACTCCCTCCTTCTCCTCTTCATCCTCCTCCATAGTCTTGCCTCTTTCACCCCCGCTGCCCCCAAATACAGAGCTCTTCTCCGTACTCTCTGAGACCAAGTTGACTCTGGACGTTTACCGGGCAGGAGCAACTGCGCTGCCAGTCCTATGGAGCTTTGTTCCAGGGCAGCTCAAGGTGCTGCAGGACCTGAGGCTAGGTTCAGAGGACAAGCAAGGCCTGGAAGAAGCACTGACCATCATACCCCAGCTTATACGGCTGCGCTCGCTGACTGTCCGAGGTACTCAAAGCAGGCAGAAATCTCAAGTTGTTACTGTGAAATATAATCTTATAACCCTTAGTATTACATTTGACCATTTTTAGATTCTGTCATTCCCTCACAGCCCAATGCACCAACACCCAATGTCAGTTTTAGTACCACAGCATCCCTTTGCTATTCGTTTATCACAGTTAATTCATCGTTTGTGTTTATTAATTATCTCCTTTAAAGATGGCATAGATCTGTGAAGGAACTACAGTGAATAGTGTAATGGTTGTACTTGGCATGTGATGACAATATCTAACCCTTCTTTTCTTCTTCCGTTCCTCCCTCTGAAGGCCATCGTTTCCATGACTCCGAGGGGGTTCCCCTGCCAGGCCTCCTCACCGCGTTGCCCGCCTCCTTCTCCTCTCTCTCTCTACTGGTGGACCTGGACATCTCCTTCAACCAGCTGTCCCTGCTGCCGCCCTGCCTGCTCACCCTACCCCTGCTCTCCTCTCTGCTGCTGGGCCACAACCGTCTCTCCTCTCTACCCCCCGACCTCGGGCGACTGTCCTCCCTCCGCTACCTCTCCCTCCTGGGCAACCGGCTGCTGGCTCTCCCCCCGAGCCTGGGCCAGCTCCGGGCGCTGCAGACGCTGGACGTCTCGCACAACCTAATCACTGACCTGCCGGATGAAATCGGTGCTCTGGGGGAGCTGGTCACGCTGGAGCTCTCCCACAACCAGCTGAGGCAGCTGCCAGAGACCATGGGTAAGGGTGCAAGGGTCAGCGTAAGGCCCCAGATGAGCTACGTAGAGCTGCACACAACGGAACACATGCAATGGGAGATGACCTCAGTGGTATATTTCAATGGTGTGTACTGATTTACTATGCAGTCAACCTTCTGTATGCGTGATGTATAAATATGGAAATTAATGAGAGTATGTCAAATATAGAAAACGGACAGACAATTTAAAACACTTTATAATGAACAGCTACTGTGTTTATAAGATGTACCTATCACTCCCTAATCCCAGTTGGGAAAGTACAGGGGACACGGGACACATTTAAACATGAATATGCAAATATATATCTGTATATAAACATTATGAGTAGTGGAAAATGTAAACGCAAAATGTGCAGTGTGCAACTGTAATTTCTAAATCTCAACACCAATGGGAAAAGAACGACGTGCAGGCCTACTATAAACAAGTTTCCAGGTGGAAGCGTGCGCAGATGAAAAAGAGTGCGGTAGGCAACAGTGTTGTCTTGTTGTTCTGTCCATCCACAGCCTCCCTGCGCTCCCTCACCGAGCTGGTCGTCCATAGCAACGAGCTGCGCTTCATCCCTGCCTGTCTGCACCGACTACCTCTGTTGAGGATGGACTCTCGCAACAACCCTTTGGGGCGACCCCCGACCCCTCCACCTCTCCCTCCTGCCGTAGGTGAGCAGAAAGGACCTGCTCTTCCAATCGGCACCTGGCAAATCGCTTGATTTATGCATGCATTATTGCATGTTTATGCATTCATGCATAACCGCCGTCTTTTCTTCCAGTACAAGCGGAAAAGAACATTCCAGAATTGCACCTGGGGCTCAGTCAACACAGGTTTTAGCTCTCTCTAATAAAATATTCGTTTTGTTTTCAATTATTTCAATTGTTATTTACAAACCAAGTAATGCAATTATTAATAACTTATTTGATATTTGTATTATCCTCAGCTTCAGTGTGACTCCTGCTGGGTGTCATGTGTTTCTGCCAGGGGGGGCAGAGCTGCTCTTCCCCTCGGGGTGTCTGGCAACCACCTCAAGACTCGAATGGTTAGAACAGAAGGCCAACAGGAAGTTGGTGTGGCTAGAAGAGCATGACATCCTACTCAGCCACCCGCTGGAGCTCAGACCCCATGGAATTACATTTCTAAAGGTAAATTGGTGACACAATGTTCTCATGTTGTTAAAACCATGCTGGGAGTTTCTTTTCCGCATTAATGTCTCACTATCCTTTTAACTATTTTGTTGGTAATAACACAATTTATGTGCATTGTGGGTTTCTGGGCTACTGTGCATAACCAGTATCAATCCACACTTTCTGAACCTGCAATACTCCCCTGGTCTTGCTCCCCCTCCCCCTCCCCCTCCCCCTCCCCCTCCCCCTCCCCCTCCCCCTCCCCCTCCCAGCCGGTGGAGGTGTGTGTGCCGTACCATCGCAAGAGAAGACGAGAGGTGGTGTTGCGGATGTTCAATGGCGAGCGCTGGAGCACGCTGCCCACCGAGGTCCGGAGAGGAAGCCCCAGTAACAGCTGCCACCCCGGGGGAGCTCCAGTCCGGGTAACCCCTCCACTGGAGACCTTTGAACCATCAGCCACTGTTTTATACCACCCCGTCTCTGTTTGCTTCAGGGTTCCCGTGACGTTTACCAAAATCAAACTTTTGGTAAACGCCAAGTGAGGTCGTACGATTTTGTTTTTGGAAAAGTTATGTCTCGGTGAAAGAGAACCATGTACGATTGTATTAAATATTGTTTTTCTCGTGTTATGTATTCATTTAGTTTATGCTTTCGTTCTTAACCAAGGATCACATACATGTTAGTGTATATGTAAACAAAGTGGGTTGTAAAAATGCCTTGAAAAGGTACAAGAAAAATGTGCCTTTGTCAAAGCTGTGGAAACTTTGCTCTGTGTACTTAACTTCAACTTTCATCAAACATACTTTTCTAGTAAAAAGTACAAAGAGAGATATGTTGTTGGTGCTAAAAATACAGTCCCAAGGGAAAGGCTCTACATGTCTGGTCCTTCTTCTCCCGCCAGCTGGCCTGCTCCTCTGTGGGCCACTTCTCCTGGTTCGTGGCTGTGGCTCGGCTGCCGCGCGACAGCTGCTCCGTCACACCAGAGGGGGCGCTGTTGGTGTCTAGGTTAGATCCCGGGATCAAGCTGCACTTCCCGCCCAATTCCACTCTGCAGATCCGGACCATTACTCTACAGGTAAAGATGCAGCGGCGAGACCTCGGCACATCAGAAGTTAATGAAACACGAGTGGTTCGATTTTCATAACAGGTGTTATGTTTTACACCTATGTTTTACAGGTGTTACAGGTGTCGCTGACGGAGATTCAGGCACTTTGCGGTGACCCCCAGGCCAGTGCCAGTCCTCTTCTCTGCCTCTCCCAGACCCCCAGTTTGAATTTCCTGCAGCCCATCAAAGTCCAGATCCCTCTGCCGTCTGGAGTCACAGGTAGCTAGCCTGATGCTAACCCCTTCTTTGATTCCCCAAAAGTGAGTGATTGCAATTGGATACACAGAAAAGGATAACTATATCAAAAATAATGATAATAGTTTCATAGACTGATTGTTGATTGATGTTAAGAGATCGAACCAAGGAAGTGCATTCATGCGCTCTTGGTCCAGTTTTCCTCCAGCACACACATACTATGAGCCCTGCTTTGAATCAGGTCTGAAGTGCTGGGAGCAGTGACACTTGGAATTACCCCTCAGGATTACCCCTGTCATTTGGAATAGCCGTTGGCATTGGCTGATTTAGTAAGAAAGAGAAGCAATGTCTGAAGCATACATAATTGCTTATGAAATGGGCTGCCACCCAGAATGATGATGAGATTTGCCAGGTTTGTAAATATGCTTTAAGACTGTCCCGTCATGGTCCAATAAGTCTTTCATGGGGTTAGGGTTAGTCGTCGTGGTGTTACTGTTGGCAATGAGACGTGGCTTCACACGCTTTCTTTAGTGATTCTGTTGCAGGCGGTCTGGGCGTGTCTCTGTGGCTGTTTCTATTGTTGCCTCCATGGCGATGCTTCATCGCAGTCAGAGGTGCCGCCGCGTGGGTTCCTCCATTTTGAATATGTTGCCCTGCAATTCCAAGGGTGATCACTCAGCTTTATACTCGTCCCCAGGTTTTCCTCTCTGTATTTATAATGAATTACAACCACATCAACCACAAGCATGGCCATATGATACAGTAGACTTGTGTCACATTCATTAGAAAGGGCCAGCAACCCTTGTTAAAACATTGAATAATAAATGTCCCCAATCCCCATGTCCACAGGCACTAGAGGCACAAGATGAATGACCCTCATTGTTGGCGGGAAAAGCATGTCATAAAATGCCACCGATAATTCATTAAGCAAAGCCAAACACAACGCTTGTAATTAGCAATCGAGTTTGGCCCAGGAAGTAGCCAGAAAACGTTTGTCGTTACAATAAAACAAACGTCCTGTGTTGACATCATGGATCAGAAGGCCTGGCTGCATTCCATACACGCTCCTGACCTGTGCTCTGTCTTACCATTACATTGCAATGTGTCCGATAGTGTTCGTCACCCAGACTAAGTCCACTGCAAGTCGCGGTGGGTAAAAACTTAAAATGTTGAATGACTAAATGGTGACGTGAATGGTAGATAATGGCTATCTATACACATGGTTACACATTAAATGGTCATGTGAATGGTAGATATCTATACACATGATTACACATGAACACAGTCTGCAGGAGGTTCCTCTGGAGATGGTTCAGGAGATGTGTCGTCATCACAACTTCAAATGGTCAGGGAACTCAACTGCTAGAGTTCAATGGAAAAGTGCACTGAAAGTCCTCTAAGTGGGTCTTGTTGAGTTGGCTGGTGATCGTTTCTGTATTAGTAAGTCGCTGGATGTTCCCAATGTAAAAACATATTTAAAATATTTTTTCAATAGAAGCTTTTCGTTTTGTTATAGAAACTGAATTCAGTGACAGAATACAAATAGGAAATATTCACTATTTATATTTGGATTTCAGGAAAGTTTAGAGACATTGATGACATACATTTCAGCGTGTCTAAGAACCTCCTGCAATTCAGCATAGATAAGACAAATAATAAGGGTCTCTGGAACATTTATTTGAAATGATCAGGCACAGAGACATTTATTAAGAATCAGTAATGCATTCAAAACTAGCTACCTCATAGATCTTTTATGTCACATGCCTAATCATAGCCCTATAAACCTTCTCTCGTTATCAGTGCTTGCAATGTTATCTAGTTGACGTTTATGTCAACAAAGCAGGAAGGAGAGTCGATGCAAGCGTTCTCTGCCAGCAATCCTCTTTATAGACTTCTCTGTTTATCTCTTTCTGGCTCCTCTTAGTGGTGGAGTAGGGTACATTCAGTTGTTTCATACGCTTAGAAGGTTTTCCGTAAAGTTATGAGGATTTAAACTCGGTGGAAAAACACGATGTCAAATATAATCTTTATGGGGTAATGGTTTGACCATTTCAATTAGCAAGTATGGATTTCTAATCGTATACAGTTGATCTGTATCTACAAGCATATCGGCACGACACTCGCTGCGGTTAATAACCATCCACCTGTGTTCTGCGTCTGTAGGCCATACGGTGGATAAGTCCTGCCTCCATCTACTGCACGGAGACCCTGATACCCAAAACTGGACCGACGTCACGTCCCAAGTTTCTCTCAGTGTTACACACCTATACGCCATATTCTACATCACACATTTCTCCTGGTAAGGGGATATTTTAGTATTAGTCATGTCTTTGTTATTTGGTCCGTAATACTTTCAGTTTCTTTAGTAGCTAAATGTTTATAATAATGATAATAATGATAATAGATAATGTCGATTTATTTGTGGCATTTTGGGACTTTATGGACAAAACAGGGAAGGCCGATGGGAAAGCGGGCTGAACGAGAAAGGGATTGACATGTATACAAAATATTATTACATATCCTAGGTTACAGATATTATATGTAACCTAGGGGGAGCAGGCTGGGGTCCAAACGGGGGGCCTACCAAGTGTGGCTTTCTAAGTGAGTATTTGTTGCTGCTGTGCCAAGGTACTGGCTGTGGTACACCACTCTGCGCTGTGTGAGTGGGGTGGTCCGGAGGGTGTACCAGAGGCTCCAACAATTCCGAGTGCAGTTCCTGGTTCTGCAAAGAAAGGCGGATCCCACCCAGGTTCTGCTCCAGTGTTTACCCACCAACAAGGTGACTTCATATCTTTCTGAATCAATATCTTCAGGAAAATAGATTAGTCATATCCTCCATTGATTTTGGCTACAATATCGTATTATCGTTGTAATGGTAATTTGATTAGGACTTGTTATTCTCAGGTCTCATTGAGTAAACGTTCAAATATCATTGGCTATGGTGGCGCAAAAACATGATCTTCTGCAAGCCATACGTATTTATACACAAAAATGTACTATCATGTACTTTTTTGAACTGTATTATGTTAAACAGATGAGTCCCACTACCGTGGATACTAGAATCCCAGTGACGTCATTTGGTTTGAACTAGGTGGACAGCAGAGTGCAGTCGTTGACAGGTCAATACGAAGGGCCCCAGCCCTCAGACCTGTGCGACATGCTGGAAGGAGAGCAGTTCTTTGCAGGCTTCGAGCGGGGCCTGGATATCAGCGCAGGTTTGAAGTCCTCGCCGTCCTTGCTTTTCTGGTGTCTTTGTAATCGTATGTCAACACGCTGAGATTGCCGTTACGCAATCACAACATGGACTCTAAAGGAAGTCCATACAAGATAAGATCCTGTTTTGAGTTGTCGTCGAGGAGGATGATGATGTGGTGGTTTGTTGTTTTGTAGACAGACCCGACTGTGTGGCCGGAAGACTTTCCTTCGTGTTCTACTCCAGTCTGAAGAACCTGAAGGAGGTCTTTGTGTGTCCGGTTCTTGGTCACGAGCGGCCTGTCCGAGGACAAGTAAGAGTAAAAGGAAAATGGAGTACATTCGATTTTGGACCCCTGATTGCTTCTTCTTAAGGGTCAACTGGCAACTTGTAGTTCTACAGTATTTACTTGTAGTTCTACAATGTATTACATATGGATGAACCGAGTTTTCTGAGCACTGATTCATACTATATATACACCACCCACAATATGGTCTATTTGAGTATATTTTAATAAAATACAATCTTTGACCTGTGTTATGGCTATAGAAACTGTTTTATTTTGTATAATATTTATTTGATCAATACACATATTTTAGGAGTGCATATATAAAGCATACGTGAATGTGATGTTTTTTTATTATTCATATTTTACTATATACTTAAATTGAGCTCTATAATATAGCTTTACCTATGAAAAAAGGCAAACGTGAGCAGCACTTCCACCACATTGAACCACGGCGAGCGGACGTTAAGCATGTGTCCTGCTTCTGCACCAGGTGTCCTTCTATAGAGGACAGGTTCCCGAGGACCTGCCGGAGGAGGTGGTTCGGAAGAGGAAAGGTCACGACAGTCAGTGGCTTGCAACACTGCCTTTGAAGCTCCCTGTGAGTTCAAATCACATACACTTACTATATTCATTCAATTCAACTTTATTTGTATAGCTCTTAATCACAGTTGCAGTCTCAAAGGGCATAACAGGCCATATGTTTATGAATATCAAAGGGCCTATATGTTAATCATTTACTGTATGGTCTGAAATGGCATCAGAGATTAAGGAGCATGCTAAGTCTAAATAGTTGCTTTTCCGACAACGATGTCACAGCCAGTATGTTCTCCTTGGAAATGTGCATTCCGGGTCGGAATGTTTCTTTTTTGTTTTTGCCTGTGTGTTATGATTACTGTTCTCCGAGTAACCCGGGTTGCCAGATATGAAACTAATTAGCATACAAACAGAGTGCTGCAGCCATGGAAGCAAGCAAACAAACTGGATCAACTGAGATTGTACTAGATTCTAGCCGACCTAAAAGCGTTTGCATTTGAAAGATGGAGACAGCTTAGAGCCCAGAAGGAGTTTGTAGCAATGTCCAAACTACACGCCACCTAGGTGGCTCCCATACTCCACCTAGGTGACTTTCCTCGGGCTCCTCCAAACCAATGGACACAGGGTGGTGATGTTAAATCCAGTTTATTGTAATGGTTGCATATAATGAGGCAGGCAGACGGTGCTCCGTGCTGCCATGCCGAAGAGCTCTCCCGAGTGTGTGTGGTGGTGGCTGGTTTAACCTGTGCACATTGATTGCTCAATGTGCACAGGTGTGCAGCCTCACCCAGCTCCAGACTCCAGACTCCAATCAGTCTGACTCAGGCCAGGTGAGGCTGCTTAAACCAGCCACCATCCACACACACTGCCACAGAGTTCAAGACAAATGCTGCATGAGCTGGTTTATAATTTTCCAACAATAAAAACGTGCAAACACATGCATTAGCTGATCAACTTACAGTGTAGGACTCATCTTTGCTTGTCTCGAAATATAATGCTGCACTCGGCTCGTCTTGCGCTGGTGTTTGTTCAGTGTCCACAACCTGGCAACCCACGTGAGCTTCAAGTCTGGGGAGGAGGGGGCGGAGACAACTCTCTCAGGATTGGGTATTTGGACTGCAGTACCCATTTTAAACGCTCGGTGTCAATGTTACATATTGTACCATTAAGTTAGGAGGTTGATAACTATGTGATAACAAAGGAAATAGGGTGTGCCTCCTTTTAGGTGTGTTGTACTATCCATTGGCTCTATAAATAATACAAATATCGGAATATGTTTTCGAATGGTCAATATATGTGCCTTTTATTTCTTATACACAGAAATTCAACATTAAGGTCAGCTGTTTAATGTGTGATTATATTGGGGGGGGGGGGGGTGCCCATTGCTTTGCAAAGCACATTACATAACAATACATCTGATAAAATAACCCCACTCGCTCTACAAATAATCTATACCGTGCTGCTGCTGCGGCTGTCAGCTTTTTCTTGCACGTGCGACATCATTTATTTATATTGTGTATTTCCCTCCTGAGGCTCTGAACTGGAAGGAGACGTCGAACGGCCTGGACGAGCTGCAGTACCCCCCTCTGAACCTCGGGGACCCAGAGAGCGGCTACCTGACGGAGGCTAACCTGCTAGCCATCTCGCTGCAGATCGGACAGGACTGGCGCACCATTGGCATCCACCTGGGCCTGAGCTACCAGGAGCTGGAGCACATTGCGTACAAGCACAGGTGTGCATGCTGATCCGGGCTTCAACCAACACAAACACTCCACCCCAATACTATCTGCTATTTCTTTGTCATTTAGAATAGATTTATTTTTTCAAAGCGACATTGTAAGAGCCGTACCATTAAAGAGCAGGTAGGGGTGAGGCCTCTTTGCGCCATGATGCGTGCAGGTATACTGCGGACATTGGGGTTCGAACCCGGACCCTTTCATCTTGTCACACCCACCATAACCACTAGACTATCCGGCCCACCAAAATATTCATAAAATGTTTTGGCTTTTATACCATACCACGTTATTTACGAACTCAAGAGTATTGTGTATTGCGGATGTGCCCACAATACACAATGCACAATTCAACATATACAACCATTTGCTTTGCTTATTTTATGAATGGTTATCTACTCTGATGATTCTTGCACTTTTGGGGTTATATCTTCATTGTTGAAGGCACTGTAATTCGCTTTGGACAGAAGTGTCAGCACATTTTTTTTTATGTTCCCGAAATTCAACGAAATGATTATCTTTCAATCTTTTAAGTCTAGATGGGAAAGACGGGAAACTACCAAACGGACAGGATAAGCAGTACTTTCTCTATGTCTTGGGCTATTTCTGGATGTGTGTGTGTGT
The DNA here is from genome assembly GCA_026745465.1 of Lota lota. Classification (NCBI taxonomy): domain Eukaryota; kingdom Metazoa; phylum Chordata; class Actinopteri; order Gadiformes; family Lotidae; genus Lota; species Lota lota. The sequence continues at coordinate 74,607 of JACYXH010000477.1, read as the reverse complement.
GTGTGTGTATGTTGTGTTTGCATGCGTGTGTGTGTAATCAGTATGCACGTTTGATCAGCATAGCAGAGGTGACTGCAGTGGAAGAGAAATGGATAGCAGGGAGTTTGATTGTTATTTTTTTTCTCATCAGCCAATCATCCTACCAGGCCATCTGGGACACTGCAGGGGATCACACACACACACACACACACACACACACACATGCACTCAGATGACCCTCCCCCACTGTTCGTCATATTCTGGAATTCGCCCATGCGTTCTCCTCTCGCTGTGCATACCTAGAGGCAGAGACGGGGAGAAAACATATTTTGGGAGGTATTTTTCCACACGAAGCAGCCGTTCATACTGCAATGTATGAATGTGTAGTCGTTGTTACCGTTTAAGAGCCAAACGTTTAAGAGCCAGTTTAAGACCCAAGCGGATAATCACTAGGCTTTCCTGGGACATATATGGGGCTTTTATGTGATGCAATGGATGCCTGCGTACTGTGTGTCAAATAGACTCCTTTTCACTGAGGCGTTGTTGTAGGACAAACACAGGTTTCCCTTATAACACTGATTATGGGTCTGCTTCTTTAATGCAGTAGGGAACAGGTAGTAGACTTAACTAGTGAAGGTAACTCCCACTGACAGTGGACCCTTTTCTCAGAGCTGTCAGGGCAGGGTGAACACAAGTGTAGCCACCACATTAACATTGGATAGATAGGTAGGCAGGCATTTCATTAATGTGTGACAAAGCTTCAGCCATGGTCAATGTGAGTCATCCTCACTAGTTTAGTCTACTGCTACTCGTGTCCTGGTACATTAAAGGAGCAGACACCTAATTAGTGATCTGAGCGACACCGGTGTTTGTCCTACGATGACGGCGCTATGAAAAGGGTCTATTGAGTTTGTCATTTTGTATTAAGGTCCTGGGGTTTTGTTTTACTTTAAAAGTTTGGCTCCACTGAAAGTTTCTTTCTCTCCCCCTCTGTGTCTCTCTCTGTCTGTCTGTGTCTCTCTCTCTGTCTGTGTCTCTGTCTGTCCGTCTCTGTCTCTCTCTGTGTCTGTCTGTGTGTCTGTGTCTCTCTGTATCTCCCTCTGTCTGTCTGTGTGTGTGTGTGTCTGTCTGTGTGTTTGTCTGTCTGTCTGTGTGTCTGTCTGTCTCTGTGTCTGTCTGTGTCGGTCTGTCGGTCTGTCTGTGTGTCTGTGTCTCTCTGTCTCTCCCTCCCTCTGTCTGTCGGTCTGTCTGTGTCTCTCCACCAGGGACAACCTGGGGGCCCTGGTGCTGGACATGCTCTTTCAGTGGGCGCGGGCGCAGGGGCAGGGGTCGCCCGGGCGTGGGGCGGTGCCCCGGCTGGTGGAGGCCATGGTGCAGAGTGACAGGCAGGACCTGGCGGATGAGATCGAAGACATCGTGAACCTGGGGAGGACGAAATACAGCGCGTCTCTGAGGCGGGTGGGTCTGGAAGCAGAGGCCCCCCCGCCCCCTCCTCCGCAATAAGGGCCCCGACAGTTCGACTGGGGGGGTCACGTCAGAGCGGTCGCAGATAGCCGCCCTTTCGCTGGAGCAACCGCGTGCCACCGTCCCATCTTACCGCTGCCGTCCAAATGCACACATCTCCTGCATTTAAGGAGACGGACACAGGCTGTGAGTGGCTGGCCGGTGCTTATCATGTGCAACTAGTTACCAGCTTAAGACACCACTCCCCTGTCTTTCTACGGCACAGAGCAACAGAGGACAAGCGATGGCCTTGTGAATTCATTCTTTTATTTATTTTCATATTTATGCTGGCCCGCCCTGCAAACAATGTGTGTCCAACATCCTTCTTTTGATGTTCCTGAATGGAAGGAAAGAAAACCGTGTAAACATAGTTTGTCTGGTAGTATTGATGAAGCCGTGTAAGTGAATTTGTAATTTAAAGTTTGTAATTTATTGAATTATTACAACTGTGCCTTGGTTCTAATAGAAACCATTTTAGCCTTGAAATCATCTCGTTCAAGTATGACATTGGATACACTTACTGTGAATGGTTTTAATGAAATGTAAATATTTTGTAATTCCATATGTTTTGATGAATACACTTTTTTCTATTGGTCTACTTTCCTTGTCGATCTATAATTGTATATCTGTCCAAGGGTCGCACCATGTATCATCCACCATTTCTATTTCGGTGTTCAAGGTCATTGGGTTGAGGAGAAGCGTCACGATTACGCGTTATCCTTTATCCATCCCCCACCCAGCACCTTTGTAGTCACCGTTAGCGTAAATCGTGTCTGCAATTCTCTCCCATACCACTAGAGGGCCTCTCCCCCTTTTCCAAACCATCCCTAGGCTCCCCACATCCACCCCTCCCTCTTGCGCTGCCTCCTCCTCCCACTCGCTACCTCCATTCAAGGGAACCCAAATGCTACTAACACCGGTACTTTAGCCATCGTCGACCTGTCAGCCAAAGCTATCCATTGCGAAACGTGATTTTTTTTTTTTTGAAGCTGAAGTATTCAGTCACTGATTAGAGGACCGGTCACCGTAAGGTATGTACCCGGCGAATGCAGAATAGCTTGTTTCTAGCTGATGCATGGCATGCAGTTAAATAACGGATACTGCTGTTCAAGAGCTGGGCATCCTCAACTTGGAACTATTTACCTGGCGATAACGTGGATGTAAATGCAGGCTATATTGCACAATAACTAGACATTACGCGTGTACAAAGAGCCTCATTTGGTTCCGTGCGTCGCTCAATATGCAATGGCAGCGACGGATAATTTCCGTTATGAGAAAAGCTCGGATTTCCTGTACTGATAAGGCGAGCCGTCCTGTAGTGTAGTAGTGAAGAGTTGTTATCGTCGTGCCGATCAAAGTACGTCTGAAGCAACGACTGCGTTTCATTTTGTAACCATTCCCAGGTACGAGGACAGCGGCCGGTTTACAGCATCTCGCGTACCGCTATGACACCCTGATCACCGTACTTTTAACAATGGCTCTCGGGGCACCGACAGGTGTAATCTAATCGTGTCTCCAGAAATCTACGTTTTATTACACCCTCCGCCTGCATGCCGACCTGTCCTATGTGGGGTCAAGGTTTTCTCTGATCATCCGGCTTGCTGCTGGTTTCCCCTTTTTTTTTTTTTTTTTTTTTTTTACAACCCACCGAAGGCGTCATTTGAGCGCGTATGCCTTCTGTATCCAATTACTTTAACCGTAGGCCTTTTACTTCCAGACAGCTGAGTTGAGTAAAGACTGCATTAAACAAATATAAGCCTATAAAGATATGCAATTGATCTACTCGATTTTATATCAAATAAAATAAAAGCAATTAACAATAGACGGCTAAATCTCTACGATTTAGGCCAGCTTCAGATTAAATTGTTGAAATGATAAATTTACTCCACAGTTGGTGCCACAATTACTCGTCCATAATAATAATTGTGGTGAACATGGATTTGATAAGAATATAAAGCTTAGTAGTTGCAGTTAGACTATCAATCAGCATCGTCATTGGCGTTTATGTGCAGAATAAAAATGACATCCTAGCTCACAATCTTCTGTATTATTTAAATGCTACTTTTTTTTTTAAGCATGAAGGTTATATATATGTTCTTTGATACTATGTCATATTGATGCAGTGGAAACGTAGAACAGGAGACTAGGTTGTTCATTGCTGGGTGCTAGTTGCAGATACTTGACAAGTGCACAGTTGTCCATATTCAGCATCCCATTCATACGAGTGTAATACATGAAGTGCAATATAATGCATTGGCTGTAACAGAAGGTAATGCATTGGCAGAGCCATTTCTAAATCATAACCCTGACTCCACATGATGTGAATGGAGATTGAGAGAGGGAGACTTGCTATAAATAGGCATTAGCTTTATAATCCCAATGCAGGGAGCGGGAAGAGGAAATTGTAATCAGATTTATCTGTGACACGGCATCATTACATCCATCGCTATTTGCATTACCTTGTATACATGTCCGTATATAAACATGTAACACGGACATTTGATGATGTAACCACAGCAACCACGACTGCATCCCCATGGTTTCTGTGCATTATATCCTGGAATATTCTAGTCAAGGCTAACTGGAGAAAGTCCAGAGTAAATGTCGAGGTAGCGTGATATTTACATGTATGGCAATCAGTGCAGCTAAAGAAATACATAGGCCCGTGCGACACGCAATAGATCTCTACTGGTATTGGTGAATTACCTCCTATATATACCAGCATTCAGTCGTATTGCATGCAGCTAAAGAAACAAGAGGCTTCCTTGTTCTTTTAGGGGAAACACATGTGATTCTTTAGTTTCTTGAACTCCAAACAAGTCACGTGGGCCACGGTGTTTTGGTATTTTGTTACACACCATCCTTCATAATCTCCCATCTCTTACATAACCTCTTTAATCTAGACTAGTGTAGCTAAAGGAAACACCACTCCAGGATAAGAGTTGTTTTCTTCCCCAATGTTATGTAATTGCAGAGACTTCAGAGAAATTATAACAAATTATTACACAAATGCATGCTTTGAGTAAAGTAAAAGTGTGTTCTACATGGGCCAGTACGTTAAATGCATACAATCTCACAAAGAGCCATAGAGCAAACGTTTATAATCCCCTTTACTCGTTTCCCAGTCTAAAACATGTGGGTTGACTCTGGTCTTGGAGCCACAGACATTGGCTCCAAGACCAGATGTCACCATTTATCCAGTCACGGTCAACTCCAGGTTCGATATGTAAAAGTTCCTGCTATGGTTTTGATCCACCACAGCTAGCGGATCATAAATTGATGGTTACAGTACCCCAGGGGCTGCTCCAAACACATCCAGATGGTCGATTGAAAAACACCCGGGGATGACTTTCACTATTAGAACAATGAGGTTCCCAACCCTGTTCATTTTCACCCCTGCTATATCTCCAAAAATGTGTGTGTACCTTCATTGTTACATTGCGATAATGTTGCCAAATATCACATTGATTTGGGACATTTACATTTAGCAGACACTTTTATCCAAATCCCATGCAAGGCAACAGCCAGCTCGTTAGGGTTAGGTGTTTTGCTCAAGGACACCTTGACACTCAGCCAGGCAGAGAAGGGGATCGCACTAGCAACCTTCCGGTTACAAGTCAACCCGCTCTACCTCCTGAGCTACCCGAACCACATAAACTGTCCAAATGCGGCTTTAATATCTCACCATCTAGTCTCTTCTTCGCTGACTCATTATATTGACAGGAAACTGATATCATTGCTTTGTGATAACGTTGCTGGGTTTGCTGAGCTTTTCATTCTTTAACTCCCGGCCCGCTGTGATAAACGTTTGAGCAAAGACAGGGATGGGACATAGAAGGTTTTATCTGTCTGACAAGGCAATCGTTTATTATCTGAATTCACAATCATTCACTCATTCACGTTAAGGTCCCGGGTCCAGGGGTCCATGATCAGTTCAAGGCTAGCAGAGTATGTACATTCTCTGTTGTTGACCCATTAGTGCTGCTTATCTGCCAATTCGAAGGTTCTAAGGTTAAACACAATGTCTGCCCGTGTTTGGCACACAAGTCACTCAAAAAGAGTCTACTTTGAGGGGGCCGTTCGAAACACATTTTTGTTCACGGTCTCGCAAATACGTTTTATGTCGATGTTTGGAACAATGATCCTCAATGGGTTTTTGTTAATCGTTTTTTTCTTTTGTTTTCATTTGATAAAGTAGTGATTTTATATATAAAGTAGTTCCTGCAATGTGTCTTGTCAGTGAGCACAGAAGGATTTGAGATCCACATGAATAAGTGACTCTGTCACTGTTCGGTGTGCGCGCGCACGCACACACACACGCACACACACACACACACACACATACACACACACACACACACACACACACACACACACACTATGACTGGAGACACTGTGTGCTTCCTGACAGACTCAAAGTGTCACAACAAGACAGAATGACCATGGTTGCACGCTGCTGCATCAGGGCCGCGCCGGCCGTCTCAAACAAGAGTGCAGACTCAGGCTTCACAGTGCCCTAGTTTATCCTCAGGGTAGTGAGAGAATTCTTTGGGGATTTGGCAGCTGATTGTTGGAGACTGCAGTGTCCTTGGCGAGACATGACACAGACACACACACCACAAACACGCACACAAACACAAACACAGACACACACACAGACACACACACAAACACACACACACACACACACACACAATATCTTCTTCTCCAGTTCTATATTTAAGCTGGTTTCTTCATTCTACATGATACATCCAGTGTTGTCACGCTCGCTAGCTAACAGAAGTGTGTGAATTCCGTGGTTCAGAGAGGACCCAGAGGACCCTTCATAGGAGGAAGTGCATGACAGGAAGTGAGGAAACAAAAGGGGAAAAGAGTGAGAGTTGCTGGAACGGGGATTTTGAGGTTCAAGGTCACATGGTCAGGGAGGGGGGGGGGGGGGGGAGGAGGTGGATAGTTATGAAGGGATGTAAAACACAGGCATGCTAGGAACTAAGCACAGTGAAGGCTCAAGTCTAAAGAGGAGAAACGCCCAGCTGAGGACGACTATAAAGGCAGCTCAGTGATCAGGCTACCACACGCGCTACGACACGCACACACACACACGCACGCACGCACATACGCACATACGCACACACACACACACACACACCCACCTCTGGATCCCAATGGGCCAAACGAAACACGGGGCCACAGCTGCATGCATGCTATGATCATGTTACCCAACACCAACATAATCACGCTGAGCCTTGTGTCTCAACGAGCATCAGGCCATCGGGGATTAACCCCTTACCCTAACGCCCCCCGCCCCCCACCCCCCGCCCCCCGCCCACAGACACCAGAGAATACAAAATATTCGTTGGCCTGCTTGTCACACAGAGACAAATACACAAGTCAGCAAAGATGAGAAATGCATCAGAGCTAGTCGTGAGTCGTGACCAAGAGGAACAGAAAACGGTGTGTGCATGGGGGGGGGGGGGGGGGGGGGGGGGTGGTGTTCAGGCTCAGAGGGAGGCTGTGATTGGTGGATGGAGGGGGTGGAGAGAACCTAAAGGGGAAACGTCTTTTTTTTTAATCTGGAGCTTCTGCTGTGGCAAATAGAGGAAAAGCACAGTTTGAACAGATGTGTTGAACCTGTATAAGGCCAGAGAGCTATGGATGGAGGTCCAAAGTAGGAATGTGTACATTATTGCGTGTCCAATTACCAACTCTACAAATCTTCTTAGGTTTGGTTCTTTCAATGATATGAAGGCCAGATATCTGAGGCAGTCACTCGATTTATTTAATACGTTATACATTGATTGAATCCTGTCACAGAGAAGGTTCTATTTTGCGACAGCTGTGTGCGCTGTGTGTGTTGCCAAATAATGTGAATACATTGGTTCCCCAGTGGAATAAATGGCCTTGTCTGGGTTGGTGTGTCTTTCTTTTAGACCTGGCACACAAGACTGGGATGGGTTGGAGTATAACCTGTTATGCAGAATACTTTGAACCAATTTTAATGACCAATATTTTGTTTTTATTGACCTTATGATCCATAGATTGAATCCTCCAACAACCATATATTTGAAACAATATTGCATGATTGATTTTGGAAAATCCCTGAATTTCTTTAGCATTTCGTTGTGATTTTCCTGTTTATACCACAGACATAAACCAACCCCGGCAGACAAGGCTGGTGCTATACAAGGAGTCGAGACTACAAACGAGAAAGCCACACTTTCTTCATTTTCCATCAACACCCACAGGACAACAGGTTCACACTGACACACTCACACACGCGCACACAGACCGACCGGCAGGACCACCATCTGAGGCGACCAGGCTGCACACTACACTGAAGGGTTGACCAGCTGAAGGGGACTAGATAAATGGCTGACAAGCAGATCAGGTAAGATGGGCATGTGGAGACACTTGGCATCCTAATGTTTTTTGATTGGTGTTTGCATATTCATGCGTCCACAATCATTGTGATACCAAACGTTTTCTTATTTCATTTTGTGTTTTTTATTTTTTATTTTATTGAAACAGTTTGCCTGCCAAATTAATCAATGGGGGTATCGCTGGCCTGATTGGAGTGACCTGTGTGTTTCCCATTGACCTGGCAAAGACCCGCCTCCAGAACCAGCAGAATGGATGCCGCCTTTACACCAGCATGTGCGTATAGTGTATTCATAAGTCAGAACCCTTGCAGCGACACCCCAGCATATACTCTGATAAATAATGTTTGTTTTTATTGCACTGGGATTTAGCCAAAGATAAACTTGCCCATGAAAAATATTTGTCCCCATTGCATTGCAGGTCTGATTGCCTTATCAAGACTATTCGCTCAGAGGGATATTTTGGCATGTACAGAGGTATGTTTTTTTTTAAGGTTAAGCTGCATAATAATATACACAACTACAACAAGGTGCAGTATAATTTCCACATACAGTATTATACCTTAGTACTTATTGTCATTTGGATGTCATAATCTTGTCACAATCAACTCGACCGAGTAACATGTTATGTAACGTAATTGAACAACTTTTGGATGGGGGTACCGGGGAGGGGTTTGCTTAAAGTAAAATGGCGTTTCCTCCATCTTCTATTCTTACTAAAGAGAGAAAAATATTTTTTGGTTTTGCTGCAGATTTGATCAAGCTGGCCCTCTAGTGTACAGTGGAATAATCACATATAGAAATAAGAAACCTTACACACAGAGGACTATCGCATCAGTCTGTCGCAGTTCAGAACTGCCCTGTTGTGATCCTGACCAAAACAAGCTGATAATATACGTATTAGTGTGGTACGATTGGTTTCTGTGTAAATCTTAGCACACCAGCATGCAGTTTAAACAATTCCGTTTTCAAGAATGGTGACATTTGGAAAGTTAGCATCTTTAAAATGTGTCCAGCCACTGGTCCGTGTCTGATGGGCTACGTACAGCAGGTCAAGTCATCACTTCCTGGTCACTCAGTAAACTGAGATCGCCGGTTTGATCCCTCAGGCTTCTGCCGGCAAACACTGTTGAGGTGTCCTTGAGCAACACGCTCGACTAGACTGTTGTGTTGGACATCCGTGCAGGTGAATGAGCTGTGGCAAACCAGTTGCTACAAACCAGTACAAAAATGTATCCCATTTGTCATTTCGGTGGAAAGAGTGACGCGGTGCCATTGTTTAAACTGGGCTCTTTCTCTTGGTCTCTTTTCCTCTGGTTTTCCTCCACCTCAGGAGCGGCGGTGAACCTGACCCTCGTCACGCCAGAGAAAGCCATCAAGTTGGCTGCAAATGACTTCTTCAGACATCACCTCACCCAGGATGGGTAAGGCCTGGGAGCAGCCTGACACACACACACACACACACACACACACACACACACCCGTTTGGTCATCCACTCTGGTGATGAGGTGTGTTTACCGACACGTAACCTCACACCCAAGCACGCGGTCATCCTCCCCAGAGCAGCACACACACGTTCCACATCGCTCTGTTACACGCTCATACACACAGTGGGAAATGAAAGACACTGAATCACCTTCTCAGATAAATGGCGGGTCCGGTGGGCACTAGTAGTCACTAAAGGAAAATGCAATTGTAACCTCCCAGGCCGCATCTAATAGCCCAGTACGCTTATTATTCTGGGTATTCTGGGTTTGGTAGGAGGTTTCGCTACTGTTAAATCAATTATTAATTAATACACCCCAAGAAGGACAGACAACTGTTCTTTAAATATGAAAAACTATAATATGAAATGAAATATGAAATATGAAATATGACTATAATATGAAATGAAATATGAAATATGAAAAGATATTGCCATATATATACATATTTATATAGGTAATACAAAATTCTAGATTTTAAAAGGCAAAATTCAACATAAATCTTATTTTGTATACTTTTAAACCTGGTTTACTGAACCTCATTCCAGTCCAGTGCAGGTGCTTATTGTGCTGACTAGTAGTAGTGTCTTTAATGCACAACCTAAAAGAGTATCTGGGGCATCTGTAGCCATCGCTATGGCGACACACCGGGCCAACGAATCATTGACTTGTTCTGCCCAGTCGCTCCACTTGTGAATTATTCATCAGTGCTCGGTTGTGCATGCGACTTGTGTTGAAACATGAGACAAAGATTAGCAGGTTGGGTTCTCTTGTTGGTATATATCCAACAAATAAATGTGCCCATGCTAGCCTTCGTCATTCATGACCCCTGTCTCCACCTCCCCTATCTCCTCTCTTCATGGCCCAGGAAACTCACCCTTGTCAAGGAGATGATGGCTGGCTGTGGGGCCGGTACATGCCAGGTGAGTGAGAGCTCCAACGACAGTGTCACACAGACCTCAGAGGGGCCCCGTCCCCACCCACCCGTCTCAAACTAAGGGGGCCTTTATTCCTCTGTTTCTCTGTACGTACCCAATTCCCTTTCCCCAAGACCAAAGCCAATTCCGCCCTAGGAATGTACTATGGACCTGCCTGAGTAGGTCAGTTCCCAAAACAATTGTTTACTATTCCACTAAAAAGAGTTTTTCAGAACTGATAGATCAGATAAGAAAGGGATTCCCAACCTTTGACTTTAGGTTTACCACTAAATTGTCATCGGGACCTTTCGCGGACAGCCTCATATGCAAGGTCAATGGCTGAGCAAAGAGTGCCGGCGTCCACTTTATTCACAATCATTATTGGGAGAAGGCCATGGCCAGTAGGAAACAGTGGAACGAAAAAGTCAACCACGCTGCTAAATGCTTCCAGTGTGTTTATTAACACAAGTTAGCACAAAACATCAATGGAAAACATTACAAAGCAACATCTTTTTTTTAAATAAGAACAAGCCACAATACTGTTTTCTGAACAATATTTCAAACACATTTATTTTCATTATCTATGGTCTTTTCTATTTCTCTATTTCAAGAATAAAATCCCACGTAGCATATGCAGTACCCTCGCGTACCACCAGTGGCACCGTACCTGCACCACAGGTTGAAAAGCACTGAGATAAGACACCGTGAGAGTGCTTGAGTGAGTCAGAGAGGAATGGTTGTTGTGGAGGAGGCCAAAGGAAGCGAGCCCCTGATTAGATTAGCTCTAACAGACCTTGGATCAGATTACGGTTGTTTCGCGGTACACGGTCATCTCACCTATTATCACTTAACTGGTTACTACTGCATGGCTTGGTGAGGAAAAGAACACTTGACATTTTGCTAACAGAGACCAGTCGATTTACACTGGCTGGCCACAAGCTCTGTGCATCACTAATTACCTAGTTACAACTGGTGTTGTTCCCGATGCCTGAGTCCAGCTTCCCTGGGTCTAGTTTTAACCTTGATATGTACAAATAACAGAACTCTCGTGTTAACGTTTGACATTTTGATCATCACAGGTTGTTATCACTACTCCTATGGAGATGTTGAAAATCCAGCTCCAAGACGCTGGACGCATTGGTAAGCACAAACAAACGTGTCTTTGTCAAAGGAGATAAGTGATACGTAGAGTACAGTGGCCTCATCTCTTCAAATATACAGTAATATAACATTTTTCACTAGTCGAACTCCAGAAAGGTTGTCACCTTGCTTCCATGATATTTATCTTCCTGAGATTTGCACCTATGTTTCCCAATGCATCCACCAATGTCGTCTTATCAAAGTTTCAACCTAAACGATATATGTGGTACTTTACAGCACACATTGAAGGGCAATGGAAATTAGCTGCATTTTAGGCTTTTTTTTTTATCTGCACTTTGCTGTCTTAATTATAATATTTTAAATGTATGTATTCGTGTTATAGTATTTTTGGTTTAGTTTCTGGTTAAGTAGTACTTGTTATGTCCGTAAAAAAACATTTTATAAAGCATCTTTCTACTGCATACTTTTGTCTACTCTGGGAAACACATTTGGGACCAAGATGTAAGTGAACTCAATCTAATCTTACGGTTTAGATTACTACTTGTTTTGTTCCTACTCCAAGGTCTGTAGTCTGAGGTAAGTTCATCTAGCCATAGCTGAGTTACTGTCGCTTTTCCAGGAAATGCTCTCATGTCGTTACGTGTGTCATGCTTTTTAGCGGCTCAGAGGAAGCTGATGCCGGAGTCGGTGGTGGCGGGCACGGTGGAGACTAAATCGCCCACGGCCATGCAGTTAACACGTGAGCTGCTGAGGGAGAAGGGCATCGCTGGCCTGTACAAAGGCCTGGGCGCTACTCTGCTCAGGTACGTCCTTCCACAACCCTCGACAATCCCCTTGACTCTGCCTTAGTTACCACTCTGTACATCATTTATGTTTACACGGAAAAGAGAGCTCACAGGACAAGCATTACATAAAGAGACCAGCGGCACAGAAGCATGGTGAACACAATGAACTCATTAGGACAGGCACGAACAGCTCACAGTAAGAAATGCATCACGGGAAAGCTGGCTCTGGTGACATCTAGTGGACAAGTAGCGTGTTACGGCTACACGGCAGTGAACAACGTTAAGAGTAGCACCTGTACGGCTGATATCCATCTCATACTCTTCTGGTTCCTTTTTCTTTAGGGATGTTCCTTTCTCCATAATCTACTTCCCCCTATTCGCCAACCTGAACCATCTGGGCAAGAGGGGTGTGGAGGGCCCTGCACCGTTCTATGTGTCCTTCTTCTCTGGGTGTCTGGCTGGCAGCACGGCCGCCGTCGCTGTCAACCCTGTCGATGGTGAGCGATGGGGCTCAGCCCTCCCTTAGGGCTTTGGGAACTACAGCTGGAAAGTCCGTTCAATTTTGATTTGACCATTTTCAATTGATTTGATATAACTCGTTTTAAAATGTACTTTAGCAGCTGTTTGGATATCGGGTATGTTAGTAAAAGGGTTTTGAGGTTTTTATCAAAGATTACTGGTGAGTCATGGGGCATTTTTTTATGTAAGCTACATTGACCAAAAGTCACATTCTTATAATTACATTTCATATATATATATTTATATATATATATAGTTCATTTGTATTATGTCGTAAAGGACATCTGATATTTAAAAAGAATAAAGTGTATGCAAATTGAACAGGAACAAGTTCATGTGAAGGAAGCTATGGCGCCTTCTGATTCTAAACAGTCACAAGGTTAGGGGCCGTCGTATAATGTGGCGCGCGTGAAGCCCTTTCAGACTGTCACTGGGATTAAGGATCTATATACAAACACAATTGCCTTGACCTGACTTGAAACAGTCTTCTCTTCGCAAACTCTTAATGGCCTTTTTTGGGGGTTTGTTTTGCGTTTCAGTGATCAAGACCCGACTGCAGTCCCTGAACCGAGGCAGCACAGAAGACACGTACAGCGGAGTGGCCGACTGTATCAGGTAGCTTCATTATCTCCCCGCTGAATGGTCGCATTGTGGCCTCCCACCCGCCGACACATGAGAAGTTCACCGAGGTATTGTTTGGTGATACGTTCAACCCCTTCGATGCTGTGTGTGTGTGTGTGTGTGTGTGTGTGTGTGTGTGTGTTTAGGAAAATCCTGCGTAACGAGGGACCGGCGGCCTTCCTGAAAGGGGCCTACTGTCGAGCGCTGGTGATCGCGCCGCTCTTCGGCATCGCCCAGGTGGTGTACTTCCTGGGCGTGGCCGAGTACTTCCTGGCCCTCCTGCCCAAAAAGGACCAATAGGAAAGCACCCTCCTCCTCCTACTTCTCCTCTCTGCCTGTCCGTCATCCCATCATGCATTGCACCGACTCACCAATCAAGACTCATCTCATTGCGCGACAACAAAAGAAGGTTGCATTTTTTTTTTCTGTTTTGTGCGTTGTGATAACAAAGAGCTGTTCATTTGCATATAAGTGTCGAGATTTCAAACGTGGTTTGGGAAAGAGTCTTCTGTTTGCCAGGCTGCCTACGGTGGCCCATGTGATGCAAGGAGGCGGGCAACATTAGCTTTCTGAAATGAAGCCACACATATCCTTTCTATTATTCTTTTTTTCCATAAGTCTTTTAAAATGTCTTTCAAATGGAAACATCGATTGAAGCTCTAAGATGTGAATGTTGAAATAGAGTTGATGCATTGCCCCGGGTTGCTGAAACCACACAAACCTTTCCACACAGCACTGGCCTCTTAGACAACCAAGGGATATTCGTATAGTGAGAACAGCAAGAGATAATTAGCACAAGACACTGTACATATCTCCACTGGAACCATATCTAGCTCTACGGACCCCAGACGATTTATCAGACGAATTAGAGTAAAGCATACGCCTCGGTTTTAAATAAGGATCCAGAGGATGTTTGGACATTTTACAAACATACCCCAGATATGTATTGCTAACATGCTCACTTGCCTGAAATTGGTTGTAAGGAACTCTGCCATTCAGCCCAGCTTGAGGCTGACCTGTATTGCCTTTATCTCGATTTATTTATAAGAAATATATATATATAAAACACTATATATAACATTGTGTGACAGTGGCTCCACGATGATTAGTGACCTAGTTATATACAATATGCAGTTCCAATAGACGACGTACCGTTTAATCAAGTTATTTTGCACAATAATATGTACACACACTAAGAAAGCCTGTAAATGCTATTACCCCTGATTGAAAAAAAGGTGCTAATTGAATTTGTCGGGCAGTGTAATTACACCAGGGAGGAGCACTGTAACCCATTGTGAAACACCGGAAATCCTGGATCGTAGACGGGACGATTGTTTACAGATCACTTCAAGCTCGTTCTTCTTTTTTTATTTATTAATTTGTTATTTTATTTAAAAGAAATGATCCAACACATGCATACAGCGACAGTACCCAAAGAGCATTAAACTAACACTGAGTTTCAGATGACAATATGTGGGCTTTTAGCGGGATGCTTTAATGAATTCATGCATCATTTTCTTGAAAGAGTTTGTATTTGCTTTACGCTCCTGGGCAATGCTTGGATAGCCTGTATTGTGTGTGTGCGTTACACCCAGTTCCTGCCATAGTCGTATCTCGTTGGAGATCAAGGTGACTTTGATGTGCATTATCTTCACTCACTTTCTCACCCCACCCCACCTTTGCTCTCCCTCTTTAAGCAGCTCTAGACGTGCACTGCTGCGCCATTGTAAACACAATGCACCTTGCGTTATCATTTGTGTATCATTTTGTGGGAATAAACGTTCCCCCCCCCCCCCCCCCCCCCCCCCCCCCCCCCCCCCCCCCCCCCCCCCCCCCCCCCCCCCCCCCCCCCCCCCCCCCCCCCCTCCCCCCATATCTATAGGAAGTGCAGCACAATATGTGTGTTCTTCGGTGTCCCCTGGTGTCAGGATATTGTACATATGCAGATGATGATTATCTTTATCTTTTAGGATTGAGTTTTGTTTTTGTACATTTGGCTTGTTTGCACACCTACCTCTTCCCCACCCCCGCTTTCTGCAATCAATGTTGTGGTGATTTATGTTGTCAGGAAATGGTTCATATGAAGGAAGTATAATTATAATTAACAGATTTGATGTTTTTTCTTTTTACTATGTGCAAAAATGATGGTGCGTTATGATGATGACCATGTGGTAGAGCGCTGGAGACGGCATTGGTGCCTCCCAGGCTGTCGGACACGTCTGTGTGTCTTCTGTTTCCTGCTGCTTCAATAGGACCAAACCGAGTGTTGTATAATGATGTCATACGTATTCTCAATGAATCATTGGAAAAGTGAAAGCTTTCAGCTTTCCTGTGACTGCAGTAAAATGAACTACAGGGAGATAATAACAAAATGCTGGAAATTGGACATCGATATTCCTTTGATATTGGTGCCTCTGTTGTTTGTTAGCCGCAGAACGGCTTGCACAGCGACGCTAATGATCGTGGCTGCGTTGATTGATTTGTGTGCGAATGAGACTGTCGGATTCTTTACTTGAAGCCGTGGGCTTGATCAGCCAGAGTCCAGGAAAGGAAAAACAAACCATCTAGACACCGCCACCATCACTGGACACCTGCAGCCATAATGACAGTCGAGCCACAGACCAAGTACAAAGAACTGCCCAACCATATTATCTCAGCTTTATGATTTCCTGTACTGTTGATTATGTAATTGTGTGCCCCCCCCCCCCCCCCCCCTACATTCCAAAGGCTTTGTAATCTCATTCCTGTTGTTATTGTCACTCATTCCTATTTTTGTGTCAGTGGAATTGTGAGAAAAATGTAAAATGTTATTGGTTTGAGTGTTCCCCGATTTCCTCAGATGATTTGTATTAGTTCTTTTTTTTGGTAATCTGGGATGTCGTGCAAATGATTTGGTTTTAATGCAAATGTGAAGTTTAATTGACCTTGTACACTTGTATGTGTGTGTGATTGTGTGTGTGCGTGTGTGTGTGTGTGTGTGTGTGTAACAGTGTAGTGCTGTAGATGATATATGTAGTTGTGTAAGTGTGACACTGCAATGTTTTTATTTATCTTATTGTTGGTCTCACTCTTCTCTCCTCTTTTCAACACTCTTCATCAAACCTCTTTCCCTCATATAAACTAAGGGAGAGCAGGCCCATTCCCGAAGAGTCCATGAACACCAAATATATACGAGTGTATACAATCAAGAAAGCACAAAAGGATAATTAGGCACAAGAGACCACTAGGCCGAGTCTAACAAGCTTGACAAAGTTCCTGGATGTAAATACCCCCACAAAATAACTTTCACAACTTAACATAGATGGATTTAAAACTGGAACCCGACTTAGAACTTTTATTTCACTGTATGTGTTAATTGAAAAATATAGTATTCAAGTCAAGGGCTTATTTTGGGTTGTATCTGTTCCTGTGAAGCTGCCTCCAACTGAAAAGCAACAGCTCACTTACTCAGGCCTATTCCGGGGTCTTTAATAGTAAAAACTACTTGCAGTTATGTCGTTCGTATATATCACTTATAAGACAACACGTATAAGAATGTAACGTAAAGAATCTGAGATATATTATAAATAGAGCGAAGGTTTTATTAGATTTTAGTCAAATATTCGTAGCAGCAAGAGCCACTGAAAAAAATAACAAACCAGTTTATCGATATGCAATAAGTAGACACGTCACGCAAATACACACTAAAATAATAACACAAAAAATGACCAATTTGTAAATGACAATGCAATGCTCTCTCTGGAGAACTCAGTGCATTATTTCGCTTTGGATACTAGGGTCGTCACACCTCACCTGCATCTCCCTCAATGATACAGAGAGG
>JACYXH010000477.1:12500-52500 GCA_026745465.1 Lota lota | reverse complement strand
GGGACTAGTGCTCATCAAATAATTCTTCAACGTTAGCAAAAACGACACAGCCGTCAGGGCCGTCAACCCTGTACAAACCTAACCCTAACTCTAAATCTCTACTGACTGCATCTATGCTGCAGCCATAAAGCCTATAGCCAGACGTTGTTTTTTTTCTACTCCTATACCTGCACATGGTTAAGCCGTCCTGCATCATGATGGCAGTTCTGATGAACTTACCATGACATCTTTGTAGGACAGGAGCACCCTCATCGATTCCCCTTAGGGTGAATTATCCCAGACGACATGGTGGAATTGGGACAGGGATGCGTTCAAGGAAGAGACCCGTGATTGACTTAATGCAATTTATGAATGTTATCACCTTGGTCTGTGTCAGTGGAGAATCAGTGTGATTCCATTATCAGGAGGCAGAGGTCGCTAACAAAATTGTATAGCCTCTCTTGGTTAAAGGTATTTCAGGTGAGGCCACATAGCTCTCCTATGTATGTATTCAGATGGGTCCAGTGCTGTGCAAATGACTGACATGAGATTGACATAACATACTGTAATCAAGACAATTCTCCAAAGGTTCACACTTTGTTCTTGTCAGCAGAAGGCTATTTTAATGCCGCTTGCTTTGCTTCTGTGACTTTACGGTTCGATTGTTACCTGGGAACATTCACGTGTGGTCCTGAGCCCGGCTTGGCATGCGATGCAGAGCAGACTACTACCACGTGAGTTGTGATATGGGATAAGACGGTGGGTTCACTATTGGTTTAGGTGGACGATGGCCTTGGATTTTGGCTTGGATCCAAGCCTCTGCCGGCCTCTAACCCGACGCTTTAACTGACTCAACTCTGTCATGATGGACCTGCCACGATAGGCGGCCCACTTGGGTTTCATAAATTTATTTTTTGCCTAGAAGATAAATCACAAACTAAAACCACAGCTAGGAGAGAGATAAGTTTGAGCCAAATTGATGCTTCTTTCACAGAAGGTGATGGTGGTGGGGGTACTGTCAAAATACTGCAGTGCTACATCCACACAGTTACTCTACTGTGAAAAATACATTTGCACTTTGGAGGAAGAGTCATGGCCATTCAAAGCATGCTCCAAATATTTATTGTAGCTTTTAAATGAATAGACTAGAACATGTGTGGAAAGGGAATTTAACACGGTACAGAGTTCAACACCCAGTAGAAAACAGTCAGTGTGTTTGTGTCCTTTGTCGTTATTGGCCTGTAGCAATTCACAATGTGCCGCCTCTTCATGGTTGTTCTGCTAATGCTGGATATGAAATTGTGGCCGTCATCTCTGATGTCCATGGCTGTTTGAGAAAGAAACGATTTAAGAAGTGGTGGATGTAGGACCATGGGTGGAAATGCTATTAATATGTGCTCAACAGTTCAGTTCAACAAGCTGTTAGTGTGTTAAATTCAGAAGGAAATTACTTTGCATATCCCATTTTTTAAAAAGAAGCACACCATAAGCCATCTTTTAGACGAAGCATAACCAGGTTTGATGGAGAAAGAATGATGCAATGTACACATATGATTAGGTTTTACATTGTTTTGAGGCAAATAAGGCTATTTTATCCTACAGAACATTCCTTTACTAATTAATTTAGGATTAGAGTGAGTTTAACCTATTATAGGTTTCTGTTTAGGTGTCAGTTTATAGGCCAGAAACTGCCTTTAAAAACCCAAGGAAGAGCCTTGGTGGATAACTGCTAGCTACAATTCTGTACTACACATGAGACATAAGGATGAAAAATGTTAGACATTAATGGCAGAACACATAGACCTAGGTTTCATACATACATTTAACATTGCACAGGATGTTGATAGAGGTCTTGCTAGATGAAAAATGGTACAAGAAGATCTTAATTGTGGAGCGCGCTTTCCCAGACTGTGGTTGACATTTAAAAGAAAGCTCTTCTTTGTGCACAAATACACTTATTTAGCTTTTCAATGGATTTCCAATTGGATAACTGCTTCTATTTATTATACGTATTGCTGTTGTGAACTAAGCCGGGGGGAAGATCTCAAGGAGTCAGAGGATGAGACTATAATACTGCAATGAAGGCAATTAGATGCTTCTGTAAGAACACCTGCAACTAATCCAGGCTTTGGACCTGCCCTTTCACTGTTCCATTGAGAGATGGAGCCGGTCCCTATGGAAGTGGAAGCCATAACAACGGATTCGACGAAAGCCTAATCACACATTGAATCATCAAGCATGTTAACTGTGAGAGAGCAGAAAATCAAGTCTCAATCATAAGGTGAACGACAATTCACACATGCTGTTGCATATTTTTGGATATGATCCGAAAGATGTTTATATTGTGTCAGTATTTGTCCAGCGCCCCCTATCGACTGACAAGAGAAACAGCCAAATGTCACTTATGTCAAGGTGGTCTGCCAAAACAAAATGGATGACATTCGTTATATTCTCAGTGAAAAATGAAACATTTTAAGATAGTTTCGGCATTAAAATAATAAGTGACACAAACACACTATACATGGAAGCACATAATGACTTGGGAGTGAGATTGAATCGTCTGCTCTCTTTTCTATGAATCAGAGCATTAAAGTTTAGAAAAAATAGTAAATAATATACTATAAATCTAGACCTACAGGAAGTGATGTAATTAGTAGGTGACCCAAGGACACTTGGGAGTGAGATAGAGACCTGGGGTCTCTTTTATATGAAAGAGGGCCTCAAGGACATGTGCAATATTCAATTTGGGGGCTCTACCCTTACCCTTTCCAATGTGTTGAAACACATTGGAAATAAAGAGCATTGCAATCAATTAATCTAAAGTCATTGGAAAGAGATAGGAACAAGGCCATTAGACCTATCAACCAGGGGACGGCGTGGGATCACTCTGGGAAATTCTCAAGTCTCTGCAAAAAGGTGGCAGCGCGCAGCGGCATAAACCTAACCCTAGGTTCCAGGAGGGACAAGGTTTGGTGTGGGGTTCCCAGTCAGACCCTGGAACAAGGTTGTCAAGTCTCAGGGGGGTAGGACATTTATATCTCCAAAACAGCCTTTTATACCACATTCTGATTGACTAGGTCTCGCGGGCCACACTTCTGAGAGGCTCTGTCCAAAAAATGGCCCGTTTGGGGAAACATATTTTCTGCAAGCGCTAGCATTCCAAATCTCCGATATGTCATTCCTGGGACTCAGGGGAACATGTGTATGATTTTTGTCCTATCTAGCCACCTCGAAAGGGCACGAAAAGGGGCGTGACCGCCAACCTTAGAGTAGATAGGCATAAAAAAACGGTGTCGGTTTCAAGATCCCCATTCCGGATGGGATGGAGATAGAAACTTGTGCTTTAAGGCATGTAAAGACTGCTGGCCTGTGTAAACGTTCTTCATATATGGGATCTAAAGGTCAAAAGGGGCTCTCACCACGCCCCTTTTGAGCAAAAAAAAGAAAATCCTGTGCATTTCACTCATAACTTTTCTATGTGATAGAGCTCAGATTCTCAGGTATGTGTTTTGGATTGTTGGGGTGTAGGTCTGGGAAGAATCTTTTTCTGAAGCATTTTCTGAGGCTTTGCGAGTTACTTCCTGTAGGGCTAGAGCCCCCAAATTGATAATCTGTCCTTGATGCCCTCTTTCATATAAAATACACCCCATGTATTTAGCTCACTGCCGAGTGTCCTTGACCCCTAGGTCACCTACTAATTACATCACTTCCTGTAGGGCTGGATTTATAGTATATTATTTACTATTTTAGTAAACCTAAATGGCCTGATTCATATAAAAGAGACCAGACGTCTCTATCTTACTCCCAAGTCATTCGGTGCCCCCATGAACGGTGTGTTCCTATAGGTCTACGACCCCCATGGTGATAATTTCAGTAGTGTTTGAAAATTCACGTGTGTTTTTGTCTTCCTTTTACTTTATTGATGCATTAACACTTGAAAAACCTTGAAAGCAGTATTCATTTTTCATTATTTTCTTGTACAACAAAATGTATATATAAAATGAACCTTTCGAATGGATTCTTCGGCGAAAGCAAAGCGAACATAAACTTCCGTTGTGCCCCACAAAAACACGTCGCCCTGGTCTGTCCCAAAGCAGAAGGACAAATGTCATCCCCGGGTCACTCGAAAATCTACGTTTTACTGAAAGAATATCATCAGTTACATAAAATATCACTTAGCACAACAGCTCAGATGACTACACAACGCAAAGACATTGATTAAAACAACATGCAACCTGGGTGGTTTCAGGGATAGCAGCTTCCATATGAATCACCATGGCAACGATAGAAAACGTTGCATTAACTAACAAACTAAACATCATATGTTTATGCAAATCTATCGCTAGAAACTTTTATCGAAGCGCATCGTAATGCGGAAACTATCTTAAAATGTTGCATTTTCCAGTGAGAATATAACGATGTCATCCATTTTGTTTCGGCATTCGCTTTTTTGCTGTTTAGGTTGGAGATCACGTTGGTCAAATAACTTTAATAGACAAATCTGAAGCAGTTACCACTGTTGATGTAATTTTTTTGAAGCTTTAGCCCTTGCTGGTCATGTTTGAAATGCAGCGCTATGGCTGGCCTTGATTGAGTTGTCATCTATGGCCTTCCCATCTCCTGACTGCCGCTGAAAGAAAGAGAGCGTAGCTGAAACAACCTTATTCTCATTCATTTAAACCCCCCTCCCTCCCCATGCCCACATCACTCCTCCCCACCCACACGCTGAGGCACATGGGTGCATGTGGAATTTCTTACACTAACGGACACAGTGCACGTATCGTCAACAAGTTCCTTTGAAACATCTTTCAAGCTTTCAACTTCTCTTTTCTGTGGGCAAATAAAGCGCTTCGGTGGAAGAAAGGTTTATTTGTGATGCATCCTGTGGTCAGTGTTTGAAACTACGAACACATTTTTATTGAGATATGGAATTTTTCTCGTAACTTGCTTGACCAATATTTAGAAAATGTGACTTACCTGCACCCATCCATGCAGAGAATGCACAACTGCTATAGATCACAAGAAATGTAAAATAGGCCTTCACATCAGGGCTTATCTAAAATAGGTTAAGTAATGACACATACAGCACATCCACTGTATTACCCTCAGCGCAAGGGGACTAATTATTCAATACATTCTAGCTTAATTATTAATTCCCTTAGCTTATGCAACCATTTGGCTTACAGTATGAGGGAATGCTGATTTTCCATTATTTTGTATGAAAAAGCAGGAGGCCTAACAGGTCTTCCTACCCTAATCTTGTTGATAGTTCATTTTTACGATGCAATGGCCTGGAATGCTGCCTGGGAGAGCGAGGGAGAGAGGGAGAGAGGGAGAGAGGGAGAGAGGGAGAGAGGGGAGGTCCCCCCAGTTGTGTGTTTGGGTTCTCTGCTATCTTCACTGGCTGTCCTTCCCCTCTTCCATGTCTGGTCCGCAAGTGGAGACGGTTTGCACCGTTGTGGACCATCTGGGGGGAAAAAGAAAAGAGAGAGTGATGGGATTGAAGAGGCAGGGCAACAGACGACTGAGTGGAAGGAAGTGTGAAAAGATGGAGAGCTTGAGAGAGAGAGCGTCAGAGAGAGAGAGAGGGAGAAGCAAAGCAGAAGCGGAGTCCTGGAGTGCTAGCTTGTGAAGGTCACGCAGAGGAGAGGAGGCCCTGTGTGATTGTTTCTTGTGTATCTGTGCCTCTACTGTATATGTCTGGTTGTGTGTGTGTATGTGTATGTGTATGTGTGTGTGTATGTGTGTGTGTGTGTGTGTGCGCTTGTCAGTGTGTGTGTGTGCACGAGGAGGGGGGATGGGGTGGGGGAATGGGAGAGAGCGATATGGAGGCTTATGTGGTAAAAGGAGGACGGCTAGGAGGCAGAAAATTGGCTTGGATGTGAGGCTGTCACATACATAGATAGATATAGATAGATAGAATAATTTATTTATCCCCAAGGATAGAAGACATGGTAGAGTTAGATGCAGGTACATTGACAAGCACCGTAATGTGGCTGCATTTTACATACTAGCAATTCTTTCTCCTCGTGATCCTTTTGTTCATTTCTTTATTTCGCAAAGACTCCTTGAAACTGTGCAAAATGGTTGACTGAATGCTCTGGACATGTATGTTTGGGAACATGCACGCATTTGACCATTCCATAGTGAATGTGTGTGTATATGTGCTTCTACGATTGTGTAATGCATGTGTGATGAACGCTGTTATGTAACCTTCCAGCTCTTTGCGTGGATCCATGATCTCCATGAGTCCTCTTTTTTTCTCGTCTCCGCTGTACGATTATCGGTACATGTTCCATGTCCCATGGCTGAGGATGTTCAGAAAGCACTTCTGTGCATTATTTGAACAGGCCTGGCTGTAACAGCCCCATACTGTTCACCTATACTATACCGTCTATATCCAGCTCCAGTGTTCAATGCTTTGTAATCGCACCGGAAGGAAGATGTGAACCTTCTTCTCATACTCTTCTACATGGTTAATTGTATTGATCCAGTAATGATTTTGTGATGTTAATGGAGATAATAGAGCATCTTCATAGTCCTCTTGCTTGTCATCTGGCCGCCAAGGGCTTTGAGACAACACTTAAAAAATGTTGTCTCGTCAATAAGCAATGGCAGCTGCAGGAAATTGCTTGGAAGTGCAATTTCTGCTAAAATATCTGGGCAATATTTAATTCATTAATGGTTAACAAACTTTAATTAATACATACTAGACTCTCTGTAATTGATACATAGACTGAAAGTCTTCCCACTACTGTAGATCTTTTAGTTTGATCTTCCAACTCAAAGACCTGCTCCCCCTAAAATTGATTTCTTTTTATTTTGTGCGCTGCAGCAATCAAAAGTTAGATTTAGTATTCTGGAAGCAAATATGCTCCTTCAAAGCTCTGCGGTTGACACTTCCCATTGCACTGGTGGTGCAAGTGTCTGTCCTTGTGTTGCATGTACATACTGTATGTACGGACATATGTAAATGCAGGATAGCCTTTCACTAACAGCCAACTATCAGAAAGTTGCTTCTTGTGCTGCTAAGCTTAGAAAAATACAGTGGACAGACTTCTGTTCAGTTTCGGTAAGCAAACCCCACGGTTTCCGAAAAGAACTTAGCCTAATCTATGACCCAACACTCTGTATAATCATTACTACGTTTCTGGGTCACAGAAAGGGCAAGCTAATGTGATTTCATCTACTTCCTGGGGTTGCAATGAAGATATGTTGATGATCCGCATGTATGTCCTTATCTCGGGGAGGGGGGGGGGGGGGGGGGGGGGGGGGGGGGGGGGGGCAAGTTAGGTTGTTTAATCAAGGTGTAATCAACTTTTAAATCCACAAAATATCAGCGTCTGCCAATGTTCTGCGTCTGCTGGTCTCTTCGCTGCCATCACAGCTGTTTGCACAAACCAATTACTTTTTTCTCAAACTTTGAATCGATGTGCCAACACGCGTCACTGATGCACACCATGGAAAGTTAACAATTTACTGTAGACTGTTTTGAGAATTGATGCAGAAGTCTATTGGTTTTGCCGAAAGATTGAGTAACTTCTAGGGGCATGCCACATTAGCATATTCATAGATCCTTGCATACTGAGTGAGGTAACTCCACGTAAGATGTGGAGTTACATATAAACTATTTTCAGCCTGTAAGGTTATTTTGTGGGGTTCAAAAAATACTTAACAAGTAAGGTTATTCAACAGAGGATTTTAACCCCACCAGGAACGGGACTTTAACAGATTTCTATCTAGCAAGCTAGTTTGCGAAGTAGCAACAGACCTCAGACAGAATATATCCCAAGATAGGGATATATTACCTGACTGGTTAAAAAGTGATGATCATGATGCTATCCAAAGAATAGAAACGATGAACCAAACAGCAAGAGTGTTGGCTACGCAATAAGCGAATGCAATCGTTAAAGCTGTAATTATATTATTTTCATGATGATGTTTATCAACAATAAAACCTTATTATGAAGAGTTGCCGGTGCTTCGTTGAACATAACAGCCCTGTATGTACATCACAGGACAGATTATGTGTTCAAGTGCTTACGTTTGTGTTTGTATTTGGAGCACATTGTGCAGATGGGATGGATTTTGTCTGGCTGTACCGCTGTGGGTTGTTATCTCCCACCAAAGCAGTGGTGTGCTGGATACTGATAACAAATGATTACTGCTTCACATGGGTACAAGAGTTCATCCATGTTAACCTCTGCTGACCAGCAGAGGTTAATGCCCAGATCTTGGATTGTTGAAGATTGAAGACATCGTAGTCTTTGTTTACTCATAGGATATTGACGTACTAACTAAATAACTAACGGAGAATTTCATTGATGCGGTAATCTAGATAAGAATGAACATTACATCCACCAAATATCAATACTTCAAACGTCAGTTTGAAATGCCACATGATCAAAAACATCAATCTTGGTGAAAAACAATGCTTTTCAGACAAAATATATTATTTATTCAATCCAAAGCATGCAGAAGATAAAAGATTCTAAAAGCAATTGTCATCTTACTTTTACTATTATTTTGAAATCCAATGGTTAAAACAAATGGAATGGTACAAAAGGTACACATTTTAACAGGTTTCTTGAATTTCTCTGGTACAGAATGTTCCAGAAAAGTTATGGATATGAGCTGGTTTGCATGAAAATGGGTGGGTGTTGTGGGTGTGTGTGTGTTTGTTTGTGTATGTGAGTGTGTAGCTGTCTCTTAATCTGTGATTTTGTGTGAGCCACACTATGTAGCCATATCTGGCAAGGTAGGGAGACTGACAGATCGGGGTATATTTATGCCATATCCTCAGCCTGGCTGTCTGTGCATTTCTTATGTGTCCCTTTCTTCCTTTCCTCGTCCTCCCTCGTTCCCCAGCCGGTGCCACATCCACTTTACTGCCTTGCTTCAGTGAACGCCAGCAGCAGCAGAGCAAGGATCGAGGGACATTTCGCTTCCACCGCCGTTCATTATCTAGCTAGCAGCACAGGTAGAGCAGCTAACGGTTACTCCCCAGATTAAGCCCGCTCACTGTTGCGTGGCTACAGCTGCGATCCCCGGGGCTGTCACCCGCTGTGCTGCTGCAGGCATCCCTGGGCTGGGAACAGATCCCCTGACAGTACGAGGTTAAACCTGGCCGAGGTGGCAGCTCAGTGCTGTTCAGTGCATCCGTGCCTTACCCTCGCACCATTATAGCATTTCTTATTTATATATATATATATGTATATCTTTTTATGGGATTTATTTATACCTTTATGGACAGGAGAGGGAAGAGAGACAGGAAAGTGGGCTGAAAGAGAGAGGGAATGACTCTTGGCATTGCACCGTAGGTCGGCATCGAACCGGGGTTGCTACGAGGCATATCGCCTATGTCAGTGGTTCTCAATCTGGTTGTACTAATGTCCCCCTCCCCTTATGTATATATTATAAATATAATGTATAAATAATGAATGCGCATATTAGTTGGTGACCACCATTAAATGGATGGTGGAAGTACCTTTGTGAACAACATGGGCTTCTACTTATGCGTTTTGTAATTAATTGGAAAAATGTTCCGATTCAGATACACTTAATAATATATATATATATATATATATACATTTTCAAAGTACCCCCTGCCATCCTTGAAAGCACCCATAGGGGTACGCGTACCCCCATTTGGAACCCCTGGCCTGTGTGGTTTGCGTGTTAGTGGGTTGAGCCACCGAGTCATCCAGCATTTCTTTTTTTATCGTTGCCTCAGAGTAGTTTGAAGAGGAGGAGGAGGGGAACGAAGGAGGAGGGGAAAAAGAAGCCAACGTGAAGGAGAAATGAAGCGGGACAGGTGTGAAGACTTTGTCCGGGTATTCTGGGAGAGCTTAGACGGCACCCAGGAACAGACGGCGAAGTGATTCACACCCGTCAGTGCCAAGCTGATCATGACAGAAGGATAACCCTTTTTTTTTTATGTCCTGGAAGTTCAATTTGCCTGATTTCCTCACAGAATTAAAAGATACCTAAATTGGGTGTTTAACTTCGACACTGTTGGCCAATGTCATTAATATTCCAGTAGTCTCGCATCCCTGAAGGAGGAGTAGAAGGAGAAGGAAGTAATGAGGTTAAGATGGAAGAACAGATGATGTGGGCAGAATTGCACTCAGGCATCTTCGAACACTAACATGGATTCACCTGACTGGGTACATGTAAACGAATAGCGGTTTGGTTGCAAACACACAAATTCAGGTTCACCGGGGATTTATCGTCACATAGCTTGCATAAAAATGCACGTGCAAGAATACACCACAGAATATGAAACTAAACATCACAATACATATATCGAAATGAAGCGATACAAATAGAGAGAACGGCACCTTTTATCAGATGATGCATGAATTATTAATGCGGACAAAAAAAAATACACATTTTGTAACTGTAGCCTAAATATCAACTGAACTAGTCTTCCAGAGAACTGTTCAAATTTTTTTAATAAGGAAGACAGGGGTCTCTAATACAGTTAACATGAACAAAAAAGACCTGGCTGACCACCTGATCAGACCACTTTGAAAGGTATCTCCACTCATGCATAGAGGCTCTCTCTCTTCTGGTTCTCTCCATCAGTAGAACAATCTAGGTGTTGTTTTTGTTGCTCCTCTTGAACCCCCACTAGCTTTTTCACTAGCGGGGCTCGCAAGCTCATCGTCTGATGTTTACCTTGGAAGCAGCGTGACTCGGTACAGCTGGGAGAGCACTGTGAATTGGATCCCGGGCAATTGTGCATTCATAGCAGCGAGCCGAGGGAGTTTTGCCCTGGACTCAGTAGAGCTGAGACGCACCAGATTCAGCTGGCTCCTCCATCCACTCCATGTATGATTGGTCTGGGCTCCAGAACAGAAACGTGACATTTTTGTTTTGTGCCTGTGGTCCATACATATGACGTGGTGGTGCCACTCTCTCTCTCTCTCTCTCTCTCTCTCTCTCTCTCTCTCTCTCTCTCTCTCTCTCTCTCTCTCTCTCTCTCTCTCTCTCTCTCTCTCTCTCTCTCTCTCTCTCTCTCTCGTTCGCTCTTTCGTTCTGCTTCTCCATCGTTCCCTCTCTCCTTTCTGACTTGCTGAGGCTTGGTAAAATCAGCAGCTGTGGGGTGTGCATCTCATGTTGATTTATGGTGCCTTCGTTGAGTAATGCAAGTGTTACCCGGTGTTGTGATTTTGGTTTTGGTTGATATTCTAAGGGGTGCCTTCTGAGGCCACAGTCAAAGAGTCAAACAAACATGACGTCCTATGCCCTTTCATAACCTCTTTCGCTTGACCTCGATGGAAAACATCTTGAGGTCAAGGGAAGATGTGAAAGACAATTCATAAGGACTTAGGGGTAGAAAACCGCAGTGCTAAGAGAATCTGACTGCACTTACACTAGGCTGTGTAATTATGAGACGGCAAATGTAATGGATGTGGGTCTGCCGTGGTGAAACTACAATGTTCCGAACATGGACTACTAAAAGCACATCTTAGATACTTCCCCCCGTGTGCGTTCTTACCGTGTTGTTTCATCCAGGCTTTATAAACGTGGACAACCCGGTGAAAAATATATTATTGAATTACCAAGGTTGGAATTGAAATTAAAAAAAAGGAACATAGGCTACCAGTCTCAAAAGTGAAACGAAATGGTTGTCACATTATGAATGGTTGCTCATGCCCACCCTCCTGTCCACTCCATATTTGTCTACATTAATCCCAATTAGTATGATTGTGTGATGATAATTGTCGGTCATTTTGATCATTTGCTTTGTGCACGGCCGAATGGTGCGTCGCTTCGAATGGCGCTGCCGCAAGGAATTGTGGAACGACATGATCTCCTTACCTTTCATAAAGGACCCAGCATTAAGAGAATTCGGCCAGCTCTTATCATGGCTGCCACTTATACCTCAGGGTCAGATCACTCAGTTAGGAACCTTCCCAAGAAAACGGACTATTCGACCACAGCCTTGTGCTCTCCAACTGTTTTTGGTGTTTTCAATACTTTGGACATTTAGTTTGTTTGCATTGGGAGTAGGTTTACGTTAAGAAAACACACATTTAAACAATTGTAACATCCTACTGGTTCTGCTGACCATGTAAACAACAGAGGGCGTCACCCAATGGGTGCTACACACTGGTAGTGGATGAGGTGTCATACCCCCCCCCCCCCCCCCCCCCCATACACACACACACACACATACTCACTATGGAAAGCTCTTTGGGTACCTCAAAAAGCGCTATATAAATACAATACATTATTATTGTTATTTGGCTTCACTTCCAGTACATTCTCTTAAAGAGACAGTTCACATTTGATAACCGTAGACGTCATACTCGCAACACAATGCATTCTTCACTTTCTAACCATGCGGTGTTGGACGTAGAATATTCTGAGTATGATGTAGTAAGAGAATATGATGGACAGGCTCATTGTTTGTAGACAACACACAAAGCAACACAGAGCCCCCCATCTAGTGTGATTCATCCGGCAAACTGACGTAACATAACCAGCACGAGCACACACAAAAAAAAGATATTTGATCAATTATTTGCTGAGTGAGTTGCTGTACTCAGGATGCAATCCATTCATTTGAGGTTAGAGCTCAAAGCTCACATTAAAAATTTTCTTGGGATGTATTCCTCAACGTCTTTCAGATTGTTGCACTCTCAAATGCTTAGCTTGTTAGAGAGCATTGGAAGGAGAGGGCGGGGATGGGAGAGAACTGAGCAAAAGCCTAAGAACTTTAGAATCGGAAAGGCTTAATGCCTATCTCTGTTATAATGCTCATCTCTTTTAAAATGCCTGTCTCAGTAGTGGCTGTCACATTTATGTAGGAGTTAAAATGGTGGCGAAGAGACAAGTGAGAGAAAGCACCATGGAATTAAAGGAACGTGTTTCATTAGAATTGTCCTGAGAATTCTAGAATTCAATTCATACACACATACATACACACACATACACACACACAAACAGAATGTAAGCAATGGCTGGGGCGACTGCACATCAGACACAGTTGAAGATTGACAGGCACATGGCTCCTGGCTCATAAAGACTAGCGTTCTCCACAGAGTCAGGCAAATCTCATTAAGCACTGCATACTGACGTCATCGAGGGCAGACATGCTTAGAGAAGGATTCATGGATAAAACATAAACTCGCACCACGGTTCCCTTATGACGCGGCCCTGGGTTGATCCATGCAGGATACTGCAACGTTTACACTTCTGAGTGGACTGGGCCTCTGGGGTTCTCTGATGGGTTGCTTGCATATTAATATAAAAGAATATTTTCTCCATCCGTGCAATTAGCATTGTACCATGCATGTTTTTGATCATCAGCCACCCACACACACACACGCACACATGCTGTCAAAATCCCGTAAGATGGACACAATCTCTCCATCTCTTTAACTGCTCTGAAACATTAATACAATGTAATAGGCTGTTGGTATAAAATATTTAGCTATCACATTTCCATTTTATTAAACAAAGGTTGCTGGTTGCCTGCCTTTTAACAATTAGTGGTTTTCCAACCAGTAGAGTAGTAAACAGTAAGAAAGGAAAGAGTGGTTTTCAAATATATATGTGTGTGTGTGTGTGTGTGTGTGTGTGTGTGTGTGTGTGTGTGTGTGTGTGTGTGTATGTGTGTACATGTGCGCCTATGTACGTGCGTGTGTTTGTGTGTGCACATGTGTGTGTGTGTGCGTGTGTGTGTGTGTGTGTGTGTGTGTGCGTGTGTGTGTGTGTGTGTGTGTGTGCTCGATAGCTCGATCCCTCAGTGTTTTTCACACTGACTACTAAAATGCTATGCCCTTTTCCCATACTGTAATACTCTGCTCCAGACTGCATGGGCAGCTTGGATGGTGAACACAGTATTGCCCCCTGCCACAGAGCATGAGGGCTTGTGATCTCAGGCCCCAGTACCTGGAATCAGACAATACTGGGGAGAGGGAGCCATGTGAGCCGCTCACAATGAGCGGCATGAAGGACGTGACACGGTGAATGGGCCACGGAGAGGTTATAGTGGGAGGCATGTACAGGTATAGCAGGTGAGGTCACACAGAAATAGGGAGAGCGGCCAGATTCAGGAGTGCAGGCCGGCTGTGTCAATGTCACAAGACAACACGAGGGGTTTTTAACAAGTAAGGCATGTTAAGGCTGTAGTGTGAAACACAAACATATGATTATTGATATCATACAAATACATATAAACGTAATTTGCGTGCATCCATTACCCGGTTGGCATTAAGTTAATCATGTGAATGGAATCACACGATTTAGTAATGTGAGTGATGAGGGGCTGGTGTGAATTCAAGCCTTGGCTGCGTTCACTCTCTGGCCTGAAGTGGAAAGTGAGTTGATTCATTCCTGATGCTGGGCCATTTTGTTGCAGGAGTACCACAGCAAGGCAAACACAGGTGGGCCTCGTCAATGTAATCACGGCGGCGTCGTTACATTTAGGCCTGCCAGTGCACCGGTGTGGAAAAAACGAATGAAAAATACCCCGTGGTCCCTGCTGGGTTTATGACTTATACTTACATAAAACGTTATTCATGTTCAAAAAGTCCACCTGTGTTTCTATGTTTTGGCACCTTTGGCAAAGATTGTGTGCCTTGTGCCCACGTCAATGTGACACACTGCCAAGCTCCAGCCCGTGACTGTATAAAATAGCTCCAGCCACGGTCTGGCAGCATGGGTACAGACAGCCATGGGGTCAAACTCCCCGTGGTGGCTCCCCAGGCCACCAGCATGCGGCCAGGCCCCTCACCACCCAGGCCTGGAGGTAGGGCATCCTGGCGGCCCTCTACGGGTGATTCCATTAGTGCTCCACGCTGGCTCTATTTTTAGCTGTTGCTTTTTGAGCTGGGGCTTGTACACTCACTCACGCTTGGATGCTGGAATACGACACTATACGCTTAAGTACTGCCCCCCGATCCATTTGACTCACACACACACACGCACGCACGCACGCACGAATGCATGAACATGGACACACACGCACACACACACTCACACGCAAACACTCTTATGGATATATATATATATATATTTATATTTATTGAGCACTACTCCATCCACTCAACCATACATGATCCACGAACATTTTGGAAAGAGGGATGCGTTGTCTGCAGGCAAAGGGTTAAAAGGATATGAGGGGGGTTGGAAGTGGTGTGGTACACTGTGTACACTTCTCCCATCACAAACCCCTCTTCCAAGCCTCCTTCTTCTCCTCTTTGTGTCCCATTTGACACAACTCTCAGCCTACGCTAGCATCCGCTGGAGCAGCCTGGTGAATCACCCTGCATCCACTAGCTATGCATGCTAACAATTATACAAATAGACACACACTCCCACACACACACTAACATATTTCTCTCTCTCTCTCTCTCTCTCTCTCTCTCTCTCTCTCTCTGTCTCTCTGTCCTCTCTGTCTCTCTCTCTTTCTCTGTCTCTCTCTTTCTCTCTCGGTCTCTGTCCCTCTCTGTCTCTCTCAATCTCTCTCTCGCTGTTTCCCTCTCTATGCAATCTCGCGGAGGCACTAGCGAGCACTTTCCATTTGTGCTGTATATTGGTGAATAAAATAACACTTTACCACTTTACACATCCCTATTAGATAATACTAGTCCAACGATGGACCCCAGTCATCCAATTAACCTGTGAATGGCTGCTGACTGTTGTGGTGTAATTGGTAAGTGGTGTGTTTGGTCACAATATTGCTACAGCCATTATCCACTGACGTGTTCCAGCCATTTATTTACGCATCAGTATTGTCTAAGTTGTTGGTTTATTAGCCACCCAATGCCTACAATATCCCAGCATCTACATCCACCAGCAGTAGCACACTGCAATTATCACAAAGAACAATGCATTGGAAAAGTGTGCTTCCAGGCTGAACTCCATCCACAAAGCCAAATCAGCCAGAAGCCTTTATTTTAAAACAGCTCACAAAAAGCTTTGCGTGCTGAGAGTGCCACTGAGCAGGCTTAAAGGTCATGATGCATACAAATCACCAGCCCCCTGCTGCCCTGTTTGTCCTTCTTTTGATTTAACAGATGCTCCCCAACCGGCCATAGAACCTGTTGTTCCATTGGCCCTTTTTGCACATCACATGGCGACCGGAGAGTTCCCGAGGCAGTTGATCAATCATGCATGCGTTCAGGATGGCTCCACGTTACTGCCGGCTGCTTGGGCTCCGGTCAGGTGGGGATGTGTGTGCGAAAACCAAGGTGGGGGGGGGGGGGGGGGGGGGAACATCAACTGAGTCATTTAAGATAATGCACTGTCCTCTGTCCCTTACCCCCCCCCCCCCCCCCCCCCCCCCGTATTTTGTAAGAGACGGCATCGTTGAAGCGTGAATTACCTTGACTTTGCACGTGTGCACGTGTGTGACTTACAGTGTCTCTCCGCACATGAGAAGCCCTTACGTCTTACCCTCTCCTCTGCACCGGTCCGATGGTTGTGTCCTCAGTGGTAAGCCAAATGACATTCTCGTCCGCAGGGGCGGGGCGGGGAGTTAAGTAGGTGTGAGCGCCGCACGCGTTTTCACTCCGCCTAATGGCAGCGGCGGAGGCTGCCACTCATTTTCCGCTGCCGCTGCCGGCCGGATGGAACAGTCCACCGTATTGCCCCGACACGACAAACAGCGACAGACGGTCTGCGCGGTGCTGTTTTGGCCGCGCGAGCAGCCGCCTACCGAAGGTGGGACCGGCTACCGACCCGCGGCTCCCTCGGCGCGTGAGATTGCAGCGTGCGTCTTGGAAACAGTTTCAATTCAAATGGCTTCTGAGCAGACATCAAGACAAGTCATTACGATATGTAGCCACGCTCAAGGTGTCCTCAGGTGCTGTGTAATTGAGTGGACGCACGGGGGGGGGGGGGGGAAATGACACGCGACTCCCTGCAGAAGTGCACGTGTCATGGAAACCGTAGGAAAACTACGTTTCCCATGAGTCCTTCTGCTGTGCTCTGCTGCGAGCGAGCAGCTGCGCAGCACCGTCGATACGTCTCACGCTGCTGGGTGCTAACCAGCTGTAAACTGTTGGCGGTTCTGCAAGCTGAACACTCACAGTCACTCAAGCAATAGACAGCGGGGCTCAAGGCCGTATCCATATTTAGCCAAACTATGTTTAGTAACAGTGCGATAAAAAGAACAAAGGCAAAAAGATATATATACCTGCTCACATGTTTACTTTCTGCACAACAGTAGAGATCTTGTGCCTTAATTGGAATGGGAGCATAGATTGCGTCATCGATTTACAGCATTGTTGCCTTGTGCTTGTTTGTCCTTCCCCTAACCTTGGCATCTTAAAAGAAAGACTATCTGTGGAGGAGGTTGTGCTGGAGGCAGGGAGGCCGAGGGAGAGAGGTTGGGGGGAGGGATCTGAATACTCCACTGACACTGAGCCTGTTGA
The DNA here is from genome assembly GCA_026745465.1 of Lota lota. Lineage (NCBI taxonomy): Eukaryota > Metazoa > Chordata > Actinopteri > Gadiformes > Lotidae > Lota > Lota lota. The sequence continues at coordinate 35,128 of JACYXH010000477.1, read as the reverse complement.
TAGCCATGTCCCTCGCGGCCTTTACTCTGCACACAGTCTAAGAGGATCAGCTTGACCGTTGACAAGCCTTACAGTAATGCAATGACGTCCACAGACGCCAAAGGTCACCGGAGGTGCAGAGAGGGGCGGTCGGTGTGAAAGAGGTGGGGTTGCTCGGGCTCCATCTGACGGAGCAGTCCGACCGCCAGCGAGCGATGCAGAGCTTACTCTATTCTGCTGCCATGCTCCCGTGTCAATGGAAATTACAGACTGAATGCAATTTGTACAGCCAGAGACTCGAAGGCAAGACCCATCATTTATTTTTCCGCCACAAAGAAACCCTTTGCTTCCGCCTGCTGTGCCGTTCGCTAACACGGCCCGTCCTAGGCCGCCCCCCCCCCCCCCCCCCCCCCCCCCCCTCGCCCCCCCGCTCCGTGCAGGCCTGTCACACGGATCCACTGCCTCAGCCCTCCCCTTCCCCAACCCGTCCACACCCCCAGGCGGTGGGAAGGTTGTGATTATAGTCAAGGCAGAGTGATCAGTCACCACAAGAGCGACATTGGAAAGTTACGAGCTAGTCAATACCAGGCTTCAGCTCCAGGGAGCACACACACACACACACACACACACACACACTCGTATAGAGAGGAAGATCGACAAACAGATGTAAATCTTTAGCAAAATGGAATGAATTAACGCCCACAGAGATGCACGCACCACCCATAGCAGACAGTAGGCCTGTCTTTTATTGTATGTTCATGTTTTTTTATGGAGTCTAAAGATAGACTTTGTTTAGCTGGATTTTGGCCCACTCTTCACTGCGTCCCTAAGCAAGAGGGCAGGGTTAACTGCACCCCAGAGTTCCACTGCCTGGCCTGTTCACACAGGTAATAAAGTCCTTTTTACAAGGACTCTTTAATTGAATGAAGTAGGCAGATTCAGGGCCTTCAGGTAGTGATGAATCTAAATTAATTCAGATCTGACAAGTGGAGTCAGTCTGGCACTCCTGGACGTCTCGTTGCATTTCTGTCTCTTTCAGATAAACATGGAAATAGGTTGGGAATAATTGTGTTAAGATGTGAAGATTGGCCTGCTGTGTAGCAATCTACCTGATGAGATTTGTGTATGCTCTCACACAGAGGGGATTAGTATACCATTGAACTATTTATCACTGTCATTTAGGCGGCTGTTCAATTAAACCTGCACTGTCCTGCCAATACTTTAATTACATCCTCAATAAAAGTTTAATTTGGGAGGGGGATACATTTTTATAGGGTTTTATTCCTGGATATTATCAAACATATATTGTTACTCAGAATAGTGTCAAGCACAGAGGGACCGGGAAAGGCAGCGGGACGTGCACTGTGCACACTCATGTGCCCGTGCACACTCATGTGCCCGTGCACACGCCCATGCAAACACCGGTCCACCACATTTCCTTAGGCAACTCCGATTGACTGTGACTTGGATTCGATTTTATGATGCTGCCCACGTAATACGTGGAGCGCTTCCGAGACATCTTAGTCTTGGTGGATGTCACCAGTGCTAAAGCTGATGATGTGGGCAGATGGGGATCGTGGGCCTCTATGCATATGCACAAGCATTACAAATCGCTCCTCAATAACATTACAGTTGACTCCCGCTTCCTTCACTCCCCATTTCCTCCTCCTCCTCCTCCTCTTCTGCAGTTCCTCTGCTCTCCTCCTCTCCTTTCCTTTCCTATCCTCCTCCACCTCTGCAGTTCCTCTCTCCTCCTCCTCCTCCTCCTCCTCCTCCTCCTCCTCTTCAGCAGTTCCTCTCTTCTTCTCCTCCTCCTCCCCCTGCATCTTCTGATCTTCGAGGCGCATACGTGTCATTTTATTTAATCTCTGTCAAGAAGAAGAGCATTTGTGTTAGCGTGCAATACATTGCATTACATGTTTAGAAGGAGCAAAGCATTATTTTTACGTTACATTTAGAGTGCACTAGTAGCAGTGCTATGGAGGCTTTTGGATAACGAGCAACACTTGGTGAGGTATGATTGAACGAGAGGCACAAAAGATTGTATTGGCATTTATGGACCTCTATAACTGCCTTGAGGAAGAACATGACGGACTGAAGAATGGTGACCTTTGGAGACTCCAGTAATTAGAGTCCCAACAGGAATGCTGAGGAGAGGAGAGCAAACAAGAATATATATATTTTACCAGGAGTTACAATTTTTTAATCTTGGCCTCAAGGCTGATGTCCGCCAGCGGTTTTCTCATCACTGAGGCCTTCTTCCTTTCACTCTATCAACCGTCACCATGTGGACAACAGTCAATAAAGTCAAAGTTACCTGGGGCCACAAGTGGTGAGCAATGGCTTTGTTGTCTCAGAGCTGCAAGAAGCCCTAATATTTAAAAGCTCTCAAGTCCCCGCTAACGAAGCCCCTAGCGTAAGTTCATCTGGTTTCTGGCGTAGCAGCCATTTGTCTCGGTGTCAGACCAGAGAAACGATGGGGGAAATGGCTGATGACACCAGACAACATGCAACGGTGTGTGGAGGCTTAGAAAACACAGTGTGCCATTGTTCACAGGAACATACCACTTAACCGACGCCCCGAGATCTCCCTGATCGATTCAATAGCATCCCCTTTTTGTTCTTATCCCTTTGTCGAAGTCGTCCTGTGTGGCACTTCACTCTCCGGTCATACCTAATTCCAGCGACACGGCATCAGGATTAGGGGCAGGAATCACCATGCTAATAGTGCACGTGGCAATAATGCATCTCCAGGATCCGTTGGCCTATTTTAAAGTTGTGCGTTCGAATCATCTGCTGATATATGATTGTAATCCATTATTAAAATGGTTTTTTATGGGAAGCAGAGACACTTACAAATTGCAGAAATAGTCAGCCTGTTAGAAGGCAGAGTTAGAGAGAGAGGGAGAATGCCCTTGGTGAACGGGTTGAGTTCCTCCTGTGGCGCTCATATGAAAGTCATCCATTTCAATCTCGCCAGTTAATTCACTTTTTCTACTGCAGTGCCGAGGGAGGGAACCGGCCCAGGCATGTAGATATTGCAAAATAGCTCAAGAGCATGCATACAAGTCTCCATCACACAAATCAGAAGGAATAGCTGTTACTAAATCATTGTATTTACGACTCATTCAAAAACACTAAAAGGTGTAATTCATAACGGCAATGCAAGCAGGATCAGAAGATTTCCCAAGAGACCACTGCTGACAAAAAGTATAAGCATTAGTGTCTCTCTAAAATGCTATCCCAGCTCTAGGTTGGGGTTTTACACTTGACATTTAAACAATTCCATTTTGACACATTAGCCCAAGGAAAGATGCAGCTGTAGAGTTGCAAGGTCAATGATTCATAATATATTCCAGCAGTTGCCCAAAGTCACAAAAGTAGAAGCATCGCTGTTATTTGTTGCAGAAGGAGACCTAAATCGGCTATGCTAGGCCCACTTCACATTTCATGTCAAAATGTGTTGTCTTGTGTTTTCATGGTGATATTTAGCATTTTGCCGTTTAGTTCCTCATACTGTATACTAGTATCGCCGCAGCTTGTGTACATGCTGAGACTCCAGATTTGGTTGAGTCAGAGGTGCCGATGGGATGATGGAGCTGTTATAGGTGGCACCTGGCATGTGTCACATGACGTGTTGCTGTGTTCAGCGCTAGTCCCGCCTGGCATGGCGCTGAAACAGATCTGATGCCTTGCACAAGGCCCTCCGCAGTGTCCGTCTGAGAGCAGACAGTTAGTGGGTGGCAGTCTTCTCTCTCTCTCTCTCTCTCTCTCTCTTTGTCTCTCTCTCTCTTTGTCTCTTGCTCTCTCGCTCTCCCTCTCCATTTCTCTTCTTGCCAGCATTTCTCCTCTCTGACGGCACGCAGAGAGAGACAGAGAGAGAGAGAGAGCAAGGGGCATAGAGAGAGAGATATAGAGACATGTAGAGAGAGAAACGCAGCAAGTGAGAGAGAGAGAGCGAGAGAGACAGAAAGAGACAGACAAAAGACAACAGACAACAGACAACAGACAGACAGACAGACAGACAGACAGACAGACAGACAGACAGAATGACAGATGGCAGAGAGAGAGAGAGAGAAAGAAAGAGAGAGAGAGCCAGGCCTTAGCTCTCAGCACCCTACAGGGGATGCAAGAGCCACTCTTGTCTGTCTCTCCACAGGTGTTTGCAACCTCTCCAGGTTTTTTATGGCTGCTGTTTTGCTGTTGAAATTCACCTGTCCCGGCCTCCCCGGAACTGTGCTAAACCCTGCTGCCACATTGTTGGCTGGTGCCACTATTGTAACTAATGAATTCCGGTCAGATGCTGCAGTTGAGTCATGATGATAAGAGAGAGAGCCTGGCTGGAGATCAAACCTTTTGGCCCATGAAGGAGTGGCCCATGAGCTAATAGTCTCCTCTTACTAATGACAGCCAATTGTCTCGGCTTCCTGCTTTCCTTGTACCATCTTAGTTAAAGATTTCCTGAAAAGTTTTTTTTAAGTAGACAAACTTTCTTTCTGCACAATAAATTGCTGTTTTTCCTCCATTATCTAATACATCTGTTTCCTCTGCTGGGCTAAAATGTCATGTTTTCTTTTCTTTTTTTCAGTCCCCACCATAATGGGATTTCTTGATTGCACGATTTCCCTGGAAGCAAGCTGTTCTAGCTCTTCCTCAACACCTACACTGTTTCCTCCCCATGACTTAGTTCCTCTGTCTTCCTGCACTAAAAGCTTTCTTGCTCATCGTATCGCAACAGGGTGATGCATCTCACACGGTTGATCAGGGGATCGTCTGTGTCATATTAGAGACGGTTGACTAGGAAAGCAAAAGATTAGTGTAAAAGTCGACTATTAGATGCAAGGAGACCAATACAATGGCTTAATTACAGAGAGGACGACTAGAACACGGGTGATTAGGCTCTGGCAACAGCTTTGCGCCCCAAAACCCCAGAGATGGCTGCGGCCCCGCTCACCTCAAGTCTGAGCCTAGAGATGTCGTGCGGCAGCAGGTATTGTATGGCCACTGCTGCTGTTCCACCTGTCCAATTAGTGAGCCGTCTCACCCCTGAGGACCGGTACCTTTCTGCACGCTTCAGGTCTACGCACGCGAGCCAGAGCCCCTGCATGCACACAGCATGGCTCCCATGGAAGGAATAAAATAGGAAAAAAATCAAAATAAAGATATAAAAGGTGTGCATGTCTTGTGCTTAACGTGATGGCGTCCGCTCTTAAGAGAAGCCTCCGTGTCTAAAATCGGCCGTCTCAAGATCCGGCTCTATTTGTGCCTCGATGGCGCCTGTGGTTTCCGTGAAAGAGAACGACTTAGACGACGCCGTCTGCCTCGTCGCTCCGCTCTGTTCCTCGCACGCTGCCATTTGGGCAACTTCCTTCGCAACATAGGAAAGACGTAGCCACAGAACAGAGCAAGAGGCGAGGGTCTCTTTCAAGCTCAAGTGTGCTTCCACTTCTAAAGGCCGCTGATCAAAAGGATCGGTGGGACTCGTTCGGCTCACTTGTCATTTTTAATGAGCGGGGCCGATCTGAAATGCGCTTTGGCACTCTCCTCATAATGAATCACTTCTCATAACTTGTGTCATCACCATGGCCATGCAATAGCCGCGGCATTGTTTCTACACGGAGCCGCAGTTCTTAACGTATGGCTTCAACTTGTAGGGACACGGGGGTCGTCGGGAGGGGGGGTTATTGGAATCGAAATATAGCATGATGATACAGAAGAACCTGGCCACTATGATAGCACTGTGTGTTTGCTCTAGTGCCGGCTTTTCAATGTTAAGCAATGGCCCTAATTATTAAGGTTGTCACCTGTAATCTATCAACATAAGTCCTCCGTTAGGCACCAACCTTGCATTTATACTGCGTATTTTACACATGCTCGAGCATACCTTTGAAAAGACTGAGTGTTGGTGTGTTGCGGTGGGAGGGTACAGCCAGCGGTTCACTGCTCCATGCAGCACTGTGTAGTGCAACGCCCTCTTGAAGCGGTGCAGTTTCAATTCGTGAGTGTTCCTAAAGCGGGCAGCACCAGCTGCGTCTGACGCAGCACACAAACCATGTGACCTCCATAGATGGCCTTAACCGCTACGCCGACAACCACCAAATCTCCCCCCAAAAAACACGACTTCGCAGTTCTTTGCAGCTGCATCTGTTTGGACTTGGACTTCCTCCAAACCAACTCAAAATGCAGGACATCTATCAGCGCGTCACGCACGAAATAAGTTAGCTCTTTCCTTGCATTGAAGGGGTCAGCCCAGGCGATGAAATTGCCGATGGTCCGTGATCCAGGCAGGTTTACAAGCGGTCTGGAGACCTCGGCCAGGCTCCTGTAAGGTCAAACCGATCACTAAGCCCAAAGTATCCATTGATCCAGTCCCCGAGGACTGGGGCAATGGCGAGAGCCAGACGAAAAAGCCAAGTTGGTTTATTGAGCCTCACGATTCAAGCCGATTCAAGCCACTGCACGTTTTAGTTTATATTGTAGTTTTTTTCAAGATGGGGGGGGGGGGGGGATGGGGATGAAAAGTGCAGCTGTGATAGGCAGAGGAAGAGAGAGAGCGAAGGGGCGGCTTGCGGCTTGAACACCAGCTAATGAAAAGAACGAATGCAGTGTCTGTCAATGTTTGTCAATCCCCTCGTGTGGAACTGCATTCTGATACTCCTATTTATCAGTATCAGGAACGGGAATGTGATGGAAGCAAGAGAGGGGAGGGTCTGAAGTAGGAATTCATGAGTGTCTTGAGGAATAAGTGAGTCATTGAAGCTCATTGAGGCCGTGTGCTGTGTCTTCTGTCCTCTGTCCTCCACAGGCCGTTGACTTGTTTGAATGAAGTACAATGTAAAAAAGAAAAAAACACCCTGGTGTGTTCAGCGTGGAGGAATCGCTTGTTGTGAATATCACGCACAGCATGGACACTACTGATACAGGCACACAGCTGGATGCTTGCAAGCATACATACACAGACACACACACACAAACACACACACACACACACACACACACACACACACACACACACAGAAAAATAAACACTAAAAACACATACACTTATTCACATTCATTCAAACACACGCACACACACACACACACACACACACACACACACACACACACACACACACACACACACACAAACACCGGATGATATTTTTGCTGCTCCCCTGTGGAGTTACCTCTATTCGGCTGGGGATGCAGTAATACACATTAATCACAAGCTCTCCCGCATTGTCCGCGCCGCATCCCTCCCCCGTCCTCCCTCTCTCGTCCTCTCAGTTAACTAGCTGTGACACCGTGACAGTGATGTGTGCATAGCTGAGGGACGCCTGGCTGCCGCCCGCGTTGAGGATGTATTGAAATGCACCGGCATGAATGGACCGAGTGAGGCCACTGGGTTCCTCCGCTGCTTATGATGGTGTTAAAATGGCAGCCCTGCTCGAGCTATTCAATCACACGTGAAAGCGCCATTCCTTTCTTTGGCTTCTTCCCTTGACAGCATGATTTATTGTGTTTTTTCAATCAGTCATCGCACCATGGCGCAGCCTGCCGTCAGATTCCTGTGGGTGTTGTGCACATTGTTGTGAAAATACACAAACTGACTTTTACTCTCTTTACCCCTTCTCTCCCTGTCTGTCTGTCTGTCTGTCTGTCTGTGTGGCATGGATGGATTGATGGTGTGTGTGTGTGTGTGTGTGTGTGTGTGTTTGTGTGCGTGTAGGCTCAGTGACCCTCAGTGTGTTCCTGGTCTCTCTAGCAGTTACGGTGTGCGCTGTTTGGCTGGTGGCTCTTTGCGGAGTCTGCGGCTGGTGTCAGCGCAAGTTGGTAAGCTTACACACACACACACACACACACACACACAAGCACACGCACACACGCATGCAGCCATGTGCACACACACACAAACACACACACACACACACATACACACTCCCTGCGTCACTCCATCTTTCACTGCACATTAGGAGACACACGGTGACAGTAAATGCGCAAATATTGAATTCATTATGATAAAATATTTAATTTGTTGTGAACACAAGTAAATACTTGAAAATTATTCGGTTTGCAAAAACCGACTCATCTTCTAAAACTGTTTTAGAAGATGCTTTTGAAACCAGCAAGCAAAACATATTGTAACTTTTGCATTTCCGACTTTTTTGTTACTATTATTGAAACAACCCAAAGCGACAATGTTGTCCTGCTCGTATTGTCTGTCTAGTGAAAGGCAAGACACTTACCTTTGTTGCAAATGCTTAAGGAGAAAACATAATGTCCAAATGAACGGGTAGGATGTTTTCAGTGTAGCAACTCAACAGGACTACTCATTTACTTGTTAACTTTTGGAACAACAATGCGAGACTTTGTTACAGAATCTTCTGTCTGCTACTCTCTAGCCTAGGCGAGCAAAGACTTCGCTCGTGGTAGGGGGTATCGAGTGAACCAAAAATATGTCAAATGATGCCGGCCTAAGCAGCAACATTTAAATCCAAGCAACCCACAATTCAACTACACATTTAAAAGCAATTATAGCCTTATCAACACATCGTTGTATACTGATGCAGTGCTAAGAGAGAAAAGAGTCCAGCAGCATCACTGGCAGGGACCCTGCCAGCAGTGTTCCTGCATTGACCTCTGATGGAGGGCATGTCCATACTGATTAAGAGGTATGAAATGTGATTGATTAGGGTGGAGGCTGCCATTCATTAGGAAGATAGAGCCGTATGACCAAGTGACACTTCGCTTGAATGATTATTTTAGCTTTACATTATGTTAATGCTAATAGATTTGTTGGCTTACCAGCAGCAAGATTGATTGCTGTAAAATCTTTCTTAATGACTTAATTTCTGGTTAGTGTGTTATGTTTCTTCATATGAGATGTAAATTGTTCTACTTGTTTATGTTTCATAAACAAGTAGAACAATTTACATTTATTAATGTGGTTCAAGTTTCACTATCAAACACATTGAATAATTTAGTCCTTCAATGAGACACTAATACTGCATCAGTAAACTTTGAAAATAGTGGTCAAATTCGAACAAAATTACATATTTTCTAATTCTGGCATAATGCACCTTCAAAATACATGCTGCTACTAATAGCATAAATGGGTACTATATAGTATAACTATTATTATTATATCGTAATGATTATATGGGATTACATTGTTTGGATTTTACATTCTGTAAAATATTTATACATTTGTAACAGAGACACTTTTGTTGAATTATTTATGTCTTTAATATTTAGTTTCTTTCCCAACCATCTTTTTAGTCAATATTATCAACAGTTTACCCTTGAAAATATTAGACCACCTGCAAGTGGTAGACAACCTATGTTAAACCTCATGAAAACACTAATTAACAGATTAAAAGACACGCTGTCACTAACGATGTTATCCAGAACTCAAATTGATTATCAAATCATTCCATTCCAAATAAGGTTGGCCATTTCGATCTTGATTACGTTGTGTGTCAATATTTTGTATGCTATATCTTAAAGTCAACGATTTTCATGTAAAGATATGTCTGTTAAATCACTATCCATCGCATGATGAGGTTAAACAATGGCTAAGAGTTCAGGGAAGAAAGGGGCCGTGTTATCCCCAGGGCTACGACCCATTTGTGATTTCTTTTTTTTCAACCCTCTCTAACGTGGACCAAAATATAAACCACTGGCCAGACTGAGCTCCAGACATCCGCACACATCGTGGCATTATGTATACGTGTCCGAGAAGCATAACCCTCTCTCTGACGCGCCTCATAAAGCTAGTGAAGAAGAGCATGCTCTGTCCTTTCACCAAAGTATCCTATGTGTTTAGTGGAATCAATTATAAGATTCACACGCTCTTTCATCCAAGTGTAAAATAATATGTATGTGTGTATGTGTGTGTGTGCGTGTGGGGGGGGGGGGGGGAGGGTTGGTTTCCCTCTGCGACCTCACCGCTCGTTGCTACTATATTCTACACACTGGCCCTTTAAGGATTCATCCTTAATCTGGAGATGACTATATTTCTGTTTCAAAACAGCACCCATGCACCACCAGGACTCTTGTGTTACACAACCACATGGCTGAATTACAAGAAAGACTTTCACCACCTCCATTACCAGTTTTACACCAAGCCGAACGGGTGTGAGCAACGGTCGAAATAGGACAGAGACCGGACGCCAAGTCCTTAAACGGTTTGTCGTGCTGGAACGTCAGAAGTTACATTTTGATATTTCACATTCAAGTAAACGGAGCCGTGAATCTCCCCTAGCTGCCTGCCGGGAGGAGGGGTGGGTGGTGTGTGTGTGTGTGTTTGTGTGTGTGTGTGTGTGTGTGTGGGGGGGGGGGGGGGGGGGTCTGGCCGTCTGCTCCTCGGAGGGTCCCAGAGGTCCTCTCCAGAGCAACGCTGTAAATGAATCGTATCTCCATCTGGTGACAGCGCCGGGTGCTGCAGACACGGCACAGCGCCGGGCCAGCCAGGGGGGGGGGGGATTGAGCCACGTTGTATTGGCCTAATGACCCTGCCAAGGGTCCGCCATCACTCCCCCGTAGTACCATCTGCAGCCCCTAGGGGTTTTGGTTAAGTAGTGCAGTATGGCTCTCCGCTCAGCCCACTGGTCACTTCCATGAATGTCAAATGCCATCAATATTTTGGATAAACATGACAAATCATAAATGCTTAAATAATTTAATCGATAAGGTGTTTTTTAGAAGTATAGTAGATTATGAGTACTATAGTAATATAATATACTATAGTATAGTATATAGTATATTATCATCCATCCATGTCTTTCCTCTGTGTAATCCTGGCACTTTGATCTTATTATATATTTTACATTGCACCATATTCCTATGACACCATAATTAGAAAGTACATGCAGTTGAAATCTGCATTAACATGAACACTTTCATCTTCTTGCCGAGTTACCCGATTACACATTGCATACTATCCATTATACATATTCATATATGCAGATCTGGCATGCCCCAATAAAAAAAAGACTACACAAAATGTACCACCACTCAGGATTTACATCCCCAACACATGTATTGTTAAACCTAGATTTGATGACACACTCTTGAACGCCTGCCTGTCCTCCAGCATTTTTATAAGGACAGACGCTTTCACCCCGGGCCTCACACACACGTGTCACTTGCTCGTGGGCCTGTGATGCCCGTTTTTAGCTGTGATTCATGGACATTTCGAGCGAGGTGTTTCAATTTATTTGAAAAGTTTTCATGTGTAATCACAAAGTGCCACCCCCCCTGCTGCACTGTGTGTTATCCCTCTGGAAGTATTATTTATGAACCCCGTCCTCCCCTTCTGCTGGCTGCGAGATGGGCGTGGCCTACAGTGAAGTAAATACGGTCCACGCCAGCGCTGGGTCACACATCTGACAGGTCCCTCGATGAATTATTGTCCTCATATACGAATGGCTGCTTTTATAATGTTGTTGTTGTTGTTGTTTTATCCCCCAGTTTGATGGTGCCATTTCCATTCTCTTTTATGTTCTAGTTTTCTTTGTACCATGTCTAACACTGAATATTTTATTCAGATTGACATATATAAAAATATGGTTCTTCCTCGCTTCTTCACGCATTTGTCGTCCTTTTCCGTGAAACATATAGCTGTCGTTGTAGCGATCGTTTTTATAATGTTATAGGGATATAATCTAAATACATGTAAAACATGTATTTATACATGTTTTACATGTAATCATGTACATGTAATCTTCTCCACTAGTTGCCATGTTGTACATGGGCCGTGGAGGAATGTCATTAGACACTTGTGTGGAATGGGATATTTCCACACCAACGGGGGTGATGTGTGGATAACATCTGTCTGAACAGCAGTAGGCCATTACCATTCAAACCCCGTGCGCTGCTATAAGCCTGGTTCACTTTGATGCATCACACGGTTGTTGATAGTGCGCTGTAGGTTGGAGCTGACTGAGTTCACACATGATGAACCCTCCGCTGGGCCCGGCAGCCACAGCCAGCCTCCAGTCCCGGGTATAGGTAGTAGGAGTTCATCACGGTGATGCAGAGCAGGCTAATGATCATGGCAATAAAGGGGACGGGGAATACACGGAGGTTAAAGTCATTACGGAATTATGGAGAGCGAAAGAAAAAGGCCTGCTCTCTCTACGTTCATCTGTGGGATATAATGGTAACGAATTAGAGTGGACAAAGACGCCCTGGAACCCTCACTGGTTAAGTCAGATATAAATCATATGGAGGCTAATTCTACGGTTTTATGTGGATTTATGGTCTCTGTGTGATTAAGTGGCAGCCATTAACTCTGTGGGGACAGTGAATGGCAAAGTGGTTAACAGGTAAAGGCATTGTTTTGACAGATGCAAAAAAGGGAACGTTAATCGAAATGATCAGTCGATGATTTAATAGTTGGATGACGATTTGAATGGAGCGCTCTTTGAGCTAATTATAGTGTGAACCGGGTAATATTGAGTGGGCATGGATGCCCTCGCCTGACTGCTAATTCCAGAGAAAACAAACACAGCTGGGTGTAGAAGCCACAAGTCTGCCAACGCCTGGATGGAGAGAGTGGTAGTTGCACTCTGTCCCTTTTGTCTCTCTGTTATTCAGCCAGACCCACAGCCTTGCCTCCCTCAGTCCTCCTTGGCCCTTATTGTCATCATCTTCTTCTCAAGTATAGCGCGTGGGTAATATGGGTTTGAATCATAATTGGCTCATCATCATATATATTTTGATGATGCGTTTTGTGAGCATTTTTGTTTCCAGTGGGAGCCAGGGATTAGTGGCCTCCGAAGCTGTTAGTCATCTAATGCGAAGACGACTGATTTAAATTGGAATTAGCTGAATTAAAGTGTTATTATTTCAGACATGAGAGGCCATTTGTGTGCTTTCCCGTGACCTTGGAGAATATGTATTACGTTTTCTTTTTGTTTACATAGTTTAGCTTACGTGTCATTCACTTCATGTCAGCTCCCTACCAATCAAAATGGATGAAAAATCATGTGTTTGTGTCTATGCATGTGTGCGCATACGTGTGTGTGTGTGTGTGTGTATGTGTGTGTTTGAAAAGTCACAGAGCCCAGGAGGTTTGCATCCTCCCTTGTTTTCACAAACCAACCCCCCCCCCCCCCCCCCCCGGACTGCCTGTCACTCACTCCTCTCTTCTTTCCTCTTTTCTCCCTTCACACCTGTCCCCTCTATTCCAATTCCTTTGTCTCACCTGCTGTTCCTCCATTTTCCCTCTGCTTTTTCATCTTCTCCCTGGCCCCCCATCATCTCTCTCTCTCTCTCTCGCTTTTTTTTTTGTTGTTGTTTTGCATTTGGTTATTTATATTTCCAGCTCCGTCTTCTTTATCTCTGCTGGACTCTCCCTCATTCTCCCTCTGTTCCCACCTTACCGCCGTGTTTACGGACGTGTTAAATGATTCATGAATTTCCCCTGATAGCTTGTTCTTGCCTGCCAGAAATTTAACCTGTTTTGCTGTCACCAGAAATAGCTGTGCTTCAAACAGCGCTTCATGTTTTGGATGCTTAGCCCATCCCTAATATCTTTGTGTGGACGTGTTGTTGCAAATGGGGTAAATGTTCAGTAAGTCATTTTCATTTTGGTGCCCTGAATAAAATGACATAAAGGCAAACGATGACAAGTGGTCAAGTGACATGATTTGCATTAAGTTAATTTGGAGAATTATCTCTTTAACTTACATGACAAAGCTAATGTTTCACGCTGTACTGCCTCAGCGCAATTGACAAGTCATGGGTGAGATTCAGCACTTAGCCCACGTTAAAACTGATAAAGAGTTGTGGTTAGCAAACATTTAGTTTTTCAGCATTCGTCCAGTTTGGATGAAGTCTTGTTCACACATCACACTCTGTAGCATGTCTAGCTATTTTATTCCTCCCTTATTGAATCTACAATATCTAGATCTAAAAATCTAGATGTTGAGTTAATAACCCATATATATGAGAAAATGTGTTGAGGATTACACAATGGCTTTGTGTCTTTTTGCATCTCACTGATCTTTTTCATCTTTGCTTTGGCTCTCCTCTGCAGCACTATACTCGACATTACTTACTGAACCGACTGTGTTCAAACCCACAACACGTTAGACGCTGGCCATGGAGGAGCGGATATAAAAGCCAAATCGCGGTCTGCCTCGTATGGATGCCACTGTGGCGCTGCTGAAAATTGCCGTGCAAACACCGCCTCGATTTGCATTTCCATAAACTCACGCGGCTTCATTCATGAACGGGCATTGCATCATTCTTTATCTGAGACCAATTGGCTGTGACAAGTCCTACGTAACCTTTTTATGGTTTTTCCCCGTGTCCCTCTCTGCATGCTTCCCCATATTTACTGATGGCCTCACTGTATGTGTCTGTGGATAATAAGGTGGGGTGGCGGCGTGTTTCGGACATAGGATGCCTCACCCTAGAGGAAGCGATCTGTTTTACTGGAAACTGGTTGCACCCCAAAGTCTTTAATGCAGAGCGTCCTTCCTCTCTGGGACAGCAGGAGCCTTCCATCAGGAGCGACCAATGGAAGGACTTAGTCCACCTAGCTGGCTGGTCTTCCAGTGCACTCATTTGTCGAAACTGGCCAATCTCATAACAGAGGCATGTTCTACTGTGGACTGGCCAGTTCTCAGGATGAGAGAACAGGGAAGATGATGAGTACATGTCCAGTCACATAGCAATAGTCCATCTTCCAGCCCCAGGCCGTGAGCCTCCAACTCTCTCTCTCTCTCTCTCTCTCAGCTCTCTGTGCACCCAGCGAGCCCACAGCAGGAAGTAACCCCTTAGCCAAGAAAAGATTCAATTGGACAAGCAGAGCTGGGGGAATGGCTCAGTGTGTTTTACTCCCATCTATTTTCTGGCATAGAGAGCCTCTTCCCATCCTGGATGTGTATCAGACCATCACCTTCAGGGCACGGTGTGCGGAGGGGATACAGTGTCCCGCGCTGCTCTCCTCTCTCTCGTCTTTGTGGCAAACTATCAACAGAGATGAACTGCTCTGTGACACGTGTGAAACACTTTTACCAGTAATGAGCCTTTCCAGTAGAACGCACCGAATGGACCTCGCCCCTTTGAAGCCTCAAAATTGCCATTATTTCCATGGTTACAGCGGAGCACGCTCTAGCTGTGGAAAATCAGGTTCAAGCAAAGCACACGAATTGTACATTCGTTCTTCGTCAGATTGCCTTGAAAGCAGCAATTGCCGTCTAAAT
Organism: Lota lota; assembly: GCA_026745465.1. Taxonomy (NCBI): domain Eukaryota; kingdom Metazoa; phylum Chordata; class Actinopteri; order Gadiformes; family Lotidae; genus Lota; species Lota lota. The sequence goes on along the minus strand of JACYXH010000477.1, from coordinate 19,949 downwards.
GGCAGGGTGGGGAAAATAATAATCAGTCAGGAACGTCTCTTCACCGCAGAATCGCTTTTGAGTCTGATGAGCATAATCAGAAAACCATCAGCTAAAGGAATGATCGCGCAGAGCTGCCGAGATAATACACAGGGGGTGGTGGTGGTGGTGGTGGTGGTGGGGGGAAGGATTTACACTTGAAATGCACACGGGAGACATGGCGCTCCAAACCTAACAGATCTGAGGTAACCTTTTTGCTTCTCTCCCCTCCTTGCCTTTCTCTCAAGGGGAAGAGGAATAAACCTGGAGTGGAGACCGCCGACACTCCAGACTCGGCCCGTGGGCGCGGGGAGAAGAAAGCCATCAAGTAGGTGCTTGGCAACCGACTGGACTACAACAGTCCAGTGGTATTCAACTCCATTTGGTTCCCGCTTAAGGTCCCTTAGTGTACAACACACAAAAGGAAAACCGATAATTAGTCCTTTGCTTGGTTTTAATTGAGTGAGATCTCTGGGTAGAACAGGTAGACCAGAACAGAAAATGAATCGATGAATTAATCAGTCCTAGTAGATTGGACTGGGATTACTTGATCGGCCACACTACACCTAAAGGTTTGGCCAATGGGAGGTCACGGTTCTTATGTGTGCTACGTCTCTGTTGTTGCCAACTACAGAAGATAGGAAGTGTCCCTAAAAGCCTCTATCCATGTCCCAGGGCTTCGGGTAGAGTGCTCATTGAGGTCAACGCACGACAATAGCAAAGGATATGTATGCATCTGGAGTTCCTGGCAGCTGATTCCGGCCCAATTCCGGGACACATGTTCAGAATGATTTCATTAAGCTTTTCTTGAAAGGACTGGAAGGATGGGGGAGTTATATTCGCCTGGTCTGACTGAAACGAGTCTGTATAGGTCAATGAGAGAAAATGTCAGCTTTGTAGTGCTAAGTATCATCATTTATTATGGAGGGGCCTGCATTAACCTGACCAGAAACACTTCTCTCCCTGTGGGAACCGTCTCATTTCATGTTTGGGTGTTTGCATGCGTGTTGTTGCAATCAATCTGTGTGTGTGAAGAGGGACAAAAAAGGGAAATTACACCAGAACAATGGATTCTGGTGCTTGGGAAATCATTTTTATTTTTTTCATCTTATTGTTCCCTGGGTGACTTTTGTATTTTCTTCCTCACTGGCTCCAGGAGCGACGTCTGTGTGCTCTCTGCTTGTCATTCCAGCTTCAACTCCTTCTCTCTTTCGAGTGCTCTGCCTCTCTCCCCCCTGCTCTGTCTCCCTCTGCCTTAGCATTCTATATATGACCACTGTGTGACTTCTAACGGTATCACTGATTACTCTCACTTTCTCCCTCATCTATTCCAACTGCTCTCGTGATTTACCTCACTGCCTTATTTCTTATATGCTCCCATGCTTTTCCCATATGCCGAGGACGGAGCCGGCTCTGGCCACGAAACATTGAATGTTTCTACTACACTCTAACTTTATTTTCTTCTTCTGTATGTGAATAACCTCTTTCTCTCTTCCCGCCCTTCTTAATGTGTCTCAACACGCGTCAGCACAATATGTTATCAGCTTCAGTGACCCCTCCCCCCCCTCAATGTTCCCCTCTTTCTCCCAACCTCCTGCTGTAACGTGAGTGTAAGCATGATACAAGACATGGATGTGGCTTTATTATTTTTCTTGTAGTTTACTACAAAGTCCTTGTGATGGTGCCTCTGAGAGGAGCCCCCCTGGCTGGAGCCAGGCCCCCGACCCATCCCTAGAGGATTAGAGGAGAGTGTGTCTAATGAAGCAGGCTGTGCGGGGGTCGGCTGCTGCCACGGCTGTCCGTAGTTGTGTTGCTCTGACCTGTCTCTCTCTCTGGCCACCAGCGACCTAGACAGAGACTTTTGGAATAACAATGACAGCAACACAGAGCAGCAGAGGTGGAGCTCCTATCCGCCCAAGGAGTTCGTACTAAACATTTCTCCCTATGCCCCATACGGAGACCCTCGCCTCACGCTCAAGTGAGTCTTGGTCAAAGACTGGTAAGAGACTCTCCCCCCCCCCCCCCCCCCCCATCCCCCATCTAGCAGGGCTGCCGTGAGGCAGGGGAACACACATGCTTTTGTTCTCATCTCCCCTATCCTCTCATCCCCACTCTTCTCTCCCTCCTCTCTCCTTATCTCTCTTCTCCTCCCTTCTCCTCTCTCCCCTCCTCTCCCCTTACCTCTCCTCTCCTCTGTTCTCCTTGCCTCTCCTCTCCTCTGTTCTCCTCTCCTCTCCTCTCCTCTCCTCTCCTCTCCTCTCCTCTGTTCTCCTCGCCTCTCCTCTCCTCTATTCTCCTCTCTCCCCTCCTCTCCCCTGTCCTCTCCTATCCTCTGTCCTCTCCCCTCCTCTCCTCTCCCCTGTCCTCTCCTCTCTTCTCGTCTCTCCTCTCCTCCTTTCTCCTCTCCTCTCCTCTCCTCTCCTCTCCTCTCCTCTCCTCTCCTCTCCTCTCCTCTCCTCTCCTCTCCTCTCCTCTCCTCTCCTCGCCTGTTCTCCCTTATCTTCTCCTCGCCTGTTCTCCCATATCTTCCCTCCTCTCTCCTCTGTTCTTTCATTTTACTCTCCTCTGTTTTGCTCTTTTCTCTCCTCTTCTCTCTCTTCTCTTCTCCTGTCTTTTCAGGCTGATGGAAGCCTGCGAGCATCCTCAGCAAATAATTATGCAAACCCTAATACATTAGGATAATGTGCCTGCAAACCTGACTTAATGTCAGCCCCCCATTCCTTAATGTTATAGTTTTCCTCAGAAATAGTAGACGCTTGAGGGCAGAAATCCCTTTCTTATTTGAGCACAGACTATTTGCAATGAACCTATTTTAATGTCCTTGTTTTTGTTTAACCACCATTCCGCTACCAAGAAGGCAACAACTAATGATACTGGGCATATCTACTGGGACCCATAATCGTAACTCTTGATTACTCAAAATCTGCACATAAATGTGAAGGTAAAGATTTAGCCGTTACAGCACACCAGCTGGAACCCGCTGGCTTTTTCCACAAGCCTTGCAATTCCTGTAGACTGGAATGAACAAGTAAGTGTCCGCGTACCCCCCATTCACCGCAGCCCTGACAGCCCAGCTAACCCTTTACTTCTAACCTGTCACCTATCTCTCCCATGGGGCGCAACCATGGAGACGGACAACCCTCTTAGCCCTGCTCACCTAATAACACGTTTAAACACTAACCCGCACCTGCATTTCTGTAACCTACCTGCTTCTTCTTCGTCCCCCCGTCCCCCGTCTCGAGTGCTGAAGTGGTGGTCTTGTGGTCGTTTGTTGTTGTGGAGGGTTGACCGTTGCAGCAGGTTTTATGGTGGTGTGGTGCGGCTAGTGTTCACCTGTGGTCCACAATGTTGTGTGGCTCTTCCCGAATCCTCCCCTGACCTTTAGGCACGTTCTAGCGCCGCACCTCGAGGCAAACGCTATGCAGAAGGATGTGTGTATTCGTTTATAAATGTGATTTTGTTTTTGATCATACATGTGAACGGTACAAGGTTGCTAAGACATTTGAGTCAGATATGACCCTAAAACGGAGAGGATTTGCATGCATCCAAGTGTGTCTTGTGTCATTGTTTTTCAACGAGGGAATGGCCAATAAGCAGACTGATATCTGGCCGTATTGAACTGGTTGAGCCACTGAGGGGTTGGGTGTGAGGTAAAATTGCCTGAAGGAATTGCAGCGGTAGGTTTATGAGAACAGAGGAAAGATAGATTACGGTCAGAGAACTCTGGCAGAATATGAGGGCTGAGTTCATCAGTCCTTGGGCTTACGCTCTTAAAAAGTAATTTGATTAAAAAAACATATAAACCCCCAAGGTGTCCATTGATGCTGCATAAAAATGTGAAAATGTGTTTAAAAACAGTTTTAACATATGATGGCTTGTGATATTGTTATAAATGTGAAAGTGGTAAATAAGGGAATGGATGAGAGATAAAGGGATAGTTGATTCAAATGTATTCATGGTTGATGTCCTTGTACTGCATAAATATGCCCCTAAGGTCAGCCAGCATGCAACCAGGAAACAGCTCTCCCTTCAGATTCTCCTGAGACCAGCAGCTTTCAATCTGAGAAGTGAAACTGGGCCAAATTTTTCAGGTTAAATACGTTGCATCAATTCTTCATAATTATGGATTTATTTGCTTTCGCAGTTCAGTGGTCACTTTGAATATTGAAAATTGGCTTTAATAAATTTGTAATGTCAGCACCAATACTGACCCAACAATCTTAGAGACTGAGGGAGGTGTTATACCCCATTCAGCTCTCATTTGAAGAATCTTGAGAATTTCGTTTTTTACAATCTCAAGGAGATTCCTCCACATTTTCCCCAAAATGTCAGCCATTGGAAAATGTGTAGTTCTGCTAAATGACACGCGGGCCGTCAATCCATCAAATTGAACCATATTCTTACATTCAGCACGGCAAGCTTGCTTCTGCATGCTAAGCTGCAGACGAAGGACAGTCACCTATGTGGTTTGCTGGATAATTGAGGCCCACGTCTCAGACTCTGTCAGGAAGTGATTGATTCGTATGTACGTGTTCGGACAGGTCCATTGGTCTGGGTTATATGTGACAGGGCGGCAACCTTCACGGACACATAGCATGGCATAGGCCAGTCCCCCCTGCTGCTTCTGATCACATTACAATTGCCTTTGTCTACAAATCATATCTCGTATTACTTCCCCTCTGTGCTCGAGCACTCTGCAGCCTGCATAGTAATGGGATGTGGTCATGTCACCAGAGGGCACTAACGTGCTTTAGTTTCCATCATCATTTTGTCATTGCAGATGTCGTTTATATCCCCCAGCACATCTTAAGATAGGTTTTAGTAGATCACAGATAGCATTAGTAGCACTGTGCTCCGTAAATCCTAACTTTGACCCAACTCTTTGAAGTGCATATTACAATATGATACGGTTTGGTAGTGCTGTTCATTGTCATATTAAATACGTCTTTCAGCGTCTTTATTTTATCTTTATAACAGCTACACAGTATATCATTATTGACTGTCACTTTTAAGAGCTCAGTTGATGTTTGATCAAGATGTCTGTCTGGGTGTATCCTGTATCTGCTCTGAGATACAGAGCAGACCTTACTGATACCAGACAGAGAAAACAAACTGCTACCACTCGTGTTCCCTATGGCCGCTGCTGCTCCTGTTGCTCCTGCTGCTGCTCCTGCTGCTGCTCCTCCTTCCAAACATGGCGGCTACTTTAGTAATGTCCCACAGGCTCCCTGTAAAGTACTCTCCTTCCTCGCCCTCTTCCACCTCCTCGTCTTCATCCACCCCTCCTGCCTCTTAACCATCATCCTCCTCCTCCGCCTGCTGCTCCTCAATGGACTCCAGACCCTCCCTCATCCCCACCTGCCTGTCTCTGGGCCTGGGAAGATAGCCCTCCCTCACCCCCTCTGTATGCACACTGTGACCCACTGCTTCAGTTCCTCTCAGTGATGTGGATGTTTAATCTTGACTTCTATGAATTTGTGTGTCTCTTTCTCTCTCTCTCTCTCTCTCTCTCTCTCTCTCTCTCTCTCTCTCTCTCTCTCTCTCTCTCTCTCTCTCTCTCTCTCTCTCTCTCTCTCTCTCTCTCTCTCTCTCTCTCTCTGTCTGTCTCTCTTTGTCTGTCTCTCTGTGTCCTCCACTCTTTTCGACTTATCTCTCTCCCCCTCTGCCCCCCTCCCTTCTTCCCTTGTGCACCCTTTCGTAATTGTTGTCATGGCCTTCTCTCTCTCTCCCGCCCTGTAGTGGGGCTGTGTCTGGGGGTCAGAAGGGGGCCGTGGGTGGGCTCGGGGATGATGGGGGGGGGGCTTGTGGTAACGACAGTGTGAAGAGCATGATGGCTGGGGTAGCGAAGGCCGGCAGATGGCAGACGGTCCAGAGTCACATGCAGTCCGGGGGATTGCGGCCCGACAGGTGAGTTGAAATGGTTAAAACACTGGTGTTTGTTTTTCTTGTTTCTTTCTTCAAAGATATTTTGAAGGATTTTTGATGTCTTTGATGTTTACCGAAAATCCACAAATAACCAAACGCGACCCATCGTATATCAGAGACAAAGGGATTTCTGGTGAAAATTGGAATCATTTCTCCTCGTGTAAATGTAAATGCGCTGGAACGGTGGTGATGTCATCAGATACTTTATTCGTCCCACACGGGAAATTAGGGGCAACTTGTCTTGTTACAAGTTGTATTTTGTGGTTGAGTCAGATGCATGTATCACATGGTTGTAAGTGTGTGGGGTGGGGTGGCATGAGTCGGTGGGTTGGGGGTCTGGTTTGAAGTCGTTGAAAGTAATCAACATGTGATCAATAGGCAATTATCAAATGTCGGCACTCTGCTCACACACTCGGGGGACGCACAGCTCCATGGCTCCGTGTGACACGCAGCGCCGGCCGCCGTCACGCCACCACGTCTTTCACACACGCCCCGCACAACACGCTGGCACTCCAACCCCAAACATTTGTTAGGAATGACGTCGTCGTCCGTCCGCCACCCCCCCCCCCCCCCCCCCCCTTAATTAGACCAGTCCGCGGTAATAACGGTCGATCGGCTCTCTTCGCCTCCATCTTTGAAGTACGGTGAATGATGAAGACCTCTGTTCTGCAATTTATAAATGAGGAGTCTCATTTTCAGTTTTTGTTCTCCAGTTCTTTTTTTACTTTTTTTTTTTGCACCTTGCTTTAGCGCCTTCTGGCTGTGATTTGTCCCGGCGCAACACATTCACTACCATCGCTACCTCTATCTTCCTCTCCTCTGCTCATTTTTCTCCTTCCCCTGTCTATAATTGGATTCTATTTTCAGGCTGCTATAAGTGTCGGTGTCTCTTGTGTTTGTGTCTCGCACCCCATTTTCTCTCTCTCTCTCTCGTGCTCTCTCTCTCTCTCTCTCTCTCGCGCTCTCTCTCTCGCTCTCTCTCTCTCACACACTCTCTCTCTCCATCTCTCTCTATCTCTTGCTCTCTCTCTCCATCTCTCTCTGTCTCTCTCTCTCTCTCTCTCGCTCTCTCTCTCTCGCGCGCTCTCTTTCTCTCTCCCACTCTCACCCTTTGCGTCTTCCTTATCTTTGCCATCTTTCCCTTCATCGCTGTGGTTTTTCTTCCACCTTGTAAAGCCCGCTGCAATTCTATTCTTCTCTTTCCCCCCCAACCTCATCACCCCCTAACTGTCAATATTTATTTCTGCATAACCTTGCTATCACCTTTTTATGCTTCATATGACGCCAAAGTACACAGAATTGAAGTTAGGTAAACACAGTTCTCCTGGAAGATCCTATTGGATGAAGCAATGCAATGCAGACGCGCCTAACTGATGGGACTATCTTTCTCTCATGACCTAATTAGGCCTTGCACAGATCTCTGTGAGAAGGAGAGAATATAGAGAGAGAATATATAGAGAGACTTGTTAAATATATTGCATAGCGGGCTTCTTTAGAGCTTCCATT
>JACYXH010000477.1:0-10000 GCA_026745465.1 Lota lota | reverse complement strand
TGCTCTGCTTAGCAGTGACATCTGCTTAGGTGGCTCTCAGCCCGTCTCCTGCAGAAGTGTACAGCTAGTCCTCGTAATATTCATGAGATGGATTCAGAACAAGTTTCGCTGTATTTTATATTCACACCGTCCCCCTCAATGATGCTAGGTTATTACAGAAACATCCTTGCAAACCATTCTTAACCACACAGCCCAAGTCTCACAGCTTAATCCATTTTCCACGTGAGCATCCAACATAAAACATGCCCTATCTCTCTCACCCGCTCTCTCTGTCTTTTTGTCTCTCTCTTTCTTCCTACCCCTCTCTGCAACTCTTTTATGCAAATGGTTAAATTGTGAAGCGGCAGCAGCTGTCTTGATTTTGCTCCAGTCTTGTCTACTCGTGTGTGCTTGTATGTGGACTCGTGCCTAGGTCCATGTGTATCAGTGCATCAAAAGAACAAGGGTTAAGGCGAGCGTGTAGATGTGAGTGAACCCTGAAGCATTGATCTGCTGTCCGCAGCCCCATTGCTTCTGCAATAGATTGCTGCTTCAGGCCAAAAGAGGCGGGAGCAATGATGCATATGTGGGGACACACGTCACACTATATGTGGTGGTGTGTGTGTGTGTGTGTAAGTATATGTGCATTTGGATGAATACAGTATGTGTGTGTGCATATGTGTTTGTGTGTGTGTGTCTGCATCTGTAATTATATGTGTGTGTGTGTGTGTGTGTATGTGTGTGTGTATGTGTGAGTGTGCGCGTGTAAGTATATGTGCATGTAGATATTTATGTGTGTGTGCATATGTGTTGGTGTGTGTGTGTGTGTCTGCATGTGTAAGTATATGTGTGTGTGTGTGTGTGTGTGTGTTTGTGTGTGTGTGTGTGTGTAAGTATAAGTGCATGTGGATATTTATGTGTGTGTGTGCATATGTGTTTGTGTGTGTTTGTGTGTGTGTACGTTTATGTGTGTGTGTATGTGTGTGTGTGTGTGTGTGTGTGTGTGTGTGTGTGTGTGAGGCAGAGGGGGAGTAAATTATGAGGGATGTTGAAGGGCAGATTAGACACGTGTCCCTTCAAACCAAATCCCCTTTTACTGAATGTTTCTCGATCTAGAGTACACTTTATGATCGCGAGGCGAAGTCATAACACACATTAGCCGCATAAAAACACATACAGCACGATGTCATTGCCATCGTTTTAAAGGTTATATCGAGGCAATTTTTTTCTGTTGCAGTTCCTCTCTTTCTTTTTTTTTTTGCAGAAGCACCCCCGCGGGATGATTTATGACAGCGTGACATGGTTAGAGACATGACCCATTGTTCTGGCCAGTTCATTTCAATCCTGGCCGGCTTCCTCTGGCAGGTGATTCACTCCACCCCATCCGAGTGATGTCAGAGACACTGCTCTCTCCGGCCCTGGAAACCATTTGACCAAATTAATCTCTCTGGGTCTTCGAGCCGTTATGGCTGGAAGTCAAGCCTTTTAGGTGGGAGTCGTTAATGTCTCTCCGTATCTATCTTTCTGCTGGAGTCTTAACTCTCCGTTGGAAGTGTATTGCCAATATGGCGGAGTGTTAACGCCCATAGTTGACTGTCACTGGGAGGAGTGGGAACCAGTAATGATTCTAATTTACAGTTAGTTATTCCGTAACACGCCATTAACCTTTAAGTGGTATAACTGGGAGATTATCGAAGGGGTGGGGGGGGGGGGGGGGATTATGACGCGCCAGGCAGTATATAATCAAATGTAAAGTGGCAGAGGAATCCATATTCCTAAGCAGTTTTTTATTTAGCATGAGATATGGCGAAAGGCAAAATAAATGGGCTTATGTAAAAAAAGAAAAAGAAATGATCTTAAAGATGAGGAGAAGAGAGGGAAAGGAAGGAGGGGAGAGGGAGAGAGAGAGGAATGACTAGAGAGCAGATGATGGGGAGGAAGGGAAAAGACGAGGAACATATATATATATATTTACATTTAATATATAGGCCATTAAATAAATATATATACACACAAAACAACACCCAGAATAACAAAGAATGAATTCAATGAGGGAGTGCAATGTAGGGAGTGAGAGTGTTGGCCCAGAAACCAGTGACACTGGCAGAGCAGCATGAAGACACCTTGACTCAAATAGAAGCAGTTAGTCCAGATTTTGGTAATGAGGCTTAATTAAATGTTCACTCTGGAGAAACAAGAGGTACGTCTAGAGGGAAAGATTAAATAACCGAATAAAGAACTGTGTTTGGGTGGGTGTGTTTGTGTGTGTGCGTGTGTGTGGGTGTTTTTGTCTCTGCGTCGTGTGTATGTTATCAAGTGTGCATGCGTGTGAGTTTGTGTGTGTGTGTGGGAGTTTGTTTTGTTTTTGTATGATGTTGAAACAGCCACATTCCTGTGTTTTGTTTGTGTGCAAGAGAGAGAGAGAGAGAGAGAGAGAGAGAGAGAGTGTTTGTTCGTCATTGTTCTGCATAATTCATTGACATGTATGGCCGTGGCAGCGCAAGCTGCTGAATATCAGTCATTAACTTATAACCGTTTAGTACGACACAATTGATGTCTTCATGACATGTTGGTAAAGCGTATGTCTGCTTCCGTCTTCACTTCATTTCACTGAAACCATTGCGGTTATATAAGGATGGGCTTTCAGTCTTACATCAGCTTTAATATCCTTCCCTGGAACAGAGGGTCTATTATAAATTGGTGTGGTAGCCATTCTTTTACCCTTGCTTCCAATGTATAAATGTGTCTACATATGATCTCTCCTTCTTTCCCTGCGCCACATTTTCTTACTCCTCCTGGTGCCCCCCCCCCCCCCCCACCCACTCCTCCTCCTCCTCAACCCGTCTTTCCCGATTCCTCTCCCCCTTGCATCATCTGTTCTGTTTTTTTCTTTTTCTTCTTCTTCTTTTTCTTTTTTTTTTTCTTCTTCTTCTTCTTCTTCTTCTTCTTCGTCTTCGTCTTCTTCTCCTTCTTCTCCTCCTTCTTCTTCTCCTTCTTCTCCTTCTTCTCCTTCTCCTCTTTCTTCTTCTCCTTCTTCTCCTTCTTCTCCCTGGTTGTTGTCTCTTGTCCTGTGTCTTACCTGTGTCTCTGACCTGTGGTGTTTTGGGGAAGCCAGTGAGGGGAAGATGGTGGTGCTCTCTCTGGCCATCGGTTTGGCTGAGCAGGACGACTTTGCCAATATCCCAGACCTGCAGGAAACAGCACAGGCAGCTCCAGCCAATCAGGAGCCTACTCCTCCTGACAAGAGGTACCAAACGAAGCGATGAGTGCTTGGGGCGCGTGTGTGGGTGTGCGTGTGTGGGCGCACGTGTGAGCCCGTGTGTGCGTGTGTGTGTGTGTGTGTGTGTATGTGTGTGTGTGTGTGTGTGTGTGCGTGTGTGTGTGTGTGTGTGTGTGTGTCTGTGTGTGTGTAACTGAAGAACATCCGCATGTAAGTAGGGAGAGATGTCAGTCTTTTAACTAATATTCGAAATTTGAAAAATAAGAACAGGATATGAATCAGTGTTTTTTCTCAATATAAGTTTTAAGGAACAGCTTTCTTGTGTCCTTCAGTTAGTCATTGCGCTCGGAAGCATTGTTCCACAGGGTGAGGTAAAGCAGGAGAACATTCAACAAACGTGGAGACAATCTAGCGCAGACCATACCTCTCTAGTACTACACTACTGTAAAAGTGATGAAGCGGTTCAGATGCCAGTTGTAAGGCAGCAATGACCTCATAAATCATTGCGATAAGATTACTACCAGTGCTCAAGCTCTGTTGGCCACTGAGAAATACTGGACAATCAAATGAAAGAGTATTGCCTTGTGTAGCGCCATTGTCCACGTGTCCCTGCCACGCTATAGGGCTTGTACATCACGTTGCAATGACCGCTGACATTTTGGGAGCATAGGCACATATGAATGTAAGTTCCTTATGTTAGAAGTAATGTTTGGTCAATGTTTACTTATTACTCGTGAAATGATTTGTCATTATCGGGAGACATTGTTGTGTTTGCAACTGCCAAAGTGTTTCTCATGCAGAAGCTGCCAAAAATATATATATATTTATGGTATACTTACGTTGATTTAGCAATGTACAGTGCTACAAAAGTCCTCTCAGAAATCCCAGGAATCATTCTGACGTACAAGCCCTATTCCTGTCACATTCTGCCATCAAGTTCACTTCAACCATTACCTCATCTCGCTGTTTGCGTTCCATGGACCTCCCTCTGGTATTTGTAGTTTTTTTTCCATGCCTGCCTTCCCAACCTCCCCTGTTCCTTGCTTCTCCTCTTCTCCTGCTCATTAGCTTCCTCTCATCATCCCCGCCTGGCGTCCTTGCAGCTCTGGCAGGGCCCAGAAAGCCCTCCTCGTTATCCCACAACATGTTGGTCACTTACACAAACATGCAGCTAAAAATACATCCTTCCCTTTGCCAGCTACCCCCCTGACACGTTCGCACGCGCACACACACACACACACACACACACACACACACACACACACACACACACACACACACACACAAGCCCATGTGCAGACACACACACACACCAAAGAGGACCTGTTTTTGATTTCTAGAGAAAATCGATGAAGACCATTTTCTGCCCAGAGAACATGTAGTGTGTTCTTGATGGTTTCTTTTTCAAATACGTAAATAAACACAAACCTTGAACATAAATCCCAGACCCGGGGTTTAATTTATTTTGTTTTCTTTTTGTTTCCTCTGCTGTTCACTTTGGACGCTGAGTCTGATGATGTGACACGCTCCCCCCTGACGGGGAAGCTAAGAGCCGAATTGTGTATTCGGTCCAACTCAAGGCTAAACGTGACACGCTTGATTTCCCTCTACGGTCCAATCAGACCATTTCAGACTTACTGGGACACTGTGACCAATCAGAGACACTTTGGAGATGTGTAATAGGACTCCCAATCCTTGAAATGAAATAGTGGGACTGAGTTGAACAAATTGTGATTCGCTCGTCCCACCAATTACTGTTAGGTATTTTATCAATTTGACGCCTCGTTTATAACTTTTGCCTGGTTTTAAACTGTTCACTGTCTTCTGCCATATGCCCACAACATCACCATGCACCGAGGCATCCGTGCATGGTGACGTCATGACAATTGCCCTCTTCCTGTGGACATCCTGGGAGTTTTAATGATGCACCGTCTAACAGGCTTAGACCGTGGCTTCCGCTCAGTGCCACGGATTCTCCCCAGAACCAGTAGCCACACTCATTTAAATGAGACTTACATGCAGTTTAGCTGTTGGTCCACCACATCTGCAAAACCCATTTTGCTGTATATTGTTTAGGCTGCTTTCTCGCAGAACTTATACAGGCTTTTCTAAATCACCGCTTGACCACGCAGAGTCACAGTTCATTCTAAAGAGTCTTCGTTTAACAATTACCCTAATTGTAAATTAGGATAAGTGAGAAAAACAACGTGTTTCTTCCCAATGCAGTTATGCAATTAGTCTCCAGAGGACAGAAAGTTTTCCAGCATTTACCTGGGAGGGTAATTGTCCCTATCAATGTAAATGTCAAATCAACACACATTCATGGAGGACAGAAGCCTTTTTACAGTGGTTTGTGGATTATCCAGGCCCTGGTTTAATGTCACTAATCCAGGATTAAATGACTGTCAGCATGAGATGTGTAAAAGAGAGGAAGTCAGTTTTCAGGGGGGGGAGGATGGGGGATAAAGTGAACCCATAATGAGGGCTTTGATCGTTTCGCTTCCTCTGCTGAACAGTGTATTCCTCCTCTGAGCTGTTAATAATTCCACCTGAAGAGCTCATTGTTGTGTTTGTTTAATGACGAATTACAATTCCAAATATATGGTAAATGATTTAGCCACACTCTAATGGCGTCGCTATATTTAGCCGCATTACATAAACAGTGGATTCCATAGACGGTACGTGGATTAGAGATGCAAGGTGTGTGTTTGCGTGTGTGTGAGCCGAGTGAATAGCATTCCTCCCCGGTGTGTGTGCTGACTATACAGATGTCTGGCCATGATTTAATCAATCACTTGTACGGTGCGTTGCTTCTTCTGAACAGGGCTCTCAGGCTTGTCTCCCATCTGGAGACAAAGCTGCTGTTACTAATCCACCACCAGCACCGCCACCAGCAGCAGCCCTGCCAGCCACTCCTCAGCCCTGTCACGCGTCTTCACAACCTGCATACCTCCATCAAATGTGTCCTTCATGTGACCACCAACAGCCACTGTCCCTTTCTTTCATCGTATCACTAACAAGAAGGCATGCTTTCACTGGTGATTGCCTTCATCTGGTCCGGTCCACCAGTGTTGATATTTAGGTGATATTATTAGATCTAGATATGTATAAATTTTTTTAAGGGCATTGTATAAAAGTCCACATCAAATCCCATAAAGAACTCATAAATGCAGATGCATTTGCACAGATTCGATTACCTTTCTCTAATATCAACTCTTTAGATACAAAAATGTGTTTATTGTTATTATGTAAATGTTCTTACCTAATAACAATAAACTTGTCATCCTTGAAGGGGGGGGGGGGGGGGGGGGGGGGGGGGGGCACTATTTCAGCCAAGGTCTGTTGGTGTATGGGCCACTACAATTAGACTGAAAACCTTTGGAGCGAGAGAGAGAGAGAGAGAGAGAGAGAGAGAGCCTCTGTATCGGAGCTAGAAAAATATCAGGAGGAAGGCAAATACTTCATGAGATTGCCTCCCATTCACCCTGTAGCTTTAGCTGTGCACATTGCTTCATTAGGGCTCATAATTGAAGGCAATCCAAACAAACCGACAATTATGCCGAATGGACCCCCCGAGAAGGTGGACTCTGCTCAGCATAGTCATTATGCTCCTCACTGCTGACCTCACGAGCGTGGGCATTGGTTGATGGGCTCCAGCGGGGGCCCCGGTCTGTTCGTTTTTCCCTCGGAAAGCTCAGAGGGGGACACGCGGGGCGGGTCCATGGCGTTAAAACCCCCGTCTCCGCCTGCAGCAGTCGTTGTGGTAGTAGAAGGCGGTAGTGGTAACACTGTGTTCCCTTGTCTTTGACTCCAGGCCTCTTCTTCTAAACGGGGGATGTTGACTTCCGGCGGGCTTCCATAGGTTGGGAAGCTCAGAGAGCTTAATTGGCTGCTGGATGAGTGAAGCCTGTGTGGGCTTTTTCTTTGAGCTCGTGGAATGGTGGCTGCATAGGTTCTTTACTGTTCCTACACTGGGAAGGCAACTGTCCGTGGATGAAGGGAGATGGGACCTGGATGGAGAACGGGGGTGGGGGGGGGGGGGGGGGGGGGGGATGAATCCCTGTGGCGCGCCAGCGTCGAGGCCATTTGCCCCGCGGTCTTTCAATTATTCATCCGTGCACATTACGTAATTTCCACGAGCCAGTGAGCTCGGGCTTGTTTTTGATATTATTTGATTCTCAGATGTAGATGCCCCCTGCCTCAACGGTGTCACAACCTAAATGTAAGTTGGCAAGTTCTGACAATTGAAAGGAAAGAAAGAAATCACACTGCAGATGGTTTGTTTGAAGCCAACGCTAATGATAACACTCTCATTTAAATAGGTGGTGTGTCTCTGCCAATAATGTCTTAATCAGAGCACGGTGGGTTCACGCGGCGTTATATAATACAGGGTGTTACCGCGAGGCTGGCGTCGTCTAACAACTTGCATGAACGTGTATGCGGGTTTTGCATTCACATGAATGCAAGCGAGGAGAGAGAAATGTCATCGAGAATTACGCGTTTTGTTTTCACCATTAACGTGGCTTGATGGTCTACAAAAAAAAAAAAAACACGTAGAAATGTCACCGAGGATTACGTGGGGTTGTTGTCATTAATGTGGCTTGATGCTCTACAAATAGGCACGTAAACATGTTAGGTGATTGTGTTTGCTCTGTTGGTCTCCTATAGGGCTCCTCCAGTGACAAGGGCTGCGCTAGCCTCTCCGATGAGTTTTTTTCCCGGGGGTCTTTGCTTAAGACCCTCCCTCGGGCCTAATGCTCTCCCTGCAGTACGCTTATTCACGTTCACATGCGAGGAGAATGAAGGGGAACGAAACGGGCAGATAAAGTGACACACACACACATACCACATCACACGCACATACACATGCCTGCAAGCACACATGCATACACACACATAAAAACATACACACACACACACGCGACACACATACAAAAACATAAAAGCATGCATACACATTCATAAGCTCACATGCATATACACACACACACACATATGCTCAGATATACACACACACACACACACACACAGACACACACACGCACATGCACACTCAAACACTCCATCCATCCGTACGCAGCAGAGCAGAGAGGTTCAGAGGGCACATCCACTCTCCTTGCAGGAGAGTGGCATGTGGGCCGTGTTTAACCCCCGTGTGCGCGGCCATGCGTTGTTGTCGCGCGGGGCTGCAGAGGACACTCTCGTCAGCAGGTTTGGCCGATGCAAGTCGCACGTGCTCCAGCCACTCCTCCACGGCCCAGATGGACGCTGACGGCGTAGGCTGGCTATTAGCAGCATTAACCTGGGCTCCATGGAATGGGGGTGGGGGGGGGGAGGGGGGGGGGGGGGGGGGGGGGGGGGGGGGGGGGGGGGGGGGGGGGGGGGGGGGGGGGGGGGGGGGGGGGGGGGGGGGGGGGGGGGGGGGGGGGGGGGGGGGGGGGGGGGGGGGGGGGGGGGGGGGGGGGGGGGGGGGGGGGGGGGGGGGGGGGGGGGGGGGGGGGGGGGGGGGGGGGGGGGGGGGGGGGGGGGGGGGGGGGGGGGGGGGGGGGGGTGGGGGGGGGGGGGGGGGGGGGGGGGGGGGGGGGGGGGGGGGGGGGGGGGGGGGGGGGGGGGGGGGGGGGGGGGGGGGGGGGGGGGGGGGGGGGGGGGGGGGGGGGGGGGGGGGGGGGGGGGGGGGGGGGGGGGGGGGGGGGGGGGGGGGGGGGGGGGGGGGGGGGGGGGGGGGGGGGGGGGGGGGGGGGGGGGGGGGGGGGGGGGGGGGGGGGGGGGGGGGGGGGGGGGGGGGGGGGGGGGGGGGGGGGGGGGGGGGGGGGGGGGGGGGGGGGGGGGGGGGGGGGGGGGGGGGGGGGGGGGGGGGGGGGGGGGGGGGGGGGGGGGGGGGGGGGGGGGGGGGGGGGGGGGGGGGGGGGGGGGGGGGGGGGGGGGGGGGGGGGGGGGGGGGGGGGGGGGGGGGGGGGGGGGGGGGGGGGGGGGGGGGGGGGGGGGGGGGGGGGGGGGGGGGGGGGGGGGGGGGGGGGGGGGGGGGGGGGGGGGGGGGGGGGGGGGGGGGGGGGGGGGGGGGGGGGGGGGGGGGGGGGGGGGGGGGGGGGGGGGGGGGGGGGGGGGGGGGGGGGGGGGGGGGGGGGGGGGGGGGGGGGGGGGGGGGGGGGGGGGGGGGGGGGGGGGGGGGGGGGGGGGGGGGGGGGGGGGGGGGGGGGGGGGGGGGGGGGGGGGGGGGGGGGGGGGGGGGGGGGGGGGGGGGGGGGGGGGGGGGGGGGGGGGGGGGGGGGGGGGGGGGGGGGGGGGGGGGGGGGGGGGGGGGGGGGGGGGGGGGGGGGGGGGGGGGGGGGGGGGGGGGGGGGGGGGGGGGGGGGGGGGGGGGGGGGGGGGGGGGGGGGGGGGGGGGGGGGGGGGGGGGGGGGGGGGGGGGGGGGGGGGGGGGGGGGGGGGGGGGGGGGGGGGGGGGGGGGGGGGGGGGGGGGGGGGGGGGGGGGGGGGGGGGGGGGGGGGGGGGGGGGGGGGGGGGGGGGGGGGGGGGGGGGGGGGGGGGGGGGGGGGGGGGGGGGGGGGGGGGGGGGGGGGGGGGGGGGGGGGGGGGGGGGGGGGGGGGGGTGGGGGGGGGGGGGGGGGGGGGGGGGGGGGGGGGGGGGGGGGGGGGGGGGGGGGGGGGGGGGGGGGGGGGGGGGGGGGGGGGGGGGGGGGGGGGGGGGGGGGGGGGGGGGGGGGGGGGGGGGGGGGGGGGGGGGGGGGGGGGTGGGGGGGGGGGGGGGGGGGGGGGGGGGGGGGGGGGGGGAGGGGGGGGTGGGGGGGGGGGGGGGTGGG
>JACYXH010000476.1:617500-630755 GCA_026745465.1 Lota lota | reverse complement strand
ACCAATCCAATAACCCCAGAAAAGGATTACAATTCAAGGCCTTTGAAGGGCATTTAGGGTCCAGGTTCAGGTTTTTTTCCTGACCCAAATTGAATTGGATTCACTCAATTGTGGACAATAATAAAAAAGAATAACTGTCATTTTCTATTATCAGTTGGCCCTGGCATCGGGGAGAAGCACTGGAACCCACTGGAGAAGTGGGTCCAGCTCCCAGAGAGTTGAAAACACAGTACACACGTACATATTTTTATGTTGGGTTTGTGCGTGTATCCCAGTGAGTTATTGAGACTCCCTGGTGTTCCCCTGGCCGACTACTTTATAGATTAGCCTATAAGCAGTAAAAGAACAACATATAAAAATATAGTATACGCTATCATCCTTTTATATCGATTGCAAGCGAGCCGCCAAAGGTACGCTACAAATCACAAGCTAACATGAGCAATAAATATGTGCAAATGGCTGTTCAGTAGGCCCCAAAAATATACCTAAAAGACAAAAAAAGCAGCATAGCATGTTGGGACATTAAACTACACCTCCAGGTTTACAAAATAAAAGTCCTCCGTGGTGTCCAGCGTCAAAAACCTGACAACCGCAAAGTCACCAAATCCCTCGGTTTACAGTGTGCATCAGTGAAGGCCCATTTATGCTTTGTCCTTGTCTCTAGCCCTAGTTTGTATAAAGTTTTATGTTTTTACTCGATAAAGTGAAAGAGCCTTGGGCGATGCTTTCCATTCATCCGGGTGTCCCTGTGAATTGAATGTTCAAACTGCGGTTTGAGGGGCACCCATTTTCTGAGTCTCCACCAGAATCATGGCCTCATCCTCTCTAGGTTCCCTCTGTCTCTCGCTCTCTCGCTTTCTCTCTTTTTCTCTCTTTTTCTCTCTCGCTCTCTCTCTTTCTCTGTGTCCTTCCCCGCTGGGCAGGTCAAGTTAATTCCCGGTTCCCTTATTTCCTGGCTGTCACAGTCCTGTCCGCCGAGAGCAGGAAATTATGTCATTAAGATGAAGACAAACTGAAGTGTGTCTCACAAAATGGAGGAACTGGCGTTTACCCCATTAGACGAACAAAACTATCTCGGCTCGCCCCTTATCTGCGCTTTTCTTTGAATTTTAACACAATCCTGCCAGCCATGTTGGATGTCACACGCATAAAAAAATTACCCCACTGAGGTTATTATATTTGACTCCATGAGCCCTAACCTCGCTCATTAGCTCACGAGGGCTAAAAGCCTGCCTAGCCACCACTTATAACATAGCCGCATTAGGCCTATACTGGACATGTTAATGTGTTCTCACCGGAGCAAAGGGGGCTGATTAATTAGCATCTCCTAGCATTATCGCCTAGCATCCAGTGATCCTCCACTCTAACCTTCCACATTAGCTTCAAGCTATCTTTGCGGATGTACACCATAAAACATTTTATTACTCCCTAAAGGGGAACCCGAACGCTAATTATGGAGGAGGAGAGAGAGAGAGAGAGAGAGAGAGAGAGAGAGAGAGAGAGAGAGAGAGAGAGAGAGAGAGAGAGAGAGAGAGAGAGAGAGAGAGAGAGAGAGAGAGAGAGAGAGAGAGAGAGAGAGAGAGAGAGAGAGAGAGAGAGAGAGAGAGAGAGAGAGAGAGAGAGAGAGAGAGAGAGAGAGCATACATTAACTGTCCTGTTGCGATGGCACAGGGCATCGGTTCCGCCTCGGATTTGCGACCGCTTTGAATAATGAACAGCCGACGCCACGACCCCGCGGTCCAGACGTAGCCATTACGCCGCCGCGACGTAGCCTAGCTGTTTTGAAATGGGGAAGAAAAGCATTAGCCTAACTATTATGGAGTATTGAAAGGAGTATTGAAACCACACACAGACACACACAGACACACACTCACACCCCTTTTGATAACGAATGAAAGCTGTAATTCCGGAGAGCAAGGGGTGTGAATGCTTCCTGTGTTTCAGTTGAACTACGGATTTCACTTTTTTTCTTCTTCTTCGGGCGACGCAAAACCCAGGTCTGCCTGGGCAGTGGGCGGCCATTTTACTTGCTCCATTTATTGCAAAGCGAGGAAAAAGTGAGCGCCAATCTTCCCTCACTTCACAATGAAAGGAAAGAAGGAAAATGGCCGCCACGGTCAGCTAAAATGTACTTTGCTTTGTGTTGCCGAGGGAAGGGCAGGAGTACACAAATACAATAAAACCCTTCGACTTGTACCGCTCCATTTCCCTTTCTCTCCCGCTCTCTCCCCTCCTGTGTGTCACTATATCTCACTCAGGGACGTGGCGGCAAATGAACGAGCACGCACGCACGCACGCACACACGCACGCACCCACGCCTTGACGAGGCTCGGCAGGGGCGACCGCTCCAAAGGTGGAGGGAACAGACGGATAAACGGAGACAAGCGAAGGAACGATACAGACCAAAACAGAGGGCAGACAATGGGGGTGGAAAAAAAGCGGGACAATAAACGGGCGTAGAGAGTCGTGCGTGCGTGCGTGAGCGCGCTGCTCCACAGGTTCCGCGCTCCTGGACCTGGACCGCAGGTTGCAGCGTTGGCCGGTCGCCTTTCAGAAGGGATCCACTTACGGCGCCTGAGACGGGCTGGCCTCGGTGTGTCGGCCGGCGGGGAATCCGCGTAGGTCCAGAAAAACACGTTGCGCTCCGTCGACGGCGGCCCCCAGAAAACGGGGCTTTTCTGAGGCGGCTGGCGCTGAAACACTGAGACGGATCGCGCGATACCGTTCGGACACGCGGCAAGAAGGGTGAAGGCCAGTGTGGCACTGCGCGAAGCAACGCTTTGGACTCTTCTGAAGCTTGACGTCGGTGGGCCTGACGGCGGTCGTGTGGCGTGGTCTTTTCGGGGAGGGGGGGTCTTTTCGGGGAGGGGAGAAGGCGGGGCCCCAGAAAGAAGGGGACGGCCGCCCTCGCCCTCGGAAGCACCCTTCGGTGCCCTGCGCTCGCAGTCCGCCTGCTGGGACAGTTTGAACAGCGCCTACAGCTGCTGAATAGTGCTGCAAAAGGCCTGGGTTCCCGCCATGGCCAGATGGAATCAATAATAGGAGTGCAATGGGCTCTTCTCATCTTTCAGGAGACCGCAGTCAAATTGGCACCCGGCCCCCTTTATTACATAAGTGGCCGTGCAGGTGGATGAAGCCCAACTGCCCAGGAGAGGGGGAGGGAGAGAGGGAGGGAGAGAGGGAGAGAGGGAGAGAGAGAGGGAGAGAGAGAGAGAGAGAGAGAGAGAGAGAGAGAGAGAGAGAGAGAGAGAGAGAGAGAGAGAGAGAGAGAGAGAGAGAGAGAGAGAGAGAGAGAGAGAGAGAGAGAGAGAGAGAGAGAGAGAGAGAGAGAGAGAGAGAGAGAGAGAGAGAGAGAGAGGAGAGAGAGAGAGAGGAGAGAGAGAGAGAGAGAGAGAGAGGCCAGTTGTTTGACGGCCGGCTTGATGCGTCCTGGACCAGAACCAGGCGGCCGGGCACGGGGCCACGGTCTTCCCAGCAGCTCAGTCACCGCCTCGCCCGCTCTCCCACTCGGATCGATAGCCGCAGGCCTATTACTGCTCACCGAGGTCAGATATTACACCACCCTCCTCCCCCCAATAAACACTACCTGATGCTAGCTCTCACAGAGAGAGAGAGAGAGAGAGAGAGAGAGAGAGAGAGAGAGAGAGAGAGAGAGAGAGAGAGAGAGAGAGAGAGAGAGAGAGAGAGAGAGAGAGAGAGAGAGAGAGAGAGAGAGAGAGAGAGAGAGAGAGAGAGAGAGAGAGAGAGAGAGAGAGAGAGAGAGAGAGAGAGAGAGAGAGGCCACTCTAGTGAGGGCTGTGTGGTCCGTTGGTATCAGGATGCAAATGCAGTAGCCTGGCTGGCTTAAGGTTCTTAATGCAGTGCTGGGGGGGGGGGGGGGGGGCGTTCATACCATCCATAAGGGGCCTGAAACCACTCGTTTTCTTCCATGACTGGAGGAACTCCCTCCCAGAGAGCTGGAAACATTATCGGCGTTTGGTTGCCTCTTTATGTTTGGTTTGTTTTCCACTAGCCAATAAGGATGGCTGTATCTCAGATTTCACAATGTCTTCGCCGTGATGCGTGTGCTTAGGCTAAATGGCAAACAGCTGGACAAGATTAGGCTAAGTGATTCGACTGTGCCCTGCAAGTTTGTGTTTTTTCGAGAGGGGCTGATTCCAAAACTAAACCTTAGACTGATGAGGCTGTTTTGATGACTGCAGTACGGTCTTGCTCTGTCCTTTATTCCTTTTAAGCAGTTGCACGGTTCTGCGTTTTGCTCGTGGGTCACAATTCTATCTATGTAATTATTTGATTATTCCTAATTATTTCCAGATAAATTTGAGTCTGATATCGAGTCCAACTTCAAAGTGGACTAGGATGAATGGTGTGTTACATGATGGAGACGCTCGCATCGTTTTTATCTGTCTGGCTTTGAATGGGTGTTTGGTTATCATTCAGGCATATGAAACGATTACGGAGAAAAGAGGACACGAGGGGGGGAACAGAGCAATGGAGAGAGGGAGGGAAGTAGGGAGAGAGGAGCGGAGGGCAGGAAGTAGGGAGAGAGGGATGGCAGGAGGTAGGGAGGGAAGAAGAGGGTTAGGAAAGGAGAGAGCGGGAAGGGAAGGAGGGATGTAGGAAAAGGAAAGGAAGAGAGGGACGAAAGCTGGTAGGGTGGAAGGTAAGGAGGCATGGGGGGTGAGGAGGAGGGAATAAAGTAGAGGGGGAGGGAGGATAGAGAGGTGGAGGGAGAGACGAAGGGAGATCAAGGACATTTTGAGTGAAATGGGGTGAGACAAGTAGGTCCGTAAAAAGGAAATGATGTACGTTGTTCCAGGCCCGGGTTCAGGGTCTCTCGTGTCCCAACGGACGCGGTGGCGTCTGAGAAACGACTCGCCACTCCTGGACGCGCGCAGTTATTCCAACGCTTCTCTGCCGTTGGCGGGCGCCCCGTGACGGATGAAGGCGGGGGCCCGTTAGTCACTGCGGACGCCGAGCCCTTAACGACCTTAACGACCTTAACGACTTAACGATTGCCGTTAATTGGAGCTCCCTCTCCCGCCTCTCAATTAATCTCTCAACTCATCCCCCGATTTGTCAATTTCCTAATCAATTTGACGTAACACATTTTTTTGGTCATCGTGTTTCAGGTTCAGCCTTTTTCTTCTTCGTTTCGACGTATTTAAACAAATCTTCTGTTATACACAACAAGTAGTCCACATAGCTGTCGGACCGCCCAACTTTGGGAGAGGATTATTCCTCGCGTTTCCAACTGTTCCTAATGCTACAGGCTCTGCCGGCTTCTAAGTCCAACTGAGTGTGTGTGTGGGAAGCGTAGAGACAGTCATTGTATCAGTGGCTGTATAAATAGACTTAATTGTTAACGAAGTAAGTGTACATGGTAACCATGACGCCATCCTGCCCCACCCCTAGACAACACAGTCAGTGATCAGTCATAAGCACCAATCCAAGGGAACGCCTGCCTGGACAAAAGGTATATTGTACATCTCTGTGAATACGTCCTAATCCACACACTCGCGTCCTTGTTCAGCGTTAAATAGGTTATGCCACCGTCGCATTCAAGAGCATTTCAGTCGTGTTGCGCCGCCGGTGTGACGAAGGTATAAGGGGCATAGAAGGGCCTCAGTCTGTGCTTCCTGAATATAGGAACTCTGCAGCGCTAAAGCCTTAAAGGGCTGGATGGCTAGCTGTTCCCCGCAGTCACCTCAACTACTCCAACAGATAGAGTTCAACAAACACACACGTCTGTCCGCAATCCACGTCCACCCACGCTACCCAGCATCCTTTGTGTTTCCAGACCCGACGCGACCAGCGCTCATGAGCAAAGTAGGGAGGGAAAAACCTAAACAAATAAAGTGTCAGCAGAGTGCCATCCACCCTAATCACCACTCCATCCACTGTAATTGCTTCTGCTTTTGTTTTTATGCTTGGCTGCTCGCCAAAATGTCAACCTATCCATTCCGCCCCTCTTGTATGTTTTTCTCCAGAACAATCTGTAATTAAAAGCGATTGTCTGCTTGTCGAACGGGGGAGAGTTGGACCGCTCAAGGCTAAATAAATGGCTTAATAACAGCTAGGGCAAGGCTTTTTTTATCTGTGTTTTTGAACAACACCAATACACCAGAACACCAAAAATAATGTTTGTTCATCGCTGTACAGAACTGGTGTGTTCTATATTGTGAAGTATTATACATTCAAGTATGTAGAACTGTATAAGTATTGTTTGTTCATTCAACCATCATTACCTAAATGTTAAGGTTTTGCCGTCCATTAAAAGGCGACGGTCGGTTGGAAATCGGTTAGGACTCAAGGTTGAACATTTGTTTGGACCTAGAGAGCAGGAGAGGCCTCCAAAGAAACGTTGTAAACAAGCCACCGTTTAACTCCTTGCTCCGGCAGTCCTCCCTGAATACCCTGAATCAACTTGTTGTTGAAACTCGTCATTCCCCAACCTGCCCCCTAATGACTCCATAGTGAAATAGGAGCCAAAAACAAGCACGCTACAGCTATTAATTCAGCAGATGCTTTTATCCAAGGCCATTTACAAGTGAGTTTGAACTATAACGAGTGTACAATCAATATTTGAGCAACCTCAGCCGTGTGTGCTGTGCGATTGAGTTTCTACAAGCAACCAGATATGAGTGCATAAAAGTATTTTCATACGTTCTCGTGACTCAGCGCTAGTCCAGTGGCACAACGAAGGAATGCTAACATACCGTAACAATGGTGAAATGGAAAACCATTCTGAGAAGTGAAGTGCATTTTCAAGGTTTCAAGGATTTGTATACAAATGTTTGACCTGTGAAATATATCGGTGTATTTGATTTTCTTTAGCTGATACCACTTGCCCTCTAGCAGCAAAGCTAGCTACACTACAGCTAGCCCCTAGCTACACCTCCATCTTGGCCTTTTATAATAAAATGGCAATTATGTAAATGCAAGCAGGCCAAAAGTAGTTAACATTTCAGGGTCAAAGTGGTTTGTGTTTCGCATAGTTCAAGTTTTTTTCTGAAGGCATTTGCATGAATTCAACACAAGAACAAAATGTCACACAATTAACACAACAGCCGATTTGGTACCGTTTCGCCGCTTACATATCGGGCAAAACTGCTCAAAGTTCACCTCCCAGGGCGCATCCGAGAAATGACTTTCTGCGTGTTCGTGCCGATGTCGAAGCTCTAGGCCCGGAAGACATTTCAACTTTTCTGTTTTATCGACAGCAGACAGATCAACAACCCTGGCGGCATGTGAGAGTTTTTAACCTATTTATTTTAATGCCTGTATAAATATTTAGGGCCACTGCTCCCAGTAGGGGTGAAATATGACTGTGGGCAGCAGTTATTTGTTTGCTAGCTGGTGAGATCTTTTTCTTCCTATGCATAAATCATGGATGTAATGGTAATTAAATTGTGTGTGTGTGTGTGTGTGTGTGTGTGTGTGTGTGTGTGTGTGTGTGTGTGTGTGTGTGTGTGTGTGTGTGTGTGTGTGTGTGTGTGTGTGTGTGTGTGTGTGTGTGTGTGTGTGTGTGTGTGTGTACGCTACAGTATATATTCTATGTGCCTTAGACTCCTACATAAAACACAGGCTTTTATAAACTGTATATAAATGTATCGGCTGCTGATAGGATGTGTATGCGTGTATACTTAAAATAATTTCACATTTTTCATCTCGGTGCTTTTTCAGCTTTTATAATACGAATAATAACAAATGCTTGGTTGTTCTCTGGATGGCAGACATGAACTTCTTTAATCAAACTTCTTATCACATGGTTGAAACCATCCTATAGAAATACTAACTATGGCCTCTGTCACACATGACATGTACACAGAAAAAGCTAGGATAAAAGTTACCCTCATCATGACCAGTTTGTACATACAATAGCAAGTAGAATGTTTTTAAATTTTTCCGCCCAGTCTTTTTTGTCCTACTTCCCCCTGTTTTCCCACCTCTGACTTGCCTTAGGGTCTGCTCTGGTTGTTTGTTTACATCTTGGCATACAGCCCCTGCGCCAGTTTTATGTATTTATTTTGTTTATGTAATTCAAATGCACACACACACACACACACACACACACACACACACACACACACACACACACACACACACACACACACACACACACACACTGTCTCGAAACCCAACCCAACTCTACACTACGATGGTATTTGTATGAAGTCAGATGTAAACATCATGTCTTCACCATCGGTTCATCCGTTTGTCTCGCTCTACCTCGTTAGGTCTCACCGTGTATCTTTTCTCTCCTCTCCCTCAGCGTAGCAAAGCGATAGGGTTGCGATGAGGTGGTGAGGTCTGGACTTTAACAGGGTGGCCATGTATTTCAAACAGGCTGGCTGTAAGATGTGTGCATACAGAGGAACCACCGGCTGGATTAGCTGTGTACGTTTCTGTACGCGCGTTTGATACCCGGAACAGAGCTGGATAAGCCATTACCGACTATCGAATATCAAGGTGATGTACGTACCAATTTATCCTCAGGGATGTATAAAGTCATGTATGTAATAGTTAGTTCTGAACAGTGTTTCTGTGGATTGTATGGATGTATTAATTCTGTTTTCAGAGAGTGGTGTGGGTGGGTGGGTGTGTGCTACATATCTTGTAAAGCATATAGTTGTTTGATAAATCACTGACACGGAAATACACACACACACACACACACATGGACAGCAAAATGTCTATATGTGTATTTAAACATGTTGTGTTTAAAAGCATATACCCAAAGACCAAGCCCCCTGTGAGCCATCTGTAAAGCTCCCATCTATCTCTCTCTCTGTGTGTCTCTCTCTTTATCTCTCTCTCGCTTCCCCCCCCCCCCCCCCCCCCCCATGTCTCATTCACATGTCGTAAAGGTTTTGTTTGTGACTTCCTGCATTGGCCTCCTGAAAGTATGCATTTGTGTGTGGGTTTGTTGTGTTGTGGCATTTGTGTGTATGGTGTATCTCTGTTGATCTGTGTTGTGTTTATGTGTGCGCACACGTGCATGTAATTACGTGAGTGTTTGTTTCTGTGATGTTGTGACGTGTGTGCCAATTGCTCTCCGTTTCTCTGTTTCTCTCTCTCTCTGTCTCTTGCTCTCGTTCTCGCTCGCTCTCGCTCTCGTTCTCGTGCTCTCTCGCTGTAATTAAACAGAACTTGGTGTGCACACTGATTACCAGAGAATCGCTCGCCGTTTATAACCTCAACGAATCACCAGCAATCTTACTGACCTCCCACTGCTTTGCGTGCACGCACACACACACGCACATACATGCACACGCACACACACTCACACACATACACATGCACGCACGCACATGCTCATACACACACACACACACACACATGCACACACGCATGCACGCACATCCAGACAATGCACACTCATGCAGACGCACACAGAAACACACACATGTAGACATAGCATCGCAGAAGAAATGTGATACCCAAACAAACATTGAAGACACACACACATATACAGATGCACGCACATCAACACAAAAACTCGTAAACACACACACACACACAGTTTCACATGTTTTCACCCACACAAGAGGCTGTTGTCCTGACTCTAATCATGCAGATGGATAAAAGAGATAGTCTGAGGTGGGAGAGCAACACTTTAATTTAACTTCCTCTCCTCATACTCAGCCAGATCCTAATAGCCCCATTTACTTATTCCGTCTTGTTTATGTGTGTGTGTGTGTGTGTGTGTGTGTGTGTGTGTGTGTGTGTGTGTGTGTGTGTGTGTGTGTGTGTGTGTGTGTGTGTGTGTGCATTAGTGTGTGTTTACGTGCACTTGCCCATACACACACATAAGTATGCACACATTTTTCCTCTCCTCCCTTTTCTTCCCTATTTGATAACCTATCCTCAGCTGCGCGCGCATGCATGCACACTTCTTTACAACGCTCCCTCTCTGTTGACACCACCGCGGTTTGTGGGGACGACGGCGGTGCAGCACAGTGCGGAGTTATGACGTTGCCGCCCGTTTTTAAGCGCCTGCGGCTGTAAAATGGCCGCACTGAAACCATATTGCGTGGGATGAGGCGGCTAGGGTCTAGCGGTGTCGCATGGACCGTTTACAACCCCCCACCCACCCCCACCCCACCCCACCCCGACCAGGTCGAGGGCGCATCACGCCGCGGGGACCGCACGCCTCCGCTCCTACCCCGGCCCGGAGTTTACGAGGGGCGTATTCTTTTTTTAATGTTATTATTATGTATGCGTTAAATCAAAATCTAATGAAATCGTAATTTTCGGGGAGGTCGTATATTCCTGGTTCTACCTGTGACTACTAAAAAGAAAAGAAAAAGTCTGTGTTTGATTTCAACGCGATACAACCCACATTCGGAGTGCGCACGGTAATGGGAATTGTTCATCACGTTCCGTGGGACACTTCAGACAACTCGGGCGAACTTACCGGAAAGAAATGAGGCAACACAGTCCTCCCGTGACGCACTCCGATGATTCATTCAGGCAATAATAGCTGGGCCGGCGCTGAACGCGAGACGTATTTCACCGTTTTTCATTTGGTTTAAGAAGTCCCACTTATTTACTATCCCATATTAATACCGACCACCTCAGAAGGTCCTTAAATCTGTCCATCTCACGGTCAGAAATGAATTACAGACGCTGTAAAAGAGCTGGCCATTCAAACAGGCAACCAACGCTATTTCTAACTACCCTCAAGACCGTACAACGTTGTGGAGTTTATCGTTATAGATTTGGTTACACTGCACTATACTATATTATATTATATAATAAGGGGGCAGTGTAGTGCAGAGGTTAGCCAAAAGGTTCAGAGTTCGATCCCTGAGGTCTGCAGTCTTACCTGTAGTCCAAATGACTAAACAGTCAAGATGAGTTATGTGCTGTATTGTATTGTTATTCTGTGTACTTCTGTACTATATAATCCTGTACTATGCTGTGTTATGCTGTAATATTCTGTTGGTTTATATACTGTGTCAAACTGTACTGTACTTTACCTTACTGCGCTTAGGGGTCGTCTGACAAGTACGGACGTTGTAGTTTATCTGTTGTTGTGATGTCGGGTGTCGGAACGATTGCAAATTTACATGTTCTGATCTAAATTTAGCTTTAATTTGGACCCGTGGGCCGTCGCTAAACAGATCAGAACGAGCGAGCCGGTTTCTGTGATATCAGCACTCCTGCTCTGACAGGGGTCTCCAGAGAATAGCCCCGGCCCAAAGATAGAAAAACACCAGCCAGCCTACTTCACGGGCCTCATGTGACTTCTGATCCACTTTCTGTTTGTTCCGATCCGGAAAAATGGGTGTGTGATCACACACTACACTGTGTGTAGTGTGTGATCACACACTACACTGTGTGTAGGCACCAAAGTAACTAAGTACCAAGTGTAGCAGCCGAGGGATCGGGTAAAAGTGCAGTTCCGTATTTTCTTGCTCAAGAAGACGGAGGACATTTTGTAACCAACTCTGAAACGAGCGTGGGTGTCGAGGTTCAGCGAGAGGACGGAAGGACCCCCCCCCCCTTACCCCTTACCCCTTATTCTGCGTATTTTAAATGAAACACTTACACACTAAAGTCAGTTCAAACTTGTTCACCGCGAGCTCCTCATCATGGCGACTGTAGACCTTGAACGTAAAGGTAGAGGGGGAACTCTGAAAATCCATAATAATTACTTTGAATGGGCTGAGGAACCGGGAATAAATCAATGGCTTGTACATCCCCACCGTGATGCCATTCTCCCTGCAGCTTGAACTCTGCGACACAAAGCCCCACCTCATTTCTACACCTGCCCACCACTCTGTCCGCTAATCGACTACGTCCCCCCCCCCCCCCCCCCCCCACACACACACACACACACACGCGTGTGTGTGACCCCGGGTTCATAGCAACATACGGCGTGAGGAATCTAGATGGGAATCTGACGGGGATAGGTGCAGATACAAACATGGAGACACACACACACACACACACACACACACACACACACACACACACACACACACACACACACACACACACACACACACACACACACACACACACACACACACACACACACACACGCTCCAACACACATAATTCAGACGCCCACGCACATACATACATACATATATATTTGAGAAGACAACCATGAAAACAACATGCTTACATGCATAAACAAGTGTACACACACATACACTCACACACACACACACACACACACACACTTTGCTCTGACATGGTTTGTTGGGACCCGAGTGGTACATTGTGGGGCCTCTTCATCAAAAACCGGGCTCTATGTACCCTGAGTCCTTAAGACACGCATTCCAGATGTGTCGGCTAGCTTTACCTCGTCCCACGGCCTCTCTGAATCAGCCCGTCGTCAACGCACGCAGCTTGACCTTCTCAGAGAGCCGGCGGGTCGCCGGAGCGAGGCGTGCTCCTGCATACTGGAGTCCTGATCAGCGGCGGTAGACGACAAAGCCGACGCATTCATCCCCTGCAGGTTCAGAGGCAACACCTCGGCGGTGGGATGAGCTGACTCGGGCTTTCCCTTTGTCCTTTCCAGTTCAATTCAAAGGCCTTTATTGGCATGGGAAACATACGTTTACATTTCTTTCTTTCGTTCGTTCGTTCGTTCGTTCGTTCGTTCGTCGTTCGTTCGTTCGTTCGTTCGTTCGTTCGTTCGTTCGTTCGTTCTTTCTTTCTTTCTTTCTTTCTTTCTTTCTTTCTTTCTTTCTTTCTTTCTTTCTTTCTTTCTTTCTTCTTTCTTTCTTCTTTCTTTCTTTCTTTCTTTCTTTCTTTCTTTCTCTTTCTTTCTTTCTTTCTTTCTTTCTTTCTTTCTTTCTTTCTTTCTTTCTTTCTTTCTTTCTTTCTTTTCTTTCTTTCTTTCTTTCTTTCTTTCTTTCTTTCTTTCTTTCTTTCTTTCTTCTTTCTTTCTTTCTTCTTTCTTTTCTTTCTTCTTTCTTTTTTCTCCCTCTATACCTCTCTCTCTCCTCTCTCTCCCCCCATCCCTCCCTCTCTCCATGATCCCTGAGAGGCAGATCGCGTCAGTTTTTGCGTCTTTCAACCTCGTTCTTCAGGGTCACGGCATTTCGACGGCTTGTAAAATCCGGATAAGCGTGGAGTGAGGTGTTTGATAATCGGGGAGGAGACACAGAGGATTCTTCAAGGGGGTGGCTGTTGGTGAGACCGGGTGACCCCTGAAACACTGTATCTCGATTCAACTACGCAATCCAAAACGGCTTACTGGCGTGGAAAATGAAAGCCCATCGCCAACGTAGAT
>JACYXH010000476.1:602500-612500 GCA_026745465.1 Lota lota | reverse complement strand
TGTTTGTGCCTGTGTGTGTGTGTGTGTATACAGTATATATGTGTATGTGTCTGCATGTGTGTGCCTGTGTGTGTGTGTGTGTGTGTGTGTGTATGTGTCTGCATGTTTGTGCGTGCGTGTGTGTTTGTGTGTGTGTGTGTATGTACATATGTGTCTGTCTGTCTGTCTGCGTGTGTGTGTGTGTCTGTCTGCATGTGTGTGTGTGTGTGTGTGTGTGTGTGTGTGTGTGTGTGTGTGTCTGTCTGCATGTGTCCATCAC
The DNA here is from genome assembly GCA_026745465.1 of Lota lota. NCBI lineage: Eukaryota > Metazoa > Chordata > Actinopteri > Gadiformes > Lotidae > Lota > Lota lota. The sequence goes on along the minus strand of JACYXH010000476.1, from coordinate 612,241 downwards.
ATGGAGACACGCATATGCACTCCAGAGTCAGCAGTCCCCAGCGTGATGTTGACGTGTGATTCACGCTCCTCTCCTCTCCTCTGTTCTTCCGGCGGTGCACTCTGCTCCTCGCCATGGTAACGCAGGCGGTCCTCAGACAGGTCCTCACTTTGCCCCGCCAGCTCCTCCTAAACACACCTGATGGGGCCCACTCTCTCATCACTTACTGGGGACACTGGGAAAAGGAAGAGCGAGGGAGATGGGGAGGAAAGACTGGGAGGGAGAGACGGACAGGGAGAGAGGGGGGAGAGAGAGACATATAAAGGGTGTTAGAATGTGAAGGAAACAGAAATGGAGCGAGGGAGGGAGAGAGGACAACAGAGAGATATGGGCGTGAAGAGGAAGAGAGAAAGAAAGAGAGGGATGAAGATAGTGGGAGCAGGGAGGAAAATAGAGAGAGAGCGAGAGAGAGCGCAAGCGAGAGATTGAGAGTGGGTGGGGAAAGAGGAATGGAGAGAGGGAGCAAGCAAGGAATGAAAGGGAGAGAATTGGGGATACGTGAGCAGAAGGGTGACAGAGGAAGAACATGATGTAGACAAGGTGGGGGGAGGGTAGGAAGAGATGGAGAGGAGGTGGGGAGGAGAGGAGGTGGGAGGAGAGAAGATAAAGAAAAGGCTCAGCACTCGGAGTGCAAACAGTGGTGTGTTTGTGTGTGCGTGTGAGTGTGTGTGTGTTTGGGGGAATGAGGCAGAGTGATAGAGAGAGGGAGGGAGAGAGAGCTGAGACAGGAGAGGTGAGGTGTTATCACCCTTGTGTTGAGAACCAGAATAGAATAACGATAGGGGATTAGAAACCACTTAAGCTCTGTCTAACCATGCTCCCTATGACCTTGCTCCTTCATTAGTAACTGTCCTTCTGTCCTCCAATCGCAACGCAAGGATGCTAACTCATTAACCAGCCAGCTTCTGTTGTCCTATCACAACGATAGAATGCTAACTAATAAAATAGCCAGTTAAATAAAAGAGCAGTGATACTTAATTAATATTTTTAAAGCTGCACACAAGTGAATCGATTTTATTTCCTATTGATGATTTTAATTGAAAAACATGTTCAAGGCGAAGTCGTTTTAGATTGACCTGTCTTTAGTAGTTTTAGATTGATCTCACTTTAAAGTGAAAGTAGGTTTGCAGTTAGCAACAACCATGTCGCGCAGACAATAATATTATATTCTGTAAATTACCGAATCGAGATATTAGGACTCCTCTTAAAAATATCAAAAGTCCTACGTAAGTGGTGTAGAATTGCTAATTAATGGGACAATGTAACACCCAATGTAACCAATGTACTGTACTTCATCTTAAAAGGACCATGATATGACCATCATAGATTAAGGAAAACATGGCAAGTGGAAATGCTTCTCCGACAATGCTACCGCGTTGTATGTTCTGCTTTGAGATCCGTTCCGGGTCTCTGAACTTTTGTCAGAGTACCCCGGGTTGCCAGATATGAAACGAATTGGCATAGAAACACAGCGTGCTGCAGCCATGGAAGCAAGCAAACGAACTGGATCAGGTGAGATTGTACTCGATTCCACCCGACCTAAAAAAAGCCTCGTTCCTCTTTGGAAAAAGCTCCATGACCGGAGCCGGGCTAAAACCACGGGTAAATCTTGGGGTTGCGTTTCAAAAGATGGGGACATCATAGAGTTCAGAAGGATCTTAAGACTGATGCCACGTGAGCTGTTTGCGGACAATAAATAAATTGCAAACGTATACATCATCCGGTCAACTCACAGCACAGCACTTGTCGTCACATTTCATTGTCAAAGTACAATAATTGCGCTTGTCTCAAAACACAATGTTGCACTCTGCTCGTCTTGCACTCGCGTTCATGCAGTGTCCTCAACACTGGCAACCCATGTAAGCCTAGAGTCTGGGGAGGTGGGGGGGCGGAGGCAGCTCTCTCCAGTATTGTGAATTTGGACTGCAGTACCCATTCGAAGCGCTCTGTAATGTTACATATTGTACCTTCAAAGTAAAGTCACCAAATACACATACACATTTTTTTGATATGTTTGCATTGTCTTCTTGTGACTTAGTGGACAGGACAGCGAAGATGGAGAGGGGAGGTAGGCGTAGAAGGGGGGGGGGGGGGGCGTAGATTCCCACCAGGCGCTGGTGGGAATCAAACCGGGTTTGCTTCAAGACTTCATCGCTTACACGTTGAGCGAGATGAACTGATTTCACACTCCCCTCCCATCGTTGATATTCTCAGGTGGTGTTATGCATATATGTACCATATGCTCATTAAAGCAATATATATATATGTATATATATATATATATATATATATATATATATATAGCCCTCTAGTTCCAAGAAACAAGCCAACACGCCGAAATCACAATAGCCATTACATGTGAACACGGTGAAGCAGAAGAAGCCGCAGGGCAGCATCGACTGTATGTTATACGTGTGTGTGTGTGTGTGTGTGTGTGTGCGTGCATGCGTGTGCATGCGTGTGTGTGTGTGTGTGTGTCGTTACTGCAGCTGTCAAATAAACGCCGCCTTCGTCTTCCTTGGGCAGTTCGGTGTCTGATGAAGACGACTGCAATCCTTTCACTTCCTGTCTCTCCCTTTTGTTGCTGGCCTGTCAAGCGCAATCCCTTCACCCACCACCACCACCTTTTCCCTCTGCTCTGCGGCTCCTACAAATTGAGGGTGCGCGTTCAGCCATCAATCAAATGAGGAGTGGTGGAGGTGGGGAGGGGGGACTGGAGTAGTGGATAAAAAATGCTAGAATAGACGCAGTCATCACCATCACTCAAAATCATTCATGTACGATTTCACCGGAGAGCATCAACGCTAGTTTGTAGCTCATCCGGCTAGGTTAGCCAGTGTGGGGCTAGTAGAGATGATCATCATTCATATATCCTGTCACTGGCTAGCATTAAAGGTAATTTTTAGCTTTATTATTATAGTTTGCACCCAGTTTGTAGCATATTATGCTAGTTTGTAGCTAATCCGGCTCATGTGTAGTTTGTAGCCAATTACACTTGTTTTTGCCAATTATGCTGATTTAGCTAGTTTGTAACCAATTAGCCTTCTCCAGTTTAAGAACAAATGTACTTTATTTTCAGCAAATTGTGCTAGTTTAGCTACTTTAAAGCGCCGGTCACTTTGTTCTACAGGCTAGCACTGCCCAAGCTAGCTACCAAGGGCTTGTGTTTTTGTGCTGTCAGCGCGCTGTGTCAGATGGTTAGCGGTTTGCTAGCATAGCTGTTGGCAGGGGTTTCCAGTGATCCATGAAGACAAACTCATTTCCTCTCTCCTGCCGCTAATGAAGAGTGAAACCTCCTCGCGTTGAGCGCCAGTGGGCTTCGAGCTCATCACTGTTTCTGCTCCGTTTACGCCCGGAGCAGGACAAGCACATTTTGCTGAAGTGTCTCTCTCCCCTTCTGTCTCTCTCTCTCTCTCTCTCTCTCTCTCTCTCTCTCTCTCTCTCTCTCTCTCTCTCTCTCTCTCTCTCTCTCTCTCTCTCTCTCTCTCTCTCTCTCTGTCTCTGTTTCTCTGTCTCTCTCTCTCTCTCTCTCTGTCTCTCTGTCTCCCTCCCTCGCTCTCACTCTGTACCTCTCTCTCTCTCTCTCTCTCGGTGTCTCTCTCTCTCTCTCTCTCTCTCTCTCTCTCTCTCTCTCTCTTATCGTTCTCTCTCTCAGTCTCTCTCTGTCATTGTCTGATGTCACTATCTCTCAGGGTCTCTCTGGTCCTCGCTGTGTATGACTGATTACGCGTTTAAACAGGCATCCAGGCAAATGTTGTCATCTTGCTGTCTGTGATGCACTACCTCATGGCTCACAGTCATGTAGACTGTGGACACACACACGCACGCACGTACGCACGCGCGCGCGCGCACACACCGCCACCACAATACCTGTGCAGGTCATTGACTTGCGCACAAGTTATTTGCCAAGACAATTTCGGTGAAATATCAAAAAACAAAGAAACATTTAAAGAAGAGAGCCTTGTTAATTTGTGTACTGTTCTTGCATTCCATGTGTTGTGAATGCTGTTGCTAAGCTCCCTATTTTTTGCTTTGGCGATGTTAAGCAATGTCTCTCGTGCCAACAAAGCCAATTCATTGAAGTTGAGTAGAATTGGATGAGAGGGAGAGGGAAGTGAAAGAAGATGTTCTTCGACTGTTTATTATTTAGTTGTGTGTGTGTGTGTGTGTGTGTGTTAGCATCGTAGCTTATAGTCTTCATCTCCACTCGAACGCAGTCCATACCCACCAACTGTAAATAACAGAATTAGTCAAGGCGGTTTTCTTCAGATGGGTGAGGTTTACCATGGCGTGTCAAACAAAATGTCGCCTCATTTGTCCCTTTAATGTACATACAAAATTGACATTGCAAAGATTATTAACAGTTATGAGCAGACGGCGGCCATATGGCCACATGCTGAGCCAAAAATAATAATCCAATCAAACAATGAACACTTTGCATAAACAACACAGCGACTGATCTTCTGTAAATGAATGACTCGCATAACAGCCTCATGGTTATGTGAAATGATATATATATATATATATATATGTACACACACAGACACATTAGTATATACATTAAGACACACCATAAGGAACATTTTATTCAAGCTCATTCTCTTAGGGAGAGAATGCGTCTCGGTTTTCTCCCCCCTGATTGGCCGAGACAGAATGTTGTCACAAGTGGCGGCGTCCAATCAAAGCAGCAGCAGCAGCAGCGTGTCATGCGATGACTCAGCGCTAAGTGGGCGTCGGTGACAGGTGACGACGGGTCTGCTTGGAGACGATTTAATAGCAATGGCAGTTGGAGTTTAACCGGTAAATACTCAAGTGTGATTGGATTTTAAAAAGACCAGTAATTTCACATGAAAGACCCCCCCCACCCCCCCCCACCTTGCTCTTCAGTCTTCATGGAGCAGTTGTAGTCGCGTTGGCCTCAACCGTTTTCCCATCAATTATGCTAGGCAGCCATTTTAGCCCTCATTCCAAGACCTTTTCAACTGTAAGTGGGCTGTTTATGTAGCGCCTTTATAGCTCTGCTAGTCTAGCCACTCGCAGGGCCTCAAGGACAGTACCTCCACAATCACACACTGATGACGGTTTGGGGGGGGGGGGGGGGGGGCTTACTCAAGGACAACAACAAGACTGATATTTTGCCAGAATGAGCCAGAGATTGAACCGGCAACCCTTCTCAGCTGCTAGGGGACCTCCTGAGTTCAGGCCGGCCTATCTAAGGAAACGTAATTGTGGTGTGAAAAAGAAAAGACATGGCATATTATGGACCACTATATATCTCCCTCAAAGTGGTTTGGTTCTCTGTTCTATGAATGGCGCTGTGTGGAAGGGAGGTGGGATTGATTGATGGACAGAGACATAGAAGGATGAATAGATGGATGAATAGATGAATCGCTAGATGCATGAATATAGCACGACTTGGCCTGGTTTGAGACGGATAATTGTGTGTATGTGCGTGTGAAAAAGCCGGAGACATAGAAGGAAACACGAGATACAAACAGGTTGGCGTATATTTTTAATAAATATACATTACATTCATGTAAACACACCCACACAAACACATCATATATGCAGACAGATACACACACACACACTCCACAGGCTAGTGTGCATATGCACACAGAAATACACATGCCATTTGTATTACTTCTTTATCACACACACACACACACACTCGCCATCTCTGTTCCCCCCCTATCCCACACTGGGACATGGTGGCTTATGGGTAATGAATGGGTAATATGGCTCCGGTACCTCTTGCTGGGGATACACAATCCCCCCCAGGAGAGTTCCCCCCTCCCCCCCACCACACACACACACACACACACACACACACACACACACACACACACACACACACACACACACACACACACACACACACACACACACACACACACACACACACACACACACACTGTGGTTAATATCGTATTTCGCCTGCGTCCCTTTTAAACCTCAAACCCCCCCCCCCCCCCCCCCCCCCCCCCCCCCAGCCCTCGGGGTCCTCCGCGCCCCCCCCCCCCCCCCCCCCCCCCCCCCTAGCGCTAATGTGATATCCCTTTATTTACCTGTGCGGTGCGGTGTGGAATGGGTGCAGCACAGTGTGTTGTGTCGATGGTGTCTCCCATTCAAAAGGCACTGGGTTCGATCCCCGATGTCCTCAGGCTTCGCGTACCCACCCTAGCTCAACACGCCCCTGCCTGCTTCTTAAGGACGTGTCAATGGCACGTTCAACGTTAGCATCGCTGGATAAATGCGCCTGCTCAATTAATTACAAATATTTTCACTTTTCGGTTTATATTCGATGTGCTACCTTTCACACCTCCACACATACGCTTTTTAAACATCTCTAAATATTTTACCGGCATAATACAATGTTTTGCTTATTGCCAACACTCTCATTATACACACTATTACAATAATGAAGTTTCACACGCTTGTGTGTTTGACAGCAACTGTTTCATATCACATAGATCATTAAAATAGCAAAACAAATGCAATAAATGAGTGAAACTATTTTTTGTTTTGTTTCTTACATGGGTTTTATTTTTATATCACAGTAATCAGGTAATTATCTGCAGAGTGAACCCTCCCCACTGTTCACTTCGCATGAACTATGTCGTTTTATTAACCAGCCAATCCATTTGATTTACTATCCACAATATATAAAGTGTTGAAACCACAGTTCAGGTGGATTGTGGTTCTCAAGGAGGCTCATTAACTTTGGAACCCAGTGAAGCTGGTGAACTCATAACCGAAATGTTAAATCAACGCACGCACGCACGCACACAGACACACACAGGTGCAATAACTACGACTTGTATAAGTGTTTGTTAAGTCATAAAAGTGATTCTGTAATGTACTCAAGCTCATTCAAATATAGCACACTAAACCCAGGTAATTAAACTGGAGAGTGAGAAGCAGCGATCGAGGAGCCTGGGAAATAGTTTGCAGATTCTGCAAGTTTCATACATTCTGATAATGAAACAAAAGTGGAGATGGAGAAAGTGAGAGATGATGCTTCAAAAAGTTTCTCCGTGAGGTTTTAGTATCTGAGGCGGCGCGAGAGGGAGAGACGTGTCATCACTGGAGGGGTGTGAGGTCATCACTTTCCACCAACTCATCTTCATCCTCACATCCTATCCTCCTCCTGCATGTTGAGTCATCACCTTCCTCCTCCTCCTGGGGGAATGAGTTTTTCCCCTGAACCCCCAAGACTGATGATGCCCCTCAAACCAAAAGCTGCTGAGCCGCGAGCCCCCCCCCCCCCCCCCCCCCCCCCACACACACACACACAAATATCTGTTTTGGCTCTACTCTGGTTTCTCTACTCTGGTTTCTCCACCTCTGTCTCTACACTTCTATCTCTCCACTTGTATGTCCTATGTACTTTCATACCTCTAGTCTTGTGTATCTGCTCTTGTATCTCTTCTCTTGTATCTCATATCCTATCTGTACTCTCACATCTCTACCCTCATATACGTCCACTTGCATCTCCTCTCCTCTACCCCTGCTCTTTTATATCCAGCCCTCTCCCAGTGTCTCTCCTCTCCTCCCACTACTTCCGTATCTCTGATTCCGAATGTATCCTGTGTCGTGCGTTGGACCGTAGGGCCGTTGACTTTGAGCGCGGGCCCTTCACAGAGCCGCTGATTGGCTCCTGTGGCGCTCCGCGGTGAGGGGCCCCGAGAGGGGCCGGCCGAGCTTCAAGTGTGGGGACGTGAGGGCCCCTCCACAGGCTCTTCCGGAGGGGCGCGATGGCGTTGATGATGGAGGACCCCTGGATTTCCCCCTCCTCGGGGGGGGAAAGGGAGGGGTAACGGGCGGAGGGGTGGGGGGTGTCTCTGCACGCTAGGGAGGCTAATCAGCTTAGCATCGGGTGTGCTACAGGCGACGCTAATTGGCGGTGGTGTTTCCTCCGGTGTGAAGGTTGGCTTAGCTTCACCGCCGGCGCTGCTCGCTGAGGTTTGGTTAAGGGAGGAGGAGGAGGAGGATGGGGGGGGGGGGGGGGGGGGGGGGGGGGGGGGGGGTGGAGAAGGGAGGTGGTGGAGGAGGAGGTGACATTTAACAACAGGGAGTGGGAGATTAGAAAAGGGAGGCAAGGAGACAGAATGCCACGGCTGAGCAAGAGGGAAGGAGAGCTCGACGTTGCACAAAAAGAGAGAGAGAGGGAGAGGAATAGAAGAAGCTAAATAAATAGGGAGCGATGGGAAGGGGAAGGGCAGAAAGAAAAAGAAAGATGGCTGGGAGAGATGGAGAGCCAATTGCCAGGGAGAGGGATGGAAGAAGAGGGCTAGAGAGGGAGGAATAGAGAGAAAGCAGGATAAAGAGGGAGAGAAGGAAAGAGGAAGGGAGCTGGATGGAGAGAAGAGAACTAGAGGGATATATGATAGATAGAATGAGAGAGAGAGAGAGAGAGGGAGAGAACATTATTATTCTGTAGAAGCAGTGAAGGCAGCTGGTATGCTACAGCTAAATAAATGATGGGGGGGGTCTATTTTAAGATGAGATGTAAATGCAGTAATCCTGCAAGCCGTAGCTGCCAAGAGACAACAGAGCAGTCTCAACAGGGAATACATCACCAGCGTCTGTTTCTCTCTGTTACTCCCTCTATATCCCCCTCTCTCTCCTCTCTCCCTATATCTCCCTCTATATCCCCCTCTCTCTCCTCTCTCCCTATAGCTCCCTCTATATATCCCTCTCTCTTTATCTCCACTCTATATGCCTCTCTGTACCTCCCCCTCTATATCCCCCTCTCTCTCCTCTCTCCCTATAGCTCCCTCTATATATCCCTCTCTCTTTATCTCCACTCTATATGCCTCTCTGTACCTCCCCGTCTATGTCCCCCTCTCTCTCCTCTCTCCCTATATCTCCCTCTATATATCCCTCTCAATTGCAATTCATTTAAATTCTAAGGAGCTTAATTGGCATGGGAAACAGACGTTGACATTGCCAAAGCAAGTGTAAAATAAAAGATACGATATGCTAGAAATAAGTAAACAAAGCTGTGTAGCATTGCAATCAACATTATAAATAAGTGTGTCAAATGTACTTGAAATACAAACAGGAACATTGTGTATGTAGAGGCTTTGTATGAATGAATGGATAGATGGATATACAGACAACTTAAAATAAAAAAATCAGGATGTTGCAGTTAAAAAAAGCAAATAAGTGAGAACTGTGTAAAAAAAATACATAGATATAAATATATTTGTATTTTCCTTTTTTTCTTTATTTCTTACATTTTTCCAAATGTATTTAAAGGCTTCTCTCTATGGTTCCACTCATCCCTCCATCCTGTCTCTTTCCCTTTCTCTCTTTCTCTCTTTCACACTCATTCTCTACATCCTTCTGCCGTTATCTCTCTCTCTCCTTCCTCCCCCTTTATGTTGCTTCCTCCCGCCCTCCCTTATTCATTCACTCTCTTCCTTTGTAGCTCTCTTCTCTCTCCCTTTCTCTGTCAGTCGTGCACTTCTCTCCATCTCTCGTTCCTCCCTGTCATGCTTTTTCCCTCTCCTTTCTTCTCCTCCCCGCTCTCCCACGCTCTCTCGCTCTCTCTCCCTCTGTCCAATTCCATGCTTCTCCACCCTGTCCTGACACCTCTATCTCCTCTCCATCTCTCTCTTCTCCCTGTATCCTGTTTCCTATTCCTCCTCTTATCCTCCTCCTCCACATTCTCTGCTGTCTCCTCCTCCTCCCGCC
>JACYXH010000476.1:597500-600000 GCA_026745465.1 Lota lota | reverse complement strand
TATGTGTTTGTGTGTGAGAGAGACCGTGTGTGTGTGTGTGTGTGAGAGAGAGAGAGAGAGAGAGAGAGAGAGAGAGAGAGAGAGAGAGAGAGAGAGAGAGAGAGAGAGAGAGAGAGAGAGAGAGAGAGAGAGAGAGAGAGAGAGAGAGAGAGAGAGAGAGAGAGAGAGAGAGAGAGAGAGAGAGAGAGAGAGAGAGAGAGAGAGAGAGAGAGAGAGAGAGAAAGCGTGTGTGTGTGTCTGTGAGAGTGTGTTCAGGGTATTTGTGTGTGTGTGCGTGTGAAAGCGTTTCATGCGTGTGTGCACATTTCTGTGAGAGCGTGTGTGTGTGTGTTTGTGTGTGTGAGAGAGAGAGAGAGAGACCGTGTGTGTCTGTGAGAGTGTGTTCAGGGTATTTGTGTGTGTGTGTGTGTGCATGTGTGTGTGTGAAAGCGTTTCATGCGTGTGTGCACATTTCTGTGAGAGCGTGTGTGTTTGTGTGTGGCTGAGCGTGTTTACGGGACAAGCGAGGAAGCCCCTGTAGCAAACGGCGGGAGCGTGTCACAACACCGGGGACTAGAGGAGTTCACTGCAGTACACTAATCCGTGGTGTCAGCCGTGGCGTGGTCACACCGAGCATTTCCTTCATAAACAACGTTCATTTAGTCAGCAGCGGGTGTGCCGATGGAAAAGGGGAATTCCCTATTGATGCACAATATCAATAAAAGATGCAAATGTTTAATAGCTCATCTGTGAGACATGGTAATGAGGATGTGCTAGAACCCCTGCACTAGAGTACACTAGAACCCCTGCACTAGAGCACACTAGAACCCCTGCACTAGAGTTCACTAGAACCCCTGCACTAGAGTTCACTAGAACCCCAGCACTAGAGCACACTAGAACCCGCAGCACTAGAGCACACTAGAACCCCTGCACTAGAGTTCACTAGAACCCGTAGTACTCTGAGACTGACTCCTTCCTCCGCATAATGTCCACATACTCGCACGACCTCGATGCGTCGGTCTCGGATGAGAGAGGACAACTTCCTGTTGGCGGTTAGTGGCGATGAATCCAGGGCAGGAAGAGAAGGAAGCTAGCCTGGCTACAGGCAGCAGAGAGGGATGACCTATTTAAAACAGACAGACTATTTTAAACAAGTTGCTTCAAACCCTATCTGTGAGAGCCACAAACAATCATCTGTACGCGGTCACGCGTTGTGGGTGTACTCTTGGTGACGTTGGAAACGTGTCCTGGATTCTTCCAACATGGCTGTCTTCAGTTCCAGAGGAATAGGGGGGGCCGGATAGTGAAGTGGTCTGGGTGTCCACGGTCTACCTGTAGGCCTCCTGCAGCAAGACGCTCCCTAACATATACTAGTTGTTCTTTAAAGCGGCAGCCTCCAGGATTTCCGTTTTGTTCTCTTTGGCGACACCTTTGGCGATGAGCTGGAATGTTTCCCAGCGATACAAACGGACACAGTTTGTAATATTCATCAAACTGCAAATGCAAGGGCTGTCATCAGTGGGCCATAGGCTCAGTCACCACGTGTTACCTCATTCGGCGGCATATAGCGACGAAACTGACATTTATTTACATGAAAATCTTCGAGATTGCCACTTCCTCTGAATTCGCTGTCGGCAACTTTGGATAAAGGTTTCTGCTGAATGACTTAAACGAAATAGTCACGTGAATGGATGCTATTTGTGATCCAAAAGAAAACCTACAACATACATATTTTATGTTCATCTCACGGCAGGACGTATTCCCATTCTGTTCGGTTTCGCAAGTCTTTCTCTGACCTCAAAGCACACCCGGTACGAGTAAAACTGCTTACATCGACGGGTGAAGATGCCAGAGTGTGTTTTGGAACAGACTTCTGAACTAAATGATTCATTTCCACGTCCTCTTCCTTGAGTGCTCTATACGCTAAATCATCTCAATGCTCTAAATGCTACGTAAATACCTTCCCTGGCTTACGGCACCGTCGAATGGAGTGGTGGCATTAGCGAGGGGCTAAATGGCTTTTTGATTGGACCGAGGGTTAGCTAGCGATGCTACGCTCACCGGGCGGAGGTCAATTGATATGCGTGTTGTTGTACTTCAGAGGATGCGTGGACGCGTACTGCACCAGGGTAAAAGGGAGATGCGACGTGCATGTTGATGTGTGTCCTGATTTACTACACCAGGCAGGTACACACAGGAGAGATGGGTGTGCGGGGGCGGGGGGGGGGGGGGGGGGGGGGGGGGGGGGGGGGGGGGGGGGGGGGGGGGGGGGGGGGGGGGGGGGGGGGGGGGGGGGGGGGGGGGGGGGGGGGGGGGGGGGGGGGGGGGGGGGGGGGGGGGGGGGGGGGGGGGGGGGGGGGTAGTGGTGGAGAGACAGCTCACAACTCTTAAGAAATAATTGTCTTCCTATGTATATGGTTATTACACAGGATTACACAGAAACATACACACACCACACCACACCACCCCACACACACACATACACAATTAGCGGTAAATATAGAGCGGCAAAGAAGATGTA
>JACYXH010000476.1:585000-592500 GCA_026745465.1 Lota lota | reverse complement strand
TCACTTCCACCCGGGTGTTTAGGCAGTCCCGGTGGTGGACTAATGGGCCGTAGAGCTGGGAGCTGATTGGATAGTATCGATCAGGACCTACAGGACATGAAGGGGGGGGGGGGGGGGGGGGGGGGGGGGGGGGGGGGGACCACAGAGACCCTGAGATGGGTGTGTGTGTTGTTTTGCTATTCAGAGGACATTTGACCGTAAGCGGGGTGTGCGTGTGCATGTCTGTGAAAACACGGTTTGGGTTCGAAAGCCACACAAGATGGACACGTTGGAATAGAGTAATTCTGTCCTGAAACACAAGTGGCTATTTCATGGTTGGGTAGAGTGACCATGCCTGACTGTCAGGAGAGAGAGAGAGAGAGAGAGAGGCTGAATAATATTGTTGGGAATTTCCTCCTTGGAACTTTAGATTGGAGGAAGTCTGCGTGGGATGTGAGAGAACTGGAGTCAAAGCTTTGGTTACTTCATTTCGAGTTTGCCGCTCTGTATTTCTCATCAAGCCGGGAAATAACCAAATCCCATGCTTGCTTTTGTCTCCTATCGCGTTTCCTCGGAATACGACCTATTAAGGACGCACACCGTCTCTGAAATGGCGTCGTCTCTAACGGAGGCTTTACAAAAAGGAGTTTGAAGAAAACTCGTTTGGTGGGGCCCTAAAACAGAACCCACTCCCACACTGGGACCTTGAGGTCCTGCTGTAGCCCAGTGCAGTGTTGATCGTGAACTAGTTTGTGCCTGCTGCAGTTGGGCGGTGGGGGTGGGGGGGGGGGGGGTTAATGCAGTGTTGCTAGCGGCCCAAAGCCCCCGTGCGGTTGTGGGGACGTTCCACCGAGCGTGACTCATCCCGACGTCCCCAATTTGGATTGTAATGAAATGTGTGTAAACTGTGCCAAGAGGTCCGCAGGCTTGCTGTACCTTGTCCCTAGACCACCCACCCCCCCCCCCCCCCCCCCCCCCACACACACACACACACACACACACACACACACACCCTCGAACCCACCTGATTGGTGGACGCAGAACCCGTACCGAGCCACAGCAGGACGTCACGGCGAGGTCGAGCGATTATAGCGTGCGCAGGATGCTCCTAATGTCTGCAATGAGGGGAACGCAGAGCTGAAAAGCACATGCACACGCACGCACACACACGCACACGCACACATACGCACACGCACACATACACATACGCACACGCACGCGCACATCTGCAAAGACAGTGCACAGTCACATTAAAGCGTTGATATTGGGTGTGAAGACGCATCAACGAAACATTTACATGTAGTCATCCAGCAGATGCTTTCAGGGGACTCACGAGGCTCCGACCAATCAGAAGTGACCGATCCGACCAATCACAAGTGTGCGCTCAGTATCGGAGCAGCTACAGATATCCGCACAGCATCGCACAAGCAAGGGTTTTCAAAATAAAACTAATGCAGCTGGACAGAGTGCAGAGTAGGAACACACTCACGCACACACATACAGTATATATCTATATATATATATATACATACACATATATATAAACATGTTTGCTAACCTCATATACCAAGTAGCTGAACCCGTAGCTGTAAACAACACGTATACCTGCGATACTTCTCCGAAGACAACCATGGACACGTGCATGTTTAGACATGGGGGTCTTCAGTATGCTAGACCCCATCACCCTACCCTATGACCCCCCCCCCCCCCCATGCACACACACACACACCCTGCTGTCTAAGTCTACAGTGCCTAGAATGGATCATTTCAATATTGTTATGATGTTGATATATATCTATACATCTATAATAAACAGGTCAACCAATGTGGTTTGTGCATGTTTTATTGCTGCTCTTGCACAGTAAAGTGTGTGTGTGTGTGTGTGTGTGTGTGTGTGTGTGTGTGTGTGTGTGTGTGTGTGTGTGTGTGTGTGTGTGTGTGTGTGTGTGTGTGTGTGTGTGTGTGTGTGTGTGTGAGAGAGAGACAGAGAATATGTGTGTGTGTGAGAGAGTGTGTGTGTGGGGAGGACACTGTTATGTTCATACTCATTTATGCATGCAAAGTTAAATCATGTGTTTACTCATTACAGTGCAAGTGTGTGTGACCTAATTTCTGTGTGTTCCTGTGTGATTACATTCGTGTGTGTGTGTGTGTGTGTGCGCCTGAATTGCGTGCACACTGAGCATGTGTGAGAACAGGTATGCAGCGTGTGTGTGAGGATGAGTAGGGAGATCCAGAGGGGGAGAGGAGAGGCTGGTGTTGTGAAGTCTTGTCCCAGCAGGAGAGCTCCTCTGGCGGGCAGCTCCCTGCAGCCGCTGGCTGGCCCCTGGAGCCCTGCTGAGTGATGTAATTTACAATTGGAAATGACTTCAGTGGAGATTTTCCACACAGGCGGGTAGTCTCTCTATCTGTCTCTCTCGATCTCTATCTCTGTCTCTGTCTCTCGCTCGCTCGCTTTCCCTCTCTTACTCTATTTTCTCTTGCTCTGTCTCTCTATTTCTCTCTTTCTCTTGCTATTGGTCTTGTTCTCACTCTTTCTCTCTCCTATACTCCCTCTCTCCCTTTCCCATCCTCTCTCTTATGTGGGTTTTCATCCAAATGCTAATTTGAACCAAATTTACAGAACATAGGCAAAAAGCAGTAGGTGGCGCTAATTATCCAGTCCGGTGTCTTTATACCACTGCAGAAGAAGAGGGTGCACCTGATGACATGATTAAAAGACCCGACAGTCAACCCTCAAAATAAGGAAACTAAAGCTTTTTGACGGAGAGCACACCGGACAGTGGTAATGCAGAGTTTTGAACCACTAATATTACAGCAGTGTGCTGATAGATTACTGCTAACAGTGTGCACACAAGCAGAAGCTTGAGGAACATTTAAGTCACGTGATTTCTGTATGTCATCAAGTATTCACATTTATTCGCTTAATTTGTTTCCGTTGCACTTTCTGAAAACTTTTTTGTGATATTTCAATGAGAGCAGGAGGATGAGTAGTAGGTCTGGTATGGGAGGAGGAGGAGGAGGAGGAGGAGTAAGTCTGGTATGGGAGGAGAAGAGGATGAGTAAGTCTTGTATGGGAGGAGGAGAGGAGAAGTAGGTCTGGTATGGGAGGAGGAGGAGGAGAGCATGGGGAGGAGGAGGAGTAAGTCTGGTATGGGAGGAGGAGGAGGATGAGTAAGTCTTGTATGGGAGGAGGAGAGGAGAAGTAGGTCTGGTATGGGAGGAGGAGAGCAGGGGGAGGAGGAGGAGTTAGTCTGGTATGGGAGGAGGAGAAGGAGGAGAAGTAGGTCTGGTATGGGAGGAGGGGAGGAGGAGGAGGTCTGGTATGGGAGGAGGTAGAGGGCAGGGGGGGGAGAAGGTCTGGTATGGGAGGAGGGGAGGAGGAGAAGGTCTGGTATGGGAGGAGGGAGAGAGCGGGGGGGAGAAGGTCTGGTATGGGAGGAGGGGAGGAGGAGGAGGAGAAGGTCTAGTAGGGGAGGAGGAGGAGGAGAAGGTCTGGAATGGGAGGAGGAGGAGTTGAAGGAGAGCTGGAGTGAGGGATAAAGAGTAAGAACGATGTGACTGTGAATCCCTAGGGTAGCCACACACGCGTGTGTGTGTGTGTGTTCGAGTGTGCTTTGGCATTTGTGTGTATGTTGTGTATGTTTTAGTTGGAGGGTGTGTGTATGTGGAGCATGTTCATGTGTGTATGTTTCTTCTATGTATTTCTGTTCTCAATCTCCATCTCTCCCAATGTGTGTGTCATCATCTAAAAACACTATCTCCCCCTATCTCCCTCTTTCTCCTTCCTCCATCTCTCTTCCCCCAACTCACACTTTCCATTTCTCCATCTCTCTTTCTCCTCCCTCCCTCCTCTCTCTTTCTCCTCTCTCTTTCTGCCTCCCTCTCTCTCTTTCTGCCTCCCTCTCTCTCTCTTTCTCCTCCCTCCCTCCTCTCTCTTTCTCCTCTCTCTTTCTGCCTCCCTCTCTCTCTCTCTCTTTCTGCCTCCCTCTCTCTCTCTTTCTGCCTCCCTCTCTCTCTCTCTTTCTGCCCCCCCTCTCTCTCTGTCATGTCATGTCGACCTCTCTCTACCTCGTTCCCCTGTGTTTGCTGTATGTAGTGTGTGTCATGTGTCAGTGTGTTCCATCAGCCTGCTAGACATCCTGAACGCCTGCTAGACATACACACTCACACTGTGTGTGTGTGTGTGTGTGTGTGTGTGTGTGTGTGTGGATGTCAGGATGCTTATTGCTTACAGGAACTGGTACAGAAATCAATGTCACTATGTAAGCTGATCGTCATCAATGTCCGATTACATCACCTGATGTAACGTCTGTCCGTCTGTCTCTATCGACGTCCGTCATCCTGTCTCGCTCTCCCTCTCTGTCTCTCTATCAGTCTGTCTGTCCGTCCGTCTTGTCTGTCAACCCAGCTGTCTTTCTCTTTCTCTGCCTGTTTTTCTGTCCATCTCTCTGTCTATCTCTTTCTGCATGTCTTCCTGTCTCCCTGTCGCTCTGTCTCCCTGTCTGTCTGTCTGTCTGTCTGTCTGTCTGTCTGTCTGTCTGTCTGTCAGTGGGTGTGTCCCTGTGTTCTGAAACTGATACATCGGATCTAAAGCATCTGTTTTAGCTGATTAGCAATGCTAATCATGGAAGCTAATCAGCTAACTGCAAACCAAGCATTTTGAATTGCCAAAGATAAGGGATGCTACGTGTTTTCCTCTTGATATCTGATGGTTCCTGCATGACTCGTAACCTGAACCTACCCTGAACCACACTCATCCTCACCTGACTTCATCGTTTCACATCACAACATTACAGATACCTAAACTAGGAATCTTTATTAGGAATCTAATATCTAAACACAAAAAAAGGCTTACAGACATCTATGAACGGTTATTGTGTGTGTGTGTCGGAACATGTGTTTGTTTGTCTATGTGTATCAGTTTGTGTGTGCATATGTATGTATCAGCGTGTGTGTGTGCTTGCGTGTGTGTGTGTGTGTGTGTGTGTGTGTGTGTGTGTGTGTGTGTGTGTCAGTTCCTGGTAAGTCATGGTACTTCCCCCTCCATTGGCTGATCTGCGGTTAGATCTGTTCATCATCATCTCTTATCAGCAGTGGAGAGCGGGAAACGAACTTGGGTCTTAACCAATCACAGACCTCCACATATACCAGACCCCTCCCTCTACATATCAGCCTTTAGGTCTCGTATACCCACACTGTCGTTCAGTTTTCTCTTCTTCACGTGGTTTCTACTCGTGAAGACTCTCCCACACTGTCTCTCTCTCTCTCTCTCTCTCTCTCTCTCTCTCTCTCTCTCTGTCTGTCTGTCTGTCTGTCTGTCTGTCTGTCTGTCTGTCTGTCTGTCTGTCTGTCTGTCTGTCTGTCTGTCTGTCTGTGTCTGTGTCTGTGTCTGTGTCTGTGTCTGTGTCTGTCTTAGGTTAGGTTAGAAATGGTTAAGTTGAGGTATTAGGTTAGAGATGGTCAAGTTTAGGAGTTAGGTTAGAGATGGTTAAGTTTAGGTATTAGGTTAGAGATGGTTAGGTTTAGGAGTTAGGTTAGAGATGGTTAGTTTAGGCGCTAGGTTAGAAACGGTTTAGTTGAGGTATTAGGTTAGAGATGGTTAAGTTTAGGAGTTAGGTTAGAGATGGTTAAATTTAGGCGCTAGGTTAGAGACGGTTTAGTTGAGGTATTAGGTTAGAGATGGTTAGTTTAGGCGCTAGGTTAGAGACGGTTTAGTTTAGGCATTAGGTTAGAGATGGTTAAGTTTAGGAGTTAGGTTAGAGATGGTTAAGTTTAGGTATTAGGTTAGAGATGGTTAGGTTTTTGAGTTAGGTTAGAGATGGTTAGTTTAGGCGCTAGGTTAGAGACGGTTTAGTTTAGGTATTAGGTTAGAGACGGTTAAGTTTAGGAGTTAGGTTAGAGATGGTTAAGTTTAGGAGTTAGGTTAGAGATGGTTAAGTTTAGGTATTAGGTTAGAGATGGTTAGGTTTAGGAGTTAGGTTAGAGACGATTAAGTTTAGGCGCTAGGTTAGAGACGGTTTAGTTGAGGTATTAGGTTAGAGACGGTTAAGTTTAGGAGTTAGGTTAGTGATGGTTAAGTTTAGGAGTTAGGTTAGAGATGGTTAAATCTAGGCGCTAGGTTAGAGATTGTTCAGATAGGAGCTGGTGTCTAGGAGTGCATCACGGGAAATAACCAGGAGAGGGGTTGCTATGATGACAGCCTACTACAGTGGTGACCGGATGGGAATGTGATTGGATAGCAGACAGGTCCAGTCTGGAGACGACTCTTCCTCTTTCTTATATTTATCCTCCTCCTCCTTTCTTATTCTTATCCTCCTCCTCCCCCTCCACTTCCTTCTTATTCTCCTCCTCCTTATTCTCCTCCTCCTTCTTATTCTCCTCCTCCTCCTTATTCTCCTCCTCCTTCTTATTCTCCTCCTTCTTATCCTCCTCCTCCCCTTTCTTATTCGTATCCTCCTTCTTATTCTCCTCCTCTTCCTCTTCCTCCTCCTCATACACCTTCATCCTGCTTCGAGTCACACTTCACCTCACCTGGCTAGCCAGGAGGGATGCTCCCTCACACACACACACACACACACACACACACACACACACACACACACACACACACACACACACACACACACACACACACACACACACACACAGACACACACAATCTCACCTGTACACACACACACACACAGTTTTGTACACACACACACACACATCCACACGGACATACATATGCGGTCTCTATATCATACACTCCCACACACACACGTGTCTGTGAGGGTGTGGGAGATTCCTTTATACACACACTTACACACTCACACACTCACACACACACACACACACACACACACACACACACACACACACACACACACACACAGACCAGATGCCGGGGATTGATCATGCCAGGACTGTGTCAGCACCGTAGAGAATAGATCACGGCTCAATTCCGCTGATTTACTGAGACAACGCTTGAATTTAAAAGGCCAACTTCTCCCTCGGGTTCAACAAACCATTTCTCTCCAGCAAATGGATCCCATTTTAGGCCCTTCGAAAAAGAATAGAGTCTCGATGGTGTGTAGAAGGAGTGTCTGTGTGTGCGCGTTCGTGTGTACGTCGAGTGTGTGTGTGTGTGTGTGTGTGTGTGTGTAGGAGAATTCTGTATTGTTTGCTGATACATAATTCATGTTGTTGTTTTGGCCAATATTAAAGAGTTATAAGTAAGTTTCGTCTGCAAATATAGAAGCAACTACCGCTAATGGAAATAGGGTTTTTATGCATGGCACAAAGTGGAGATGATTTGTTCTTTGTTTTGGCAATACATTGTTACATTAGTTATGTATATCATATTAAACTAAACTTAAACTAATATATATTGATGACTTGTTATCACCTCAAATGTCTTCTTGTTGTCTTATGCATGTTTATAACTGAAGAACACAGCAGAAATACTAAGTTGCTTCGACCGTACTTGTATTAACACAACACAACAGAAAACAACACAACAGGGTCCCCTTCACTGAA
>JACYXH010000476.1:575000-580000 GCA_026745465.1 Lota lota | reverse complement strand
TGATTTCCTACTTTTGTGTGTTACACAATTTTAACTTTAATCTCTTGGCTATAAATTGTTGTGTCTACCATTATACATTTATTCCAGTATATTTGCATAAATACCATAACCGTGTACCAGCCTATATCGATCTGTATGTAGGCCCCTGTTCCAGGCAGTGAATCCTACGTTGGTACACTATCCATCACCACTCTAATATTCCCTGACAGCTCTCATTCGGTCGATATTAAAGCTGCTGAATATGGAACCAAAACTACAGGGTCAAAGGTTACATCAACAAGCCCGGTCTAAGCTCTCTATGATGATGATGATGATACACACACATATACACGCACACACAGACACGGATACACAAAATAGTACACACAAGCAGTCAATGCATTAATCAATAATAGCATTTGTGCAGTTATGATGACATTCATTTTTCACATTCGCTCTCACACACACACACACACACACACACACACACACACACACACACACACACACACACACACACACACACACACACAGTCACATGGAACAGCACTCAGACGTAGTGACGGCTCACTGAGCAGAACACACGCATGGCGACACAACACGACTACACACTGTCACATTGTCACACACTAGCACACTACATCTCGCGCTCTCCAAATTTCTCTGAATCTCTGATGTGAACAATTGTAAAACTTTATTTATATGGTCATATGTCACGCAGTGTGACAGCATACAACCTCTGCAGTCACAGAGACAATAGAGATAGAGTCGGGAACGCTTAATAATACGGCATGCACACACACACACACACACACGCACACAGACACACAGACACACTCACATAAACACACACACGCACACACACATGCATACACACATGCATGCATGTGTTTGCACAACACATTCATACAAACACCATTTCTCTGTGTCACACACACCCAGTGAAGTTGACATTTCATAAGCCGTGAGGTACATTTTCCCATTCATTGCTTTTGTTTTAGTAAGGGATGGGTCTAGTCCTGTTATCCATATCAGTATTTCAGTATAGAGAGCACCATGGAGTCTCTCCCCCTAAACTAAGCCTGTTAATCCCCTGTCATGCCAGACTGATGTCTAAACTTCAGCCCCTATCGCACAGCTTTGTTCAGGTTCAGACACACACACACACACACACACACACACACACACACACACACACACACACACACACACACACAAACACTTCACCTTGCTGCAATCACCAGTCTGAAGTCCAGCTCAGATCCAACAAACTAGAGTCCAATAACCACACAAACACACAGACACACAAAGACAAATAGACACACACACTCTTACACACACACACACACACACACACACACACACACACACACACACAGCACCGGTCACCACCATTAGAAATAAGGAGTAATAACAGTTTGTTTTCTGTTCCAGACCCTGATAAGTCATTTTGAAGAGCGCAAGCCTGCTCCTCCCCCTGCTCCTCCCCCTCCCCTCCCCTCCTCCTCCCCCTTGCCCCCTTGCCCCCTTGCCCCCTCCCCCTCCTCCACCTCCTCCTCTTCTCCCTCCTCTCCTCCCCCCGGCTTCCTCCCCTCCTCCTCTTCCTCCTCCTCCTCCTCTACCTCCTCCTACTCCTCTTCCTCCTCCTCCCCCTACTCCTCTTCCTCCCCCCGCCCCTTACTCCTGCTCGCCCTCCTCTTCCTCCTCCATCTCCATCACCCGTGAGTGTTGTACAGCCCAAAGCACAGGGCCGTGTAGAGACAGACGCAAGATAACCAGTTAGACGTTTTCGCTTTCAAAATAGATTTACGGTGCCAATTGAAACAATTTAAAAAAGAAAATACAACGCCGCTGCTTTTTGCTCTCCTGGTGCTTTGCTCCGTTAAAAAAACACAGTGGTTCTATTTATTGTGTGGGTCGCGCTACAAATGTGAAGCGAAATTCGCGCTCCGTGTGCCTGCGACTCAATTCTCCTCAGCGTTCTCTCTCATTCCTCGTCGACGACAAAGGAATTTTCCTCCTCCCTTGGCGCCTCCCCAGATTCCCCTGGATTATTTAGTTATTCCTAAAGTATATTTAAGGGCCCATATTTTCCTCACCAGGTGTGAGGTTGATCGAGTTAAAACAAGCCTTTTCAAAAATCTTTCTGGGAGTGTCTAGCCAGATGTATTTCAGCAAGTCCCACTCAAGGCTGTGTTGTTATATTGAATATTCAGTCGTAGGTCCTCTCCTCACAACCATCCATTATTTCACTTTGAATTATGTTCATCTTTGCGGTGCAACGTTTGTTACAATCTAAGATAAATAGCGATCGTTATTGTAATTAATGGTAATAAGAACACCTTTTAAGTGGAGTGATACGTCTATAGTTAAAAGTCCCAGTGCTGTTATACTCTACACCAGCACTCATGAAATGCCTCTTGTCCAATCAAATGACTTGGTCGGAACTACCTGTTGAATAAGATAGCATAGATCAGCAGCACCAGTTGGATCAGTCCGACAGGTCAGGTGACCGGGGAGTTAATCTACCCAGCATGCACCTGCATTTTCTTTATAAAACGGTCTGCTAAGATTACTTAATAGTATCGCACGGCCGTTCTTTCACAATTCTACCCAACGGCCTGGCGAGTGTGTCTACAACACCTGACTCTGGGCCAGTATTGTATTATGGGATGGCTTGGTATCTCCACCCTGGGCCTGTGCCACTGCTCTGCGGGGTGGGGGTGGGGGGGGGGGGGGGGAAACTGTAGGTTTGGTGTAATTTGTCAGATTGATCAGAGAAGGAATGTCCTCCGCACTCCCCCAGCAGTCTGCAGGGAGAGGAGCTGGGTGAGGCAAGTCCAAACAAACAGGGGGAGAGGGGGAGGGAGGGGGAAAAACTGGGTTAGAGTTAAAGCCCAGCTGTGATTAGGAGCTCAAGGCCAACAAAAAAACTAGCAGACACAGAAGTAGAGGAACTATTGAAACTGTATCTATCTGTAAAATCCATCTATCTATATATCTCTCAAGCTTTCTAGCAATATCTAAATCTATCTCTTGCTCTAGCCCTCTGTCTCTCTGTCTGTCTCTCTATAGCTTATCTCTCTCTGTCTCTATCTCTCTCTATCTATATGTATCTCTATCTCTCTGTCTGTCTCTATCTCTGTCTCTATCGCTCTCTATCTGTCTCTCTCTCTGTCTGTCTCTATCTCTCTCTGTCTGTCTCTCTCTCTGTCTGTCTCTCTCTCTCTGTCTATATCTCTCTCTGTCTCTATCTCTCTCTATATGTATCTCTCTCTGTCTGTCTGTCTCTCTCTCTGTCTGTCTCTATCATTCTGTCTCTATCTCGCTCTCTCTCTGTCTCTCTCTGTCCGTCTGTCTCTATCTCTCTCTGTCCGTCTATCTGTACGGGGCAGGATGGTCTAGTCGTTAGGGTGTTTGGCTCCCGGTGAAAGGTTCTTGGTTTCATCCCCAATATCCACAGTCTAACCTGTAGTCAAAGTCCTAGAGCAAGGTGACCCCTAACTGCTAACCTGCTCCTTAATGACCTGTCTCTGTACTGTCTAACCCCTACCTGCTCCTTAATGACCTGTCTCTGTACTGTCTAACCCCTACCTGCTCCTTAATGACCTGTCTCTGTACTGTATAACCCCTACCTGCTCCTTAATGACCTGTCTCTGTACTGTCTAACCCCTACCTGCTCCTTAATGACCTGTCTCTGTACTGTCTATCCCCTACCTGCTCCTTAATGACCTGTCTCTGTACTGTATAACCCTACCTGCTCCTTAATGACCTGTCTCTGTACTGTCTAACCCCTACCAGCTCCTTAATGACCTGTCTCTGTACTGTCTAACCCCTACCTGCTCCTTACTGACCTGTCTCTGTACTGTCTAACCCCTACCTGCTCCTTAATGACCTGTCTCTGTACTGTCTACCCCTGCCTGCTCCTTAATGACCTGTCTCTGTACTGTCTAACCCCTACCTGCTCCTTAATGACCTGTCTCTGTACTGTCTAACCCCTACCTGCTCCTTAATGACCTGTCTCTGTACTGTCTAACTCCTACCTGCTCCTTAATGACCTGTCTCTGTACTGTCTAACCCCTAACCTGCTCCTTAATGACCTGTCTCTGTACTGTCTACCCCTAACCTGCACACCCCTATCAGAACTCACTGTAAGTTTCTTTGGATAGAACAACTAAATAAATAGTCCTGTATCTCTCTGCTCTCTGTCTATCTTTCTAGGTATCAGCCTCTACTTCTCAATAGCATGTTTGAAATCCTCTCTCTCTCTCTCTCTTTCTCTCCATTCTGCATCACTGCCAGTATTATCTGGAAACCAAGCCCCCTCCTGTCATAACCCTGGACTGATCTCACCCTGTTCAAACAGAACACACAGCCTCTCTCTCTCTGTCTCGCTCTCTCTCTCTCCATTCATCTGCTCTCTGTCTTTAGTCAACTATGAATCATGTCCAGCAGTTCAGGTCTGGCCAGTGGGAGATAAATCCTGTTTTTCTCTCTCACTCTCTCTCTTTCTATCTCTCTCTCCCTCTCCACCATTTGCACTATGTCTCCCTCTCTGTCTCTCCACCTCTCTCTCATTTTTCTCCAGTTCTCTCTCTCTCTTCTCCTGGCTGCTGATGAATGTCCCTCTTTCTTCTCCGGCTCCATTCCTTCCATCGTCTCTCCTTACGCTCCTTGTCTTTCTTCTCCTTTTTGTTCTCCTTCTCCTCTCTCTGTACTTCCCCGTCCCTCCTCCCCTCCACCCTTTCTTGTACATTTTGCTCCACTCGCTCTCTTTTCCCCACCTACACTCAACAGCCCTGCCCAGGAGTGTGTGGGTGTTTGTGTGTGGGTGTGTGCGGGTGCGTGTTTGTGCGTGTGTGTGTGTGTGTGTGTGTGTTTGTGTGTGTATGCATGTTTGTTTGTGTGTGTGTGTGTGTGTTGGTTCCACAATGGGACCATGGCCAGGTGATTTACAGTGGGAAATCCCTATTCCTGTCTTCATATCTCCTCCGCTCTATTCTCCTTTGCTCTCCTCTCTC
>JACYXH010000476.1:552500-570000 GCA_026745465.1 Lota lota | reverse complement strand
GAACGGCACAGCCCCTAAGTCCGTTTGATCACAGCGGCCGCCGGGTGGGAAGTGCAATGCGTCGTTGGCTTTTACGTTGTAGCTCAATCCAGATCCTCCGGCACCGTCGGCCCCCCTTTCTCCGAGTCCCTCCCTCCGTCCGGAGATTTGTCTAAAAGCCGGGACTGAGGCGTGGGACGGTTCAAAGGGGAACCAACGGAAAGAGAGACGACTCGAGGGGATGTGGAGACGGGGGAACGGAACAGAGAGAGACAAATGAGTCGGTGGACTGAGATGGGGAGGAAGTCCTCTGGAAACGCGAAGCAAAGAAAACCATGCCAGGGAGAGGGCAACCATGGTCAACCACCGGAGACTTGGAGGGATGCACGGACGTGATAAAGCATACCTGAATATGAACCCCACATGGAGAGTTGTGAAGAAGGCAGTGCAGAGACGTGCATGGATGCAGCAGCCCTTCCAAGCCAAACAAATACATGCAGAATGTTATCAGAAGGCAATTCAAGTGCAAAGGTTTTGCTCAATCTCCGCGACTCCAACCGTCTCCTCCAGCCATCTCCTCCATCATCTCCTCCATCATCTCCTCCATCATCTCCTCCATCATCTCCTCCAACCATCCCCAACCACCTCTGCTCACATCTCTCAGTGACTCTGCAAATGTAAATCATAGACCTGTCTCTCTTCTATCATTTAACACTTGAGTGTGCAGTCTGCACCCAACTCTCTGCATACCTGCACCAGAACCACCTTCTGGACCCTCAGCAGTCTGGATTCAACGCCGGGCCACTCACCAGAGACCACTCACCGGAGACCACTCACCGGAGACCACTCACCGGAGACCACTCACCAGAGACCACTCACCAGAGACCACTCACCGGAGACCACTCACCGGAGACCACTCACCGGAGACCACTCACCGGAGACCACTCACCGGAGACCACTCACCGGAGACCACTCACCAGAGACCACTCACCGCAGAGACCACTCACCAGAGACCACTCACCGGAGATCACTCACCGGAGACCACTCACCAGAGACCACTCACCGCAGAGACCACTCACCAGAGACTACTCACCATGGAGACCACTCACCGGAGACCACTCACCAGAGACCACTCACCGCAGAGACCACTCACCAGAGACCACTCACCGCAGAGACCACTCACCGGAGACCACTCACCGGAGACCACTCACTGGAGACCACTCACCGCTGAGACCACTCACCGGAGACCACTCACCAGAGACCACTCACCAGAGACCACTCACCAGAGACCACTCACCAGAGACCACTCACCATGGCGACCACTCACCGCAGAGACCACTCACCGGAGACCACTCACCAGAGACCACTCACCATGGAGACCACTCACCGCAGAGACCACTCACCGGAGACCACTCACCGCAGAGACCACTCACCAGAGACCACTCACCGCGGAGACCACTCACCATGGAGACCACTCACCGGAGACCACTCACCGCGGAGACCACCCTCCTTGCCGTCACGGAGGAACTTCCCACTGCTGGAACATTCTCCGTCTCCTCTGTCCTAATTATGCTAGCCCATTTCATTCAGTTTGGTGCTCGCATGATCTTTCAATTTCTGGGCTGTATGTTCATGGTTGGATGCACTTGTTGGATCGCTATGGATAAAGAGCGGAGTAGATGTAAGGTAATATCGTGTCGGGGTTTCATTTGCGACGATCTAAAACATCACCGCTTACGTCATTCCAACTCGATGTAGGCCTGATGTAAGGTTCACTCCGATGCCAGCTGTGTTTCACCGAAGGTGTTCAGCCACGAAATGTGAGAAAGACTTCGGGTTTGCCGTTGATTACGTGACGGTTTGTTCAGGTTTCACGCCAGCGGGCCTGCCAATAGACTGTCAATCAATCTTTCCATCAATAGCCCAGTTATATGTTTGTCGGAACGTGTTACCGAGAAGACCATTGGCTTCGCTCGCCTGTTTGTCAGTCAAGCGTTCACATGTAGCGCTGCCACAGCAGGTTGGCATGCATGTGTGGTTCATTGTGTTGATGAGGCTGACAACGTTATCAGGGTACGAGTGCCCCCCGTTTTGTGTTGTGCGACTCAACATTAACGCGCCCAACAAACGCCGATGAGACCAGTCTACCTGAACCTCAGACCTCATTTCCATTCCGTTCCGTTTCGATTCCGCGGCAAAAAAACGAATCGATGCAAAAAGGAATCAATACAGATTTACTTTGAAAGAAAAAGTACACCGAATTATTTCAAATTTCAAAACCGTTCGTTTGCATAATAACCGCTCATGAAGCTGATTCCAGCGTTCTAAATTTATAACTAGATGGAGATGAAGGTGAGGAGACGAAGAGGTGAGGAGAGGAGGTGAGTGGAGGAGAGGAGGTGAGTGGAGGAGAGGAGGTGAGTGGAGGAGACGAAGAGGTGAGGAGAGGAGCTGTGTGGAGGAGAGCATCCTTCTGATCTCTGGTCTCGGGGTCAAAGCATTAACATTCTCCCCGCAACCGGTGCTTTATCACTGCAGCTGTTCAAAGACAGGAGAGGAAGAAACATACAACACTTTTATGGACACGTGAATGTGTGTGTATCTAGCTGTGTAGTTTGTGCAAATGTGTGCATACTGCAATTGAGTTTAAAAGTGTGTGTCTATGCAAGGGTGTGTACATGTTTTAAAGTGTGTGAGTATGCTGGTATGAGTTTGTGAATTTGAGAGAGATTGTGTGTGTGTGAGTGTGTGTGTTTGTGTGTGTGTATGAGAGAGAGAATGTGTGTGTGTGTGTGTGTGTGTGTGTGTGTGTGTGTGTGAAAGAGAGAAAACGTGTGTTTGTGAGAGAGGGAAAATATGTGTGAGAGGAGGAGAAGAGAGAGAGTGTGTGCACGTGCGTGCGAGAAAGAGTGTGTGTGTGTGTGTGTGTGTGAGAGCATGTGAGTGAGAGAGTGCTAGAAAGAGAGTGTGTGTGTGTGAGAGAGAGATAGAGTGTGTGTGTGTGTAAGTGAGACAATGCTAGAAAGAGTGTGTGCGTTCACGTGTGTGTGTGTGTATGTCTCACGGTCCGTACTTAACTAATACCAGTACACCCCCCTGCCCCCCCCCCCCCCCCCCCCCCTTCCCCCAGTGGCCCTCATGCTGGCTCTGCTGAGATTAGCCAGCTCCATTCATCATGCCATACGATCACGGCTCCCACGGGTCATTATACTATAATATACATAATAAGTGGATTCACGTGGGGAGGCCATCCCTGAGCGACACCAGCTCCCCGTACCCGTCCTACCCCCCCCCCCCCCCCCCCCCACCCCCCCCCCCCCCCCCCCCCCCCCCCGTTTATGGGAAGGTTTACGGGAAGGGGCTTGAACGAGAGACGGAACCTGTCGCACAGGAGCAAGGGGGGCAGGATAGTGTAGCCGGGCTGTTTTGACTCCCAGCGGGAAGGTTCTGAGTTCGAACCCCAGTGTCCGCAGTCTACCTCTGTGGCTCGTTGAGCAAGACGCCCCCTCACCCCTAGCGGCTCCTGAATGACGTGCATCTGAATCCACTAGGGAGTCACTGGGATGAAAGCGTCTGCTAAATGACTAGATAGCAGTGGTATTTCTAATGGGCTTTTTCCGGCCTTTTTCTGGACAGGAAGTGGGTCGAAAGAGAGAGGGGTTGACACGTATCATAGGGCAACACAAGGGAATCGAACCTGGGTTTGGCACACCTTGTATTGCCAATGGGGTTAGTCAACGAGTCGCCCCGAGCTCTTTTGAATATTACCGATTTAAAATCGGTGAGTCAAGATTGAACGATACCGACAACTCGTTATGTGACAGCAGAAGGGCTCCATGCCATGTTTTAAAAGTGATTGACGCTGTGGCAGAGAGTTTGTTAAAGGAAAGCCTCGTGGGCGAATGACCGGAAAGCCGGGAAAACCTGACGCATTGTCGTATTTGGTACAGCTTTTTAATAGGTGCACGTTGGTGCGTGTCCATGTGTGTGTCTTGAAGTTTCTAGTTTGGGAAACCCAAGCCACAAAGCAGAAGTTTTTCTTTCTTTTGTTGCTTTGCGCGAGCTAACATTACACGATGAAGGACTATTCTCTCTGCCGGCTTCAGTAGCCTCAGCCCTCAAATCCCCCTAAATCTAAATCAGAATCTCCCACAGAATACGAATGAGACCGCCGTGACATGCTTTCTGTTTTAATGAGGACAAGACCTATCGCCACATCCACCCTGAACGCTTCACTGCCTGCCTGCCAGCCTCGCTCTCTCTGCTGCGCTCACCTGCTCTCTCTCCTCTCTCTCTCCTGCTCTCTCTCTTCTCTCTCCTCTCTCTCCTGCTCTCTCTCCTCTCTCCTGCTCTCTCTGCTGCGCTCACCTGCTCTCTCTCCTCTCTCTCTCCTGCTCTCTCTCTTCTCTCTCCTCTCTCTCCTGCTCTCTCTCCTCTCTCCTGCTCTCTCTCGCCTACTCTCTCTCTCCTCTCTCTCTCCTGCTCTCTCTGCTGCTCTCTCCTTCTCTCTCTCTCCTCTCTCTCACCTGCTCTCTCTACTGCTCTCTCTCCTTCTCTCTCTCCTCTCTCTCCTGCTCTCTCTCTTCCCCCCGGAAGAATTCCTGAGCGGAGATTCCTGGCTTTCTGTTTCCGACAGTTTAAAGTCTCGGTTTGCCAGAGGAGTCCGCGGCTCTCTGAGTCCAAAAAGGTCACTTTTTCTGAATAGATGAAGAACCTCGTAGAGATGCCCGAGTCCACCGCTCTACACTCACATCTACTACACACACACACACACATACTACACACACATATACTACACACACACACACACATACTACACACACACATACTACACACACACACACACTACACACGCATACTACCCACACACACACACACACAGACACTACACACACACACATACTACACACACACATTCTACACACACACACTACTCACGCATACTACACACACACTCACACACACATACAACACATACACATCCAACACACACACATACTACACACACACACACACACACACTACACACACACAGCGAGCAGCAGCACTTTAAATAGACAGCCAGTCTGCAGGGTTTAGTATGTGGGGGCCT
The DNA here is from genome assembly GCA_026745465.1 of Lota lota. Lineage (NCBI taxonomy): Eukaryota > Metazoa > Chordata > Actinopteri > Gadiformes > Lotidae > Lota > Lota lota. Next base: position 564,929 of record JACYXH010000476.1, on the reverse strand, counting down.
GGAGGTAGCTGGGAGACATCGTCCTCTCTGCCGCCCACTCACAGGTCCCAGCTCCCAGCCACATCCCTCACTCTCTCTGCCCCCCCCCCCCCCCCCCCCCTCGCCCCTCTCTCTCTCTCCCCGCAAACTCCCAGCTGGTTTGTCTTTTTAGCGAGGAAGAAAAGCTGGTGGATTTACTTTTTTGTCATTTGAGCAGACGCTTTTAACCTTACAGTGGATTCAGGGACAGGTCGTTAAGGAGCAGGTAGGGGTTAGGGGGAAACTTGTCCAGGACGCCCACAGATAGACAAGCAGGCATTGGGGAATTGAACCGAGGACCCTTCAGCTGGGAATCATTAACACTATCCCGTTGCAGAATGAGTTTAAAAGTCTAGGGAGGGAGTTATCGCTGGGGAAGTGTTGAGGACGTTTGATGCTATTCTGACTTTTTAATTTTGAGTGTCTGATCGTGACTGGATCCACCTTCCTCTCTGGATGGTGGTGAGGACAAACCTTCACTATTGTCTGCTCTGGCACCTTGTTTGCACTTGCTTTGCCCCCGTCAACTTGCCGGCTGCTGTTACACTTAAATTTCCCTCCGGGAATTAATGGATTGTGATCCTATCCCATCATTAACACCCACCTCACCAAGGTACTAGCCATCCCTGTTCCAGATTCCCACACGTTGCTTTCCACACCACCTGCACTCCACCAGGAACATACACCAGCCGTTTGTAGGAGATGGAGCAAAGGTCTTCATGCTGAACACCAAGGCCTTTAAATGACCTGCTCATGTTCCTCCAACTCCTCTCAACTCCTCTCAAAGTTAGACCGCTCCCTGTGTTAAACCACCTCTCATTTCTACACAGACGGGCAAGTTGGCTTGTGAATATTTGAAAGGGCCCGTCTTTGTTGTGCGAGAGAGAGAGAGAGAGAGATGTGTTGATTGTGATGGCGCCGTCTCCCTTGGAGACGCCGCGGGTGAGATTACGCGCCGACACGACCCAATCCTCGGCTTTTACAAGGCATCTGCAAGCCGTTACAGTTACACACTCTGTTGGCTCGCTGTCTCCTTATTCACACTCCGATCCCACGTGTGCGGGCAACACAACAAACCACTTGCGCCCGTGCACGCACACATGCATTGTGTGTGTGTGCGCGTGTGTGCGCTTGTGTGCGCGTGTGTGCGTGTGTGCACCCGGCGATGGCTAGAAGAGCATACACATAGAAAAGAAACATGTTTTGGGGGAATTGCTTGTGTACCACTCTCTGTTTTAGAAAAGCTGAAGACACACACCAACGCACTCTTTAGCCCTCTCACATTCAACACACATGCAAGCACGTACAACACACACACACACACACACACACACACACACACACAAGTACACACAGGCACACACGCACACGTCAACATGTACAAACAGTGCTTGCCAGCTGTGTGTGCAGGATGACAATGCACACACACACACACACACACACACACACCTGCCAACAGGTACATTCACACTCTGTCCCAGGTGCCTGGCTGCTGGTTACATCATATAAAGGCCCCTGGCATATCAGACGATCAGGGGGGGGGGGGGGGGGGGGAGGCTAGAACTCCCTGAACCTGGGCATTCCCTTATTGTTGAATACTTGATCCTGATTGGTCAATAGCAATCATTATTTTTCAATAACGGGAAACCGGAAGCATTTGAACAGTTCCGAATCAATGCGCTACAAATGCCACAACAACAGTTAAGGTGAACCATCGACCAGATGTTTCCTTGACAACGCAGAAACAATATGCTCGATGGACCGCGGAAGTAGTAATTTAATTAAAGCGGATTCAAGACAATAAAAACAAGGGAGATGTTATTATCAGGGAGGTGATAATGGTGGAAATTATTTTCTGTTTGTCAAGCAATTTTTCGTCAGAGCGAATTCTGAAACCCTGTGGGAATTCTCTTTCTTTGTGTATTTGTATTTAGCAGACTTTTTATTTTTCCCATTAAATATGGATATTGCCATTGAGGAGCATGTAGGGGATCGAACCCAGAATCTTTCGGCAGAGAGTTGAACACCCTAACTGCTAGAGACTATCCTGGCCCCTCTCGACAGGGTGCCAGTGGCTCAGGAGGTGGCGCGGGTTGACTGGCAGTTGGAAGGTTGCTAGTTCGATGCCCGGCTCCTCCTAGGTGTCCCTGAGCAAGACGCCTAGCCCTAATTGCTCCCGACGAGCTGGCTGTCGCCCTGCGTGGCTGCCGTCGGTGTGGGAATGTGTGTGTGAACGGAAGCGAGGCGATACTTGTTAAGTGCTTTGCGCTTAGAATGGTGCAGAGTAACTGTAGAAATGCGGTCTGTTTACACGAATTATGAAAACGTTGAATGTAAAAATGACATCTTTAAAGAAGATGTATACAGTATGTGTTATTAAGGCAAAGATACTATGAATAAAAGGTGGGTACGGTCAAAATGAATCACGACATCATGGGAGGACCTTGCACACAAGGTGGTGTGTTGTTGAATGCCGTCGTCTTGGTGTCCAGACGCTGGTTTCAGATCTCTCCTCTCCCTCCCTCCCGTCGTCGTCCAGCTGTATGGAAGGACACGGGCCATCCTGAGTCGGGGCTGAAGAACCAACTGGCAACGTGTGTGAAGAACGAAGAAAGAAGGGAAGGTGGATGTTCCCAGCGGAAGATAAGAGAACAGAGAGGAGGCACAGTCACAACCACATCTCACCCAGCACCCGGAGCCAAGAACTTGGTGTAGCTCTCACCACACATGTCTCCCATTGACGCGGATGTCTCGGGGTGTGTTTTTTTCTTCTTCTTCTTCTTCTTTCTTTTTGACAGATCTACAATGAATTCGCCGCGGTCCGGAGTCCTCTTCAAACCCACCAGGCCGACTCCGCTGCTGTGAATTACCATGAGGACAAAGCCAAACTCGTTGGCAGTGATTGTATCTTAAGTTATGACCTGTGTCTCTAGAACTCTCTTTGGAGTTAATTGCCTTCCACTTATAATTGATTGCGGCTCGAGTTGCATGTCCCTGTCAACAGTGTTCAAATAAAATCCATGGACTGCACAGAAACCGCGTTTGTTAGCTTATAATCGAGCAACAGGTCAGCCTAGCTTCCACACGTTAGCGCTATTAGGGCTTGTGCATCACAATGCATCAGTTTCTGATGCCATTTTGAGTTTTAGTACTGTGAAATCCTAACTCAACGTAAATGTACCGTAATCTAGGCTAATCAACATCGTTGTTTTTGTCACGTCTCGCATGAGAAACGCTGTGGCGGTTTCCAACACGGGGTCTCACCATAACGACAAATCATTTCACAATGAAGTACGACACAATGATCAAAACACCATTACAACAAATAACGTGATATGCTCCTACACTTCCAAAATGGAGATGGTCCTTATGGTCAAGCCCTACAGAGTTGAGCAACTTCCAAAAAACCAAGACCCCACAGGCCGTCAAAAAAAAAAGCAATATTCTGCCCATACGTCGAGTGACATGTTTATTTATTTGTCAAGTTTTTTCTTTTATTGTTTTTTTTTTATTATTATTACGAAAGGGAGTTGGTGTCGCCTCGAACTTGTATTAAAACCAGCATGGACAACATCTCACGACAACACAAAAATATCTTTATCTCGTATCGTTTATTTATTTATTTTTCTTCAGGATACAGGGACAAGCAGAGATCCATGGCTGCCGGGCCCTCTCCACCGCCCATCGCAACCCGGAGAACCGGCTGCAGCTCTGGCCCGCCTCCCAGCCAGCCACCGCTAATTAGTCCCGGCCGCCTCCGGGCTAATTTGCCGGTAAAAGAATGAGGACGACCTCTTCACCCGGGGCGAACGGCGTGCCGTGGGAAGGCACGGGGAAGAGTATGAGTATGAGTATGAGTGTGAGTGTGAGTGTGAGTGTGAGTGTGAGTGTGTGTGTGTGTGTGTGTGTGTGTGTGTGTATGTGTGTGTGTGTGTGTGTGTGCGTGTGTGTGTTTGTGTGTGTGTGTTTTATATCGCAAACCGTAGACTTAAAAGTGATGTGTTGCTTGATTAGATTGATGCCAGTTTTATTATCAATATAGTGTCATTTGTAATTGTGTGATGGTGGTGAAACCGTTAGAAGCTTGGGGCTATCATTATGATACACGGTCATGAATCCCTTTCACTTAAAACAAGCCTTGAATGAAGACCACTCTGTCCTTTTTCAACGCCTATAAACATACCTCAATAAAAAAAATACCACCGGAGCGTTTTTTTTCTTCCTTTTTATACCTGCTGCAATGAAACGCAAATCAACGGACGATGAACCCCATGCACTCGGGAGCGCTTGAACACTAAAACGGACAGCGTGTGTCTCTCTTCTGTGTCAATATTTTCCGAAGGGCTGGCACCGCTCCAAAGTTTGTGTGTCAGAAACTTAAAGTGTCTCTCTGCCAGAGAGAGAGAGAGAGAGAGAGAGAGAGAGAGAGAGAGAGAGAGAGAGAGAGAGAGAGAGAGAGAGAGAGAGAGAGAGAGAGAGAGAGAGAGAGAGAGAGAGAGAGAGAGAGAGAGAGAGAGAGAGAGAGAGAGAGAGAGAGAGAGAGAGAGAGAGAGAGAGAGAGAGAGAGAGAGAGAGAGCGCCATGGTTGTGAATGGGTGCCTTCCCCCAAGCCCCGCCTTTTCCGGTCCCACCGACGGAGCCCTGCCAATGAACGCAGCCCGTACACACAGATGGGCAGCCGCGTCAGCTGCTGTCGTGTCGGGATTGGAATGCTGAGCAGCCGAGCGTTCGGAACAACTGAACACTCGCTAATGGAACGCTAAAGATCAAGGAGGGAATGCCCTAGGTTTTGGAAACCCGCTCGCCGTGTCCGGAGAACGCGCACCACCGGTAAGGATTCGTTGGGATTTCGTGAAGCTTCTGTTGGCATTGCCCGAGTGGATTATTTGGCCGGATCGCGATGGTGTTACGCGTGTGAACAAGAAAGAAGAAGAAGGTATATTTGGGATCTTCTGAATCAGAAGAGACATGCAGGGATTCGTGCGGTTACACTTTCCCCGCTGAACTGTTTCGGAGCTCGGATCGACTCCCTCCTCCTCCCCCGTGTTTGTTGTTCTTTCACCGGGGGGCCGTGGAGTGGGTAAACGGCCGGGAGAAGAGCGACTTCGGCCGGGCAGACACAGCACTCTGTGCCTCTATGGGTGTACGACTCTCCTGGTCACGGTGTTAGCGGCGTTTCATCTCCACACCGTGGGATTCCTTCTCCGAGCGGTACGGGGGGGGTGGGGGTGGGGGGGGGGGGGGGGGGGTGGGAGGGAGGGGGGGGGGGTAGGGGACCCCTACTACTGCTGTTCTCCCGGGGAGGTGGGAGTTGGTAGGCGGCTGTCACAGACACCTCCGCTCGGGCGTCGGGCTTTCCACGTGAATAGAACCCAATAGAATAGAGTGAATCGAATAGAACCCAACAGCCAGCTCGGGTTAAAGCGGAGCGGTTGTGATTCTTATCGAAGGGACCGTGCGGGATCAGCACCGATTTGTTTTTAGGGGTGCACACTAGCCGCCGTGGGTAGGTTCACAGGGACCCTATGCCGTGAGGTGAGCATGCAACTCCGCAGACGAGAGGCAGAGAGACAACGCTTCTAAATAAGAATCACAATCGCCCACATGCTCTGGAACAACCGCCGGATTGGGGAACGGAACACGAAGACGCGGGGCGACGCGGCGAGTTCGGGATTGTCGGAGGCTGCCGGAGGATGGAGCGCTGTGCCAGGCGGTGCTGAGAGCCTAACTTCTGGCTACTTTCGACCCCCCGTCGCCCGTGAGCAGCTCGCTCCTACTCGCAGGACACATGCAGGCCAAAAAACGATATCTATTCCTGCTCTCGGCCGGCGCGTGCTTGGTGTTCCTCTTCTACTTCGGAGGGGTCCAACTTCGGCACGACCACGGCCGCCGCGATGGATACCGCTCCGACCAGCCGTGGCCCCACTTCTCTGACCCGTTACACGGCTTCGTGCCCTGGGACCAGACGGACACGGAGGAGTACAACCTCCACGTCTCTCCCAGGCAGAAGAGGGACGTCACCGCGGGGGTCTACAGAGGCCGGCGGTGCCGCATGGACTCCTGCTTCGACTCGTCTCTGTGCCAGAAGAACGGCCTACGGGTGTACGTGTACCCGCAGCAGAAGGGCGAAAAGATCTCCGAAAGTTACCAGAACATTCTGTCCACCGTCGAGGGCTCGCGGTTCTACACCTCGGACCCGGGCCAGGCGTGTCTGTTCATCCTGAGCCTCGACACGCTGGACCGGGACCAGCTGTCGCCGCAGTACGTCCACAACCTTAAGACCAAGGTCCAGAACCTGCCGCTGTGGAATGACGGCCGGAACCACCTGATCTTCAACCTGTACTCGGGCACGTGGCCCGACTACACGGAGGACCTGGGCTTCGACATCGGCCAGGCCATGCTGGCCAAAGCCAGCCTCAGCACCGACAACTTCCGGCCCAACTTTGACGTGTCCATCCCGCTCTTCTCCAAGGACCACCCGCGCGCCGGCGGGGAGAGGGGCTCCCTCAGGTACAACGCCATCCCGCCCTACCGGAAGTACATGCTCGTGTTCAAGGGGAAGCGCTACCTGACGGGCATCGGCTCGGACACGCGCAACGCCCTGCACCACGTGCACAACGCGGAGGACGTGGTGCTGCTGACCACGTGCAAGCACGGCAAGGACTGGCAGAAGCACAAGGACGCGCGCTGCGACAAGGACAACGCCGAGTATGACAAGTAAGTTCAAAACACAACAACCACAACAAGGGTTATTTCAACTGTTGACTACGTCGCTGGCCCTCTCAATTCGCCCACTTTTCCCCTGGAAGCTGTGTTTGTTTTTATTCACATGGACTATGGGTGAGTCGATGGGTGGGTAGGTGTTTTACGCACGTTCGTCGTTAATGCGCTTGAAGTGTGAGTGACGTCATGGCCTCTTAAATGCGCCGCCAGCCAACCAGCGGGACTTGGGAGCCAGGGAGGCCCTATACTTCTCTCTCCCTGTCCCTGTCCCAGGAACCCCTTGACCTCACTCCCTCTCTCCCTCGTCAGCCACAGACGGTCTATTACCAACCTGAGCCGGCGTAAATCACCAGGACCTCCCCCTCTCCCACCCTCTCCCCCCGTACTCGCGGAGGAATTCAGTCCCACTCTGCAGCAGGATAGCTGCTCGGGCATGTTTGATTCGCGCTCCCTGTACTTAGCGCAAATTAAGCGAAAGTCGACGGTGGGAGTTTTGGACCGCTATAAAATGCCGGTGTTTTTACCGTGTCGTAATGACTTAACTACACACCAACTTAACACCACAGCACAACTCTCAGAGCCAGATCAAAGTCATTGTGACGGGGGTGGGGTGGGTGGGGGTTGTGGGGGGGGGGGGGGGGGGGGCAGGCCTGCTTATGTAGTGTTGTGTTTAATTAGAAAGCCACTTAGTTGAAATACATATCGGTTATGAAGTGATAATTACAACCGTGGTTTCCAGGAACGCCGGCTTGTTTCCTCTCGTTCGTCCCCCTGGCCCCGCGGTGCTTTGCGGATCACCGTTTAAGTCTTAGAGCTCCGTGTAGTCTGGGGAGGTGTTAAAACGATGACGTATCCCGTTTGTTTGAGTCAACTGTTATACTCAAAGGTTTGGTATTTAGTATATAGAGGGGGGTGGGGGTGGGGGTGGGGGGGGGGGGGGGGGCTGACAGTGAGGAGTTCACTCATCGTGGTGTGATGGCGTCGTCGATTTACATTCTTTGACTCGAGGATCAGAGGCCTCCAGAACTCAAACGGAACTCAAAAGATGTGTGTGTGTGCGTTCGTACCTGTGTGTGTGTGTGTGTGTATATGCGTGCCTGAGTATGTGTGTGTGCGTTCGTGTGTGTGTGTGCGCGCCTGTGTGTGTGCGCGTTTGTGCCTGTGTGTGTATGTGTGTGTGTGTGTGTATGCGTGCCTGTGTATGTGTGTGTGCATTTGTGCCTGTGTGTGTGCATTTGTGCCTGTGTGTGTGTGTGTGTGTGTATGCGTGCCTGTGAGTGTGTGTGTGTGTGTGTGTATGCGCGCCTGTGTGTCCCTATGCAGAAGATTACTCACTTTGGGAGCCATATGCAACACTGTTAGCTTTTTCAAAAGAACTGACCGAAAAGGAAGGAGAAGTTCAAGATACTGTCTTCTCCTTTCACTGTCAATATAATGGCGCTCTTGTGTTAAGTTACTAGGTGCTATTATGACCTACCATACAGCCGTATCATCATTACTACACAACACAGTCATAACATACTACACAACACTGTCATAACATACTACACAACACTGTCATGACGTACTACACAACCCTGTCATAACGTACTACACAACACTATCATGACATACTACACAACACTGTCATGACATACTACACAACCCTGTCATAACGTACTACACAACACTATCATGACATACTACACAACACTGTCATGACGTACTACACAACCCTGTCATAACATACTACACAACACTGTCATGACGTACTACACAACACTGTGTCTCCGGAGGTGACTGTATGTCCCTGACGTCCAGAGAGAGGAGGGGTAGCTGACCTCTTCCTAAACCCAATGGAAGGCTCTCCATCACGGACACTGACACTGCAGAACCCAACACCTTGCACCAACCGAGCTGGTGCTGCATGCACGCTCTGGCCTGTCGTTGGTCATCTATCTCTCCGTCCCTCCCTCCCTCCCTCCCTCCCTCCCTCCCTCCCTCCCTCCCTCCCTCCCTCCCTCCCTCCCTCCCTCCCTCCCTCCCTCCCTCCCTCCCTCCCTCCCTCCCTCCCCTCTTTCTTGCTCAGCCTGGAGATGTGTGACACTTGAGGCCTATTTCTTTTCTCCAGACAGCACAACACTGTTCCACTCAAACCACAAATTCGCTCTCTGTCTGTCTCTCTCTCTGTCTCTCCCTCCATTTCCCCCAATTAATCCTCTGATTGGCCGAACCGGGCATCTAATTGGATCAGGATGAGCCAATTGCCATTCGGGAATTGCCGATAACGTCAATAATGTCTGCTGTGCTTGGCGAGAAAGTGTTTCTTTCTCCACCTCCGCCGCCCGCTGTCCACAGTCGCTCGGTCGGTTGGATTTGGATCAATATTCCGAGCTGGTTGGTTATTTCATTTCAGCCGTCAGTACCACGTCTGGTGCCACCATAGCCGCGAAACCCTCCCATCAACGAAGGCTGGTTTCCACGGTAGCCTGTTGGGTCTGCTGGGCTGCTCTCTGTGGTTTCCCCGTGGTCTTTTCATTTTAGCGCCACTGCTTTTATGAATAAATAAAACTCTGGTCTCTAGTTACCCCACTGTTCACCTCTCTCGCTAATTGTTGAGCTCTGTTTTGTGCTGTTCGACGTGAACTGAATCCAGCCCCCGTCTTCCCGGTGGTGGTGTTGAATTTGAGTCAACGAAGGGAAGCATTTCTGGCAAGCTAGCGTGGCTGATACATTCAAACGTGTGTGTGTGTGTGTGTGTGGGGGGGGGGGGGGGGGGGGGGGGGGGGGGGGGGGGGGAGCTTAGCCACTGCGACAGAGGAACCTGTTGGAATTTAATCAGATGGATGCATTTCCTCCTAATCCAATTTGAACACCGTGGCCTCTAAGCTCGGGAAAAATCACTGACATGGCGTTTTCTTTCTTTTTTCTTTCTTTCTTTCTCCTTTCCTCCAAATAAAGTGATTCTTCTTGAGCTGGTTTCAAGGGGCCGTAACCACGTCTACGGGCCCTTTCGAGGGCCATTGAGGCCCTACAGGGGCCCTAGGGGGGCCCCCGTATGCGTGGTATGTGCGCACGTGTCGGAGCAGCTGCCAAGACACGCTGACTCACCACTCGGCAGCGTACCTGGAGATATGTCACGGAGTTTGTGCCTGACAGGGGGGAGGGTGGGGGAGGGAGGGAGAGAGGGAGAGAGTTTGGGAGGAGTATAGGTAGAAGGGGAGAGGTATGGGGACAGAGCGGGAGATGTATACTGGGGGGGGGGGGGGGGAGGGAGATATGTTAAGAGGGAGTCAGGGAGAGAGGGGTGAGGTATAGATGGAGAGGAGGAAAGAGGGAAAGTGGAGACAGACAGAGAGGGTGGAGACGGACAGAGAGGATGGAGAAAAAAGTAGAGAGGGAGAGCGAGGAAGAGAGGGTGAAACTTAAGAGAGAGAGCTGTAGAAAGAGATTGACGGGGAGAGAGGGAACGAAAGCCATTCAACATTATAAAGTTCATACCTACCTTGTCATAACACAGGAATATTCGACATACGCACAGATTAGTTATTTAGATTTATTGATGTGTATATATAGTTGTGTATATATCATTTTAAAATATTCCGGAAGTCAGTAAGCCTCAGCCGGTGAAACAACCTGCCTCATGACCTTTTGACCCCCACTCTCCCTGTCTCCTATACGGGAACATGAGAGACTCTTCTCGCCACACACACACACACACACACACACACACACACACACACACACACACACACACACACACACACACACACACACACACACACACACACACACACACACACACACACACACACACACACACACACGCGCGTCCGCTTAGCGCTGCGTGCGCTTAGCGCTGCGTCCGCTTAGCGCTGCGTGCGCTTAGCGCTGCGTGCGCTTAGCGCTGCGTGCGCTCCATTTGGTGGATTGGCTGAATGGATTTTGCGCGGCCGTCTCTTCCAGCTGCAGCCTGTCTGTCTCCTTCCGTCCCCCCGCCCGGCCTTTGATGAGCACAGCGTTTCTCTGATCCGGACCTGATCCATAAGGGGGCCGTGCCCCGGTCACCCCTGGGGGCCCCCGGGAGTGAGGGGGGGTGGGGGCAGGGGAACCGGTTAGGCGGAGCGGTGTAGTCAAGCTGTGGCACGCCGATGACTAACGAGACCTTAATCGCTGCTAATGGGTGTTGTGAACATGCTCAATTCGATTTCAGTTCATTTTATTTGTACAGCCCTTTAATCACCGTTGCAGTGGGATTTTGAATTTGTGATCCGGGTTTCTTTATTTTGACCCTAAGCTGTTTCTCGCCGCCAGGAACCAGATTCCCGCCAATGCCGAGCCCAGCAACGAGCCTGGACAGCGTCTACTCTTACAAATTGAGAAAATATATTAAAAACCAAAAAAGCAACTAGTTTGGGTCTGGCTGGGTAGAGCTAGGTAATGGAGATCCCTGTTGCGCAATCCATTTTACCAGCCTTAAAGGTTAGACTTTGGAGGAACCAGCTTGATTGTGAAAGTAGCCAACTGAGAAATAATTCCACCCCTCCCTACTGGCCTCCCGCCAAAACACATGACTAGCTCGCTAGCGTTAGCAACGGGTCTGCCTAGCCTTGTGGAAGACTCCGGTCACGCGCAATGAGTGCCCGGGCAGAGTGCACGCAGGTAGACAGGTAGGTAGGTAGGTAGGTAGACGGACAGCTAGGCCATCCACTCATTTCATTCAGGCCGAGGATGAAGCTGGAACACGCTAGAACATTGTGGGGTCTTGCCTTCTTCTTGGTGGGCTGAAGAGTGCTCTACGTGGTCTTGTGTAGAAGGGGTTTCCCGTCAGTTGAACGCTCAACCAGGGGTTTCAGGTGTGTAATCCTGACTTTGTACCAACAACGGATAACCTGTCTGTCTGTCTCTCTGTCTCTGTCTCTGTCTCTCTGTCTCTGTCTCTCTGTCTCTCTCTGTCTCTCACTCTGAGAGAGAGACTTTATCTGCGTATCGTATCTATTAGGGGAGCGGTCTACCTGTAGGCCTACTAGAGCGAGAGGCCCTACCTGGCTCATTAATATGACATGTATCTGAATTAGCGTTAGATATGTCATGTTTCTCTGTCAGTGCCAAGTAATGAAATCGGAACTGCATGTGTGTGTCAGTTTTATCTCTCTCTCTATCTCTGTATGTATCCATCATTGTGGAAACATTGCTGCATTGTGCCTACCAACCCCCCCCTCCCCCCCCCCGCCCCCCCCCCCCCCCCCCCCCCCCCCCCCCCCCCCCCCCCCCCCCCCCCCCCCCCCCCCCCCCCCCCCCCCCCCCCCCTCCCCCCCCCCCCCCCCCCCCCCCCCCCCCCCCCCCCCCCCCCCCCCCCCCCCCCCCCCCCCCCCCCCCCCCCCCCCCCCCCCCCCCCCCCCCCCCCCCCCCCCCCCTTACCCCCCTTTCCCCCAATTTTCCATTACCCAATGACGCGACGGATGACATTTTGCATGGAAAAACACTGCCTCTCTCTCTCTGGCTCTTTGTCTCTCTGTCTCCCTCCCCACATCCCCTCCAGTGCCTTATCTCTGTCATACATTGGCATTAATAAGGTCTTTCATTCACCTGGATGTTGAACGCCCGCCCCCTCTCCCCCCCTCTCCCCCCTCTCCCCCCCCCCGTCCCCCCGTCCCCCCCGTTCGTCTGCCAGCTGTTTATTGGCGAGACGAAGAGTTTGAATGGCGT
>JACYXH010000476.1:527500-550000 GCA_026745465.1 Lota lota | reverse complement strand
GGAGAGACAGGTAAACTGGCGGCGGCTCAATCCCGGGCGCGCGCTGACACTACAAAGGTAGCTGATTGGCTCCTCGCGAGGTCCACTGACAGGGATGATTAGCAGCGAGACGCGTGATTGGCTGCTAGTACCTGGTGTTTCCTGACACCTGGTTGATCCACTGGCAGGTTGTTAGAAGAGCAGAGAAAACCCTCTTTCAATAATTGGTCAGCTGCCATTGGTGGGAACTGGCAGCCGGATAGCGAAGTGCGATTGTCGGGCTATTTTTTGAGTCCCAGCCGAAAGGCACCGGGTTTGATCCCCAAAGTCTGCAGTCTGCCCTGTAGGCCTACTGGAGCGCGATGCACTAGCCCCTACCTGCTGCTTAATCAAGTGTTGTCTCTGTCTCTGTCTCTCTCTCTCTGTCTGGTGTAATCTAATGTTGGTGTGGGAAGCCAGGGAAAGGGCCTGAAAACGGATGTGGGTTTGAAAACGCTGACATAAGATTAGTGACGTGACGGTCTGGGCATGCGCATGAGAGGAGACAGGAACTGAAACGGGCTGAACCTCAGTTTAAGTGCTTAACTGCTGCTGAAAATACGTGTGTGTGTGTGTGTGTGTGTGTGTGTGTGTGTGTGTGTGTGTGTGTGTGTGTGTGTGTGTGTGTGTGTGTGTGTGTGTGTGTGTGTGTGTGTGTGTGTGTGTGTGTGTGTGTGTGTGTGTGTGTTGCCGAACCTGACCACAATCACCCCATCAAAGAGGGTCTAGAAACACACACACACACACACACGCAAACTCGCGCAGAGGAGGTGTGTGTTATGGCGGCAGGAGTTTGGCGGTTAATGAGCCCCCTCGTGCTCTTGGAAGGTCTTAAGGGCCCCCACGAGTCTGTTGATGGCCCCCACAAGCCGATCAGCAAACACCTCCGGGACAGAACATCAAGTGGGTCGGCACACCGGTGACGCAAGCCTGCGGCGTTGACCCCAGCTACCACACACACACACACACACACACACACACACACTCACACATACACACTCACACACACACACACACACACAACACACACACACACACACACACACACACACACCCAGCAGCAGTGTGAGGACCGCAAACACTCCGGCGACTCCGCTGGTATTCATATTTAAATGGTAATGACCGTGAGAGGCCCCAAAGCTAAACACGGAGGGAAGTGTGTACAGTGTGTGAGTGGAGGGAGCTTAAAAAAGCATTAGGTCACCCACAGAATGTTACCCTTTCAAGGAGAGAGAGAGAGAGAGAGAGGAGAGAGGAGGAGGAGAGAGGGAGAGAGAGAGAGAGAGAGAGAGAGAGAGAGAGAGAGAGAGAGAGAGAGAGAGAAGAGAGAGAGAGAGACGGAGAGAGAGAGAGATGAGAGAGAGAGAGAGAGAGAGAGAGAGAGAGAGAGATTCGCCAACAAGTATACCCGACCCCCACCCGACCCAGTACCCGCCCCTCTGACCTCTGACACAGGTCAGAATGGCGCCGAGCCAGCACAGAGAAGGGGATCCTTTGTTGGTCAAATTGAGCCAATGAGAAGAAGGATGGCTTGGAAGTATGATGCATTCATCATGGGGAAATGCCCCCAATATACTATGGCACGAACATATGCCCTAGGGACAGTAGAGACTATTGACTAGGGTGTTTGACTCCCAGCCTATAGCTTCTGGGTTCAATCCCCAATGCAGTCTGCCTGTGGGCATCCTAAAGCAAGATGGCCTAACCACTATCTCGCTCATTAACGACATTCATCTAATAAAAGGTCCACTGGAAGTCACTTTGGGTTAAAAGCGTCCTCCTAATGAATCAATATGAATTGTATATAGTGATGGTAAATAGAATAATGTAATAAAGCGTTACAGCAACCAAACAAGGCTCAGTAACCATTTGTTCATTGTGTTAATCAAACAAAAGAGCCAAAAGTCGAAACCAACAAAAAAACAACACAAAAAATGGTCCAATCCTTTACGACACTTTGGCGAGAGGCGGAGGAAAAGCTCTGGAGTCATTTGTGCCAAAGACGTAGCGGGGAGATTCGCCGACGCACCCAAAAACAACCAGGCTTCTTCCCCTCTTTGTTTCTGAGGAGCTGGACGACCTTGACATACCACACCGGGTTTCGTTGTCTGTTGGGGTCGTCCCCTGAGTCGTCACGCTGAGGTGAAGACTTTGAAACAGCTCCCGTGTGTCAAACTCTTACTCCGTGATTTTGTCTTTTTGGAGAGGGGAACCATTTGGTTATACTCTTTGGCATCTTGAAAAGCACCCGCACGTAAACTTGCAGTGAAAGCCAGGTGTGTGTGTGTGTGTGTGTGTGTGTGTGTTTCTGGTAACTGCCCCGAAGGTCTTAGCAGGGTCTGGACAGTATATATTTGCTTATACACTTAAGCCTGTATATCCTTCTCTCTCCCTCTCAAAAGAGCCCCTCTACTTAAAGAGGCCTCCTGTTTAGCTCAGTGTGTACTGATGAGCAAGGCATCAGTGGTTAGGGGTTTGATTCCCTCTGGGGCAACCCATGATAGGAATCTATGCACTCACGATATTGTGGGACGTTTTGTTTGGATAAAAGGTGTGTGTGTGTGTGTGTGTGCTCGTGTGTGAAGCTGCTGGAGTCAATGTTGGGTCCTACGACCAGACCTGTCGTTTCTCCCTTTCCTTTGTATATGCAATGTTTTCCTCTGTTCTCTCTCTCTCTCTCTCTCTCTCTCTCTCTCTCTCTCTCTCTCTCTCTCTCTCTCTCTCTCTCTCTCTCTCTCTCTCTCTCTCTCTCTCTCTCTCTCTCTCTCTCTCTCTCTCTCTCTCTCTCTCGATCCATTTCAACAAAGCTTTATTGGCATGACATGTCAATGAACAAACCTGTTCCTCTGTATCTTACGTTGTCTCCTCTCTCTCTCTCTTTCTCCCTCGCCCTCTTTTTTCTACACGTATGCATTCTTTCTCCTTTCCTGCCCTTTTAAAGTGATCAAAGCACACATACACACACGCACACACACAACGACAGAGACACACACACACACACACACACACACACACACACACACACACACACACTGACAGACACACACACACAGACACACACACAACGACAGAGACACACACACACACACCGACAGACAAACACACAGACACACACACACACTGACAGACACATATCTTCCATCCATAAGGGAAAGCCTTATGGAAAAGAGCAGCCGTCGGCTCCTTTCAAGCTCTGGCCGCATGAAACCTGACCAGCGATGCGGTGATACATCACAACAGGAATGAAGACCTCGCTCGCTCTCTCCCTCTCTCCCCCTCTTTCTCTCTCTCTCTCCCTCTCTCCCCCTCTTTCTCTCTCTCTCTTCCTCTCTCCCCCTCTTTCTCTCTCTCTCTCTCCCTCTCTCCCCCTCTTTCTCTCTGTCTCTCTCTCTTCCTCCAACCCTTCTCCTAATGATTCATTTCCTTGGAAACATCCTTCTAGCTCCATATTCCACCAATGAGTCAAATGTGGTCTGGAGTCTGGGCTGCTTCCTACGTCTCTTTTTCTCTTGTTCGCTCTGTCTCTCTCGCTCTCCTGCTCTTTAAGCTCTCTCTCTCTCTCTCTCTCGCACACCCTAGTTCTCTTGTTCAGTCTCTCTCTTGCTCTTTCCCTACTTCCACGTTCTGTCTCTCTCTCTCTCTTTATTTCTGCTAGGAGAAGCGAGGCAACTAAAAAGACCGTAGACTCACAGAACTAGAACTGTAAAGACTATAGGTTCTCTAGTCTTTTGTAGGTTCTTGAGACTCAGAAGTAGAACCCTAAGACTAGAATCTCACAGACCTACAACCCAAAAGACAGACTACAGAGAACCAGAACTTAAAAGAGTACTCTCCCATACAAGCAAAAGACAGATTAGCTCATTACGTTAGCTTCTGTGTCTCTTCAGTTATCTCGACTGTGTGAGAAATCATACACAAAACATCCAACACACACACACACACACACACACACACACACACACACACACACACACACACACACACACACACACACACACACACACACACACACACACACACAGCTAACGCACAACCACACACCGGCACACATTGCTGAAATCGGCCAACTGTTGTTTAATGTCAGGAAGCCCACCTGGCTAGGCTAGGATAGGCTCTGCCCAGGACGGGTCATTCCCTCTTCCTGGGAGGCGAGGCGAGCACATTCTATTATTTATGCCCCATATTTATATGGGGGGGGGGGGGGGGGGGGTGATCTCAGGCACGACTCTGAAACACCTGCAGGCTTCCTTATATCAAATATATATTTGGTACACGATGCAATGTGTGTGTGTGTGGTGAGAGAGCGGGGGCCAGAGGATATTTTAGAGCTTGTTGCGTCTTCAGCCGGTCACCAAATGGTGCGTTTGATGTATTTTCAGTGTCGCAGCCGGTCAGGTCCTCAGAAGGAGGGGGGGGGGGGGGGGGGGGGGACAGAATGTGTGTGTGGGGACAGTAAGTTAGCCATGGATCCTAGTCCGAGGGTGTCTGGTGACCAGAGGAGGTATTTACTCGGCGCGCCGTCTCTCTCTATCTATAAACACGCTCACATTCTACGGGAACCGCCGCCGCTAAAGGCTTAGCTTGGACGTTAGCTTGGACGTTAGCTTGGACGTCAACGACGTCTCGCATTCAGAGGCCGCTGTTCGTCACGCTTTTTCCTAATCGAATTTCTTTTGTGGTTGTCGTCGTCCCCCTGAGTGAAACCTTAACGTGTGGCAAGGGAATAACAGTTGAATTATATTGTCTTCGTGGGATCGACTTTTGCAATCGCTGGTTGTGGCGGTTGTACTTTATCATTTTGGAGGGGGATACAACCAGCAGAATATATTGAGGTGGTTTTGCAGCAGAGGAGAGTGCGGTCACGCTATACTGTAACTGGAATGGCACTGAAGCGGAATCAATTTTTTACCCGAAGGTTGGAGGTGGAATTTCAAGTTGAACCCACATTTATGGAGTACTTTCGGAACTTCTGACCTATCTTTTTTTTTTTTTTAAGTGTTCGTTGGGACAGGCCGGGGCGGTTGATGGATCGTTCTGACTTTAGTGGTCTTGCTTCCTGATTGGTCCAGATACGTTTTTGACCCTCCCCTTTCCATTCCGTCCCAGAATGGGGACATTTACTGAATTAGAATGGTAGAGAGAGGATTTTCTGTTTATTAAAAACGTCATCTGTCTCATTTGTAAGGTAGTCTGACAATAAGAAAGTTACAGTGTGTGTGTGTGTGTGTGTGTGTGTCTGTCATGTGTTGACAGACACAAGTGTGTGTGTGTGTGTGTGTGTGTGTGTGTGTGTGTGTGTGTGTGTGTGTGTGTGTGTGTGTGTGTGTGTGACTTGGAAATAATTAAAAAGTCAAAGCCAATATGTGCTAAGTTTACCTTTAGTTCTTAACGTGTGTGTTTTCTCAGTGCATGTGTGTGTATTGTGTGTGTGTGTGTGTGTGCTTCCTCTCTCCACGCTGTGTTGTTCCATCTCCTGCACTTCCCTCCATCAATGTTTGTCCTCACCTTCACCTTCTTTTCCCATCCCTTCTTCCATAAAACCCTCTGGTGATTTCAAAAGGCTTTTATACACACACACACACACACACACACACACACACACACACACACGGTCCGAGCTGTGGCTCTAGCCGTTCAAGTGAAACGCCTGGAAGCTACAGAAAATGAATTATTTATATTATTTATAAAAAAGAATATTCATGTATTTTTTAGTTTTGCCGTTTGCTGTTTGGTCTTATAGTAGCATGTCCACACACATACGCAAATGTACACACACGATCACACACACACACACACACAGGCACACACACAGAAATACACACAGATGCTCACAAAGCTAGCTCCTCTCAAACATAAACGGAAATGCACACACTTAGATGAACACTTACACGGAAAGACCACACCGCCGCTAAGCTTAGCGCACATAGCTACGTTCGTACACACACAGAACTGTGCACACACATAAACACAAATGTACACACAGAAAAGAAAAGAAAACACACACACACACACACACACACACACACACACACACTGGCTAAGCCTCCACTCAAACACTAACACACATCTACACACACATAAACAACTGGACACACAGAAACACACACTCACAAAGCTTAGCATGCGCACTTGTCTTGTGTCGGATAGCCTAGCATGCTGGCTGCCTCAGAGCTACATTTTGCCAACAGCCGTTTCTTTTTAAGAATGTCATCCTGTCAGAGGGCGACTGCCATAGAGGAATCGGTTGCCGGGTGACATTGTAAAGGTTGTGTGGTGGGGTGCCGATTTATTAGGCTATCGATCTGCGTTCACGATCCATCAGAAACAAGATGGCGGTGTCTTGATATTCTTTTTAATCTCTATAGTTAAAAGAATACAATGGATACATGTGATAATGAATAACAATAAATAACAAAATAGATGTATGTTTATTGATAAAGGGTTTGTTTATGACCATCTTTTTCAAAATAAGAATGTTTCAAGCTGTAGCCCTCAGAATCTGGCTTCTCCAACTGTGAAAAAGCTTCCCATATTTGATCACCAGTTTTAGTCTGTTGCCTGTTAATAAAAGCAGTAATATATATATATATTTTTTTTATAATATCCTTCTCTGGTTTATCAGGTATCCTAGAGGGTGTTGCACTAAAGATGAGCACCGCAGTCTAGCTAATGTTGACGAGAGCAGGGGGCTAGCTCACTGCTAATAATAAGCATAAGAGCGGGATTAGCATCTACTACTACTCCAGTTAGCTAATCGTTTCAAAGGTGTTTCCGTTGATACCTGTCCTTCACGTTGGATTAGCAGTAGCGCGGATCGCTAGCTGTCATTAACTGGGGCGCTGCTTCGTTTTGATTGCTACTTTACAGGAAAAAAAACTGTCCATGAAAGGATTAGCCAACACGCAGTTGGAACCAGTTATTCTATGAGTTTGTGGAAACTCCTCTGAAAGTAGGTATTTAATGTCCACCAGTTCCCTGAATTATGAAAGTTGTTCTTTAGACTTGAATCTCGTTGGGAAAAACAAAATGGCTGTTCTATGTTTAGCTTTTTGTGCTGGTGCGGTTTAAGGCAGAGAAAAGCAGTGAGATCGTTTGCTTAATGTCCACACCACTGTGGCTTCACTAATGCCATACTTTTATTTGTTGACCTTTAATTTGTGCGTATATTGCTGTATGAGTGGGCTTGAATGTTATTTTGTCATTGCTGGTAATGCACTATTTGACTAGCCTATTTAGCAAATATTTATTGTGCTCCTAATCAAAGTGACTTACAGTGAATTCTGATTAGTGTTATTATTGGGCAGGTAGGTAGTTAGGCGTCTTGCTAGTCTGGCTTGGCTGGCTGTGGACATTGGTGATTTAACCCAGTTTTTCCAGCTGGGAGTCTGAACACACCCTAGACACTACGCTATCCTGGCCTGTAAAGTGGTACACGGTACAAGATTTACTGTATGTGCGTTTTTGGATTCCAAAGTAAGAAGGTGTCGAACGAGATTTGAATTTAATCCATGCAAAGACGGCTATGCAATATTTGTTTGGCTGCGGCCTGAGCTCCACAGCAGCAGTGCACCCAATCAGTGCGCACAGTTAGTCCGCGCGCGTCGCTGGTGATCCGCGCGCGGCATCGCTGGTGATCCGCGCGTGGGCGTTGCATTTCAATGCCAAACACGGGGCGATTCACGGGGTCACGATATCGGCATTCTGGTTCCGCAATCTCTGCCGCGCTGTCCTGGTGCTTCTGCCCATGGCTCTGTTTACATTTGTTTGTTGACGCCCGGCCTGACGCGCGGTCCTGGGGACGTTTGGAGAAAGCTCTGGAAAAGTCCCCGTCCCGTCCCCCGTCCCCCGTCCCCCGTCCCCCGTCCCCCGTCCGTCCCCCGTCCCCCGGGCTCCTGGCTGTCACCCTGCGCAACAGCCACATCATCCGGCATGGATCTGAAACGCAAGCTGTAGCAAGTCACACGAAGGCTGAACGGACGAGGGACGCGCCGACGTACCGGCCATGGTGTGCACTGGGCGATGTCGTCTACAATGTGTGATGAGAATGGCAGAAATGACTCTCTAAGTGCTGTTTTATAATTCGTTTGATCACGTTTGCATTACATTCAGCGTTGTTTTGTGTTTTACGCGCAAACGGTCGCGGTTAATAAGGTCATGGCATTTTAGTTGAATCAGTATCACAGTTGGTATGGAACAACCGCCGTTAATGGAAACCGGTGTCGTCTCAAAAAATGCCACACACACACACACACACACACACACACACACACACACACACACACACACACACACACACACACACACACACACACACACACACACACACTTCACATTTCAATACTGACTCAATACACACACACACATTGCCGAGGCACACATACACTCAGGGTCCGGCGGGCCAGTCACTCAGCGCTCCGCTGCTAACACGGCGTCGATAAACCCCAGACGCGCGGCGAACCAACAGGGCTGTCCGCCGTCTCTGGCGGAGCGTGACCGCGCCAGCCGGCCCGTTTCTTAACGGCTGAAATTGGACAGAAACAGATTGAAGGTCAATGCGTTTCCCCAGCGCATGACCGCCCAGAAGTCTTTTGACTTTGTCTCGGAGGGGAGGGGGGGGGGGGCGCGTCTGTCTTTTTCCGTCGGTCGGTGAGGTTCTTCGTGTGTTTCGATGTCCTCCGCGGCCCGGCGGCCTGCCTGGCAGATGTAGAACACTTCCACAGCCCCAGCGTGAGTAATGATGTTGAGACAGCTATTTCATCCTGGCCAGAGATTCGCCATCGCCACGAGTAGGAGCACAGCAGTTAAATATATTTACGATCATCGCTTTTCAAGTCTGGGAAAGTGTTTTCTTTTGGCGGGGGGGGGGGGGGGGGGGGGGGGGGGGGGGGGGGGGGGGTGGTTTGGTTTGCATCGCTATTTTCACATAAAACCCAGTGAACAGTGACCTGGTAGGTCATGTTGTATAAAAATCATTTGTAATCCCCGTGTGTTCAACCACCTTGTTGAACGCATGGCGGATCTCTGGGATAAGTTATTACAGCTGTTTGGTCCTGTTTCAACGTTATTTTATTTTTTGTTATATCTTGCAGTACATATTGCCTTGAATCAGTTTTCAACACAAACCAGACAGCCTCTTTTATTTCTACATGTATCGGTTGCTAGGTGAAAAAACGGTTTATGTAAATCAGGGAAAGCCCTCGTTCATAGCTCATAGTTTAAGGATTCATCTTGTTAAACTATGACTAGTGCTACCTTCACTCTCCACCTCTTGTCTCTCCTCGTCTCCGTCTCTCTCCTCTTCAGAAACAAACCATCCCTCTATTCTATTCATGTTGGTACTCTTATCACTTCATTGTAATCATTTCTCCAGCGTACTGCTGTGACAACACAGCTCTACAGTGACAAAATACAGGCAGGATTCTAATATTAAACCTCAGTGTGTGTGTGTGTGTGTGTGTGTGTGTGTGTGTGTGTGTGTGTGTGTGTGTGTGTGTGTGTGCGTGTGTGTGTGTGTGAATACATGTTGTCTGCATAACAAAATAAGTGATCTTTCATTAGAATATCCATCAATTCAAATTTCAGAGAGAGAGAGAGAGAGAGAGAGAGAGAGAGAGAGAGAGAGAGAGAGAGAGAGAGAGAGAGGAGAGAGAGAGAGAGAGAGAGAGAGAGAGAGAGAGAGAGAGAGAGAGAGAGAGAGAGAGAGAGAGAGAGAGAGAGAGAGAGAGAGAGAGAGAGAGAGAGAGACAAATGGAGAACTACCCTGAGAAATTGTTTAATGTATTCGTCAGCGCGGTCGTTTGCCAAGAAGCCGAGCAGCGTCCCTGCCAAACCGTTTCTCTCGTCGCCCGCAGAAGCCGTGGATGTTGACGGAGAACTCGGTCGGGAATCCGAAAAGGCCCCCGGGGGCCCGCCAGCACTGCGTCCCTCAAGAGGCCCGCGTCTCAGCGCAGCGGCTAACAGCGTTTCGGGCTTTAAAAAAAAAAAAAAAAAAAAACAACTCAGCAGAGAATTACCTGACGATGAGTGTGTGCCTTGCCTCCACCTTGTCGTCCGTCGCTCTGTCCGTCGACCTGGCGTCTGCGCGCGCTTGGAGACTTCGGGTTTGTTAAGGAAAGGTTGTGGGTGTCGCCGTGGGTCCATCTGCTGGGGAGACTGGTGAGATGGGTGGGTTTGATATTTGTCCAACTTTAGCAAAAGGATGTCTGTGCCCAACGGGAGACGGGATGTGATTCATGAACAGAAGGCCACTTTTCTCCACTTGACCAAGAATAAAAAAAGAAGCCTCAACACCTCAGCCACAAAACACACATTCACGCTAACATGGTGGAAAAAACGCACAGATCAAATTAGAAAAACACATACGCTGAGAGCGTGGTGAGACGGGGGGGGGGGGGGGTTGCATAGTGGTTAGGGTGTTTGACTCCCAAACAAAAGGTTACTGGGTTCGATTTCCAATGTCCGTGGTCCGACCTGCAGGCAAGATAACCCCCTACCTTCTCCTTAGTGACACGTTTCTCAAATCACTGCAAGTCACTTTGGGTAAAAGCGTCTGTTTGATGACTAGTGAATAGGTTTAAGAGCTCCGTCGTTAAATCCTGTGTGTTTGTCTGGGACTCAAGGACCGGGTCAGGCATGCAGTCGGTCTAGGAAGAGTCTCTCTCTCTGTACAGGGGGTCTCACCACGGTCAGAGACCCTACCTAGACAGAGAGACCCTACCTAAACCGAGAGAGACCCTACCTAGACAGAGAGAGACCCTACCTAGACAGAGAGACCCTACCTAGAAAGAGAGACCCTACCTAGACAGAGAGAGACCCTACCTAGACAGAGAGACCCTACCTAGACAGAGAGAGACCCTACCTAGACAGAGAGAGACCCTACCTAGACAGAGACCCTACCTAGACAGAGAGACCCTACCTAAAC
The DNA here is from genome assembly GCA_026745465.1 of Lota lota. NCBI lineage: Eukaryota > Metazoa > Chordata > Actinopteri > Gadiformes > Lotidae > Lota > Lota lota. Next base: position 539,061 of record JACYXH010000476.1, on the reverse strand, counting down.
CGAGAGAGACCCTACCTAGACAGAGAGAGACCCTACCTAGACAGAGAGACCCTACCTAGACAGAGAGACCCTACCTAGACAGAGAGAGACCCTACCTAGACAGAGAGACTCTACCTAGACAGAGAGAGACCCTACCTAGACAGAGAGACCCTACCTAGACAGAGAGACCCTACCTAGACAGAGAGAGACCCTACCTAGACAGAGAGAGACCCTACCTAGACAGAGAGACCCTACCTAAACCGAGAGAGACCCTACCTAGACAGAGAGAGACCCTACCTAGACAGAGAGACCCTACCTAGACAGAGAGACCCTACCTAGACAGAGAGAGACCCTACCTAGACAGAGAGACTCTACCTAGACAGAGAGAGACCCTACCTAGACAGAGAGACCCTACCTAGACAGAGAGACCCTACCTAGACAGAGAGAGACCCTACCTAGACAGAGAGAGACCCTACCTAGACAGAGAGACCCTACCTAGACAGAGAGACCCTACCTAGACAGAGAGACCCTACCTAGACAGAGAGACCCTACCTAGACAGAGAGAGACCCTACCTAGACAGAGAGAGACCCTACCTAGACAGAGAGACCCTACCTAGACAGAGAGACCCTACCTAGACCGAGAGAGACCCTACCTAGACAGAGAGAGACCCTATCTAGACAGAGAGACCCTACCTAGACAGAGAGAGACCCTACCTAGACAGAGAGACCCTACCTAGACAGAGAGACCCTACCTAGACAGAGAGAGACCCTACCTAGACAGAGAGACCCTACCTAGACAGAGATACCCTACCTAGACAGAGAGAGACCCTACCTAGACAGAGAGACCCTACCTAGACAGAGAGACCCTACCTAGACAGAGAGACCCTACCTAGACAGAGAGACCCTACCTGGACAGAGAGAGACCCTACCTAGACAGAGAGACTCTACCTAGGACAGAGAGAGGACCCTACCTAGACAGAGAGACCCTACCTAGACAGAGAGAGACCCTACCTAGACAGAGAGACCCTACCTAGACAGAGAGAGACCCTACCTAGACAGAGAGAGACCCTACCTAGACAGAGAGACCCTACCTAGACAGAGAGAGACCCTACCTAGACAGAGAGAGACCCTATCTAGACAGAGAGACCCTACCTAGACAGAGAGAGACCCTACCTAGACAGAGAGACCCTACCTAGACAGAGAGACCCTACCTAGACAGAGAGACCCTACCTAGACAGAGAGAGACCCTACCTAGACAGAGAGAGACCCTACCTAGACAGAGAGACCCTACCTAGACAGAGAGACCCTACCTAAACAGAGAGACCCTACCTAGACAGAGAGACCCCTACCTAGACAGAGAGAGACCCATACACTAGACAGAGAGACCCTACCTAGACAGAGAGACCCTACCTAGACAGAGAGACCCTACCTAGACAGAGAGAGACCCTACCTAGACAGAGAGACCCTACCTAGACAGAGAGAGACCCTACCCTAGACAGAGAGAGACCCTACCTAGACAGATGAAGGACCCTACCTAGACAGAGAGACCCTACCTAGACAGAGAGCGACCCTACCTCAGACAAGAGAGACCCTACCTAGACAGAGAGAGACCCTAACCTAGACAGAGAGAGACCCCTACCTAGACAGAGAGACCCTACCTAGACAGAGAGAGACCCCTACCTAGACAGAGAGAGACCCTACCTAGACCAGAGAGACCCCTACCTAGACAGAGAGACCCTACCTAGACAGAGAGACCCTACCTAGACAGAGAGACCCTACCTTAACCGAGAGAGACCCTACCTAGACAGAGAGAGACCCTACCTAGACAGAGAGACCCTACCTAGACAGAGAGACCCTACCTAGACAGAGAGACCCTACCTAGACAGAGAGAGACCCTACCTAGACAGAGAGAGACCCTACCTAGACAGAGAGAGACCAAAGAAGGAACATTTGTGGGGGTCATTAAACGCACGGCCACTCCAGCTTTTCCCTGGCTCCCCCAACATCCCCGCTGACACCGGTCCTGCTCGTGTTTTCTGCCTGACCGCCTCGCACAAACACACTACAGGGGAGAGAGACACACGCAGACAGAGAGAGAGACATAGACGCATGGATAGAAAGAGAGAGAGACAGACACATAGAGAGACGCAGACATATATAGAGAGATAGTGAGAGACACAGACATATATAAAGAGAGAGACACACACACACACACAGAGACGCAGACATATAGTATATATAGAGATAGAGAGACACACAGAGATGCAGACATATATAAAGTTACAGAGACACACACAGACATACAGAGTGAAGGAAAGATAATTGTGGGAAAGGGAAATAAGAACATTGAGGAAGCAAAATGGGAGCGATACGGATCAAATGACTCACACACACGGAGACAATCTAGACCACGTCGTTCTCTGAGCCACAGAGTATGAAAAAATGAAAGGAACAGGAAGTGACTTGTTTTGATGACAGGAAGTTATGCTGATTCAACAGGAAGTTAAACTGTGGGAGCAGGATGCGGTCAGGCCTTCAAACTGTGCGTATACATCCTCCATTAATGTGCTATTAATACAGGGACATTTTTATAACTATAAATAGACAATTGAAAGGTACTGGGTTCAATCTCCGCCCCCTAACCTGTAGGTGTCCATGAGCAAGATGACTAACTCTTCACTGTAGGTTGCTTTGGATCAAATAAATATATAATTGTATATGAAACAAGTATACCGATACCTTCATTCCTGCATAACTTCTCCAATCGACTACTCTCAAAGCACTAGTGGTTAGCCACGGCCCCAGCGGGAACAGGAAGGACACTAGCTTCCATGTTCTACATCTTATGTGGCGCGCACGCTGGCTGAGGAAGTTCGATTGTGACGGATTGGTAAACACAGGGCTGTAGTCTACGCTGAGACCTTTGTCTCGCAAACGCAACAACAGAAAAATCGACGAACAGGAAAAATATCCAAAGTACAATTTGAGAGGATGCTTTAAAAAATACAGTTAGAAAAACGTTGAAATTAGCTAGTTGTTTATTCTTTAAACGTTTTGGTTGATCTACGCCTCGAGGGATTCGACGTTCCAACGATGAACAGAAAGCGGACAGGTTCAGCGCAGAGCCCTGGGCGGCCATCTTGGGGTGCTGTATCCAGTAAATACAGCCGTGGTGGGAGCTGGACCGAGCCTGGTCCTGGGAGGTCTGCACTCCCAGGAGTGGGCCTGTGAGTGGGCTTGACCAGGCCCACCACAAGGGACCAGGAAGCACAACCTTAAAAAACACACACACACACACACACACACACACACACACACACATACATGCACACGCACACACACGGCCAAAACACAAACACGTGTGCTATTGTAGACTGCGGTCGCTACAGAGAGTCCAGCAAAACAGCCGCTTAGGGACTCTGTGCCTTGTTGTGGCTTTAACACACACACACACACACACACACACACACACACACACACACACACACACACACACACACACACACACACACACACATACAGAGACACACACACAGAAAGACTGCTGCTCTAGTCAGTGCGGTCAGTGTTAAACTCTCTCTCTCTCTCTCTCTCTCTCTCTCAGTTGTTTTCTCTCACTCAGTTGTTTTCTCTCTCTTGGTTTTTCTGCCTCCTCAGTTTTTCTGTCTGTGCTTCTCCATCAGTCTGTCTGTTTCTCTCTCTCCATCGGTTTTTCTATTTCCCTGTATCTGACTTGTCTGTCTCTCCACCTTCTTTCTCTGTATCTCTCTCTCACTGTGACTTTCTCAAGTCCCTCTTTCTTTCTGTCTTTCTTTCTGTCTCTCGCTTTTTCTCCTCCTATCCCTCTCCTCTCATCTCTCTCCCCATCATTCTCTCTCTCTCTCTCTCTATTTCTCCTCCTATCCCTCTCCTCTCTTCTCTCTCCCCATAGTTCTCTCTCTATTTCTCCTCCTATAACTCTCCCCTAGTCTCTCTTCTCTCTCCACCTCTCTCTCTTCTCTGTCGTCTCTCCTCTCTCTCCCCTTCTCAAGGTCTTCCTACCTCTTCTCTCTGTGGACTAATTAACTGTTTCTGTGAAGAAAGCACAGAAAAGTCTTTTAAACACGGCGTCTCCGCACCAGGGCACCGAGTGTGTGTGTGTGGGTGTGTGTGTGTGTGTGTGGAGAGGGGGGGGGGGGGGGGTGAGAGGGTGGGTTTGGAGGATGAAGGTGAGAATGGTGATGGGCGGGGGGGGGGGGGCTGCTGCGCAGTCAAGGATCCTGCATTTACACAAGAACCCCAGTATCTATATAGATAACTAACCATATCGTCTGATACCACAAACATCCCATAATAGATTGTGCTGACACGCCCCTCCCCCCACTTGCCTCCCCCTCAAATTTGACATTGGACAAGACCGCATCAATGCAATTTAAGTGCGGCCATTCTTGAATTAAACCCTCACTAGCCGTACCAGGGCAATCATTTAAAAACCAGATCTATCTTTAATGATTAAAATTACACTACAGGTTTGTTTCAACTGGTATGCTGGGTGAGCTGATGCAACCGTATTCTAGATGACCCAATACTGACGAATACAATACCAGGAACTCACTGAGTAATATAATTCATGGGGGGGGGGGGGAACAGTTATTTTTCAGGCTCCTTCGGGGTGGGGAAGGAATCGGTAACCTTGACAACCTTTGTATTTGCATAACTCCCCCCACTGCCCTCCTGGTTTGCCAGCGAACCCAAGCACGTTGTCGGGGCGGAATTGGCGTCAAATGGAGTCTAGACGGTTCCGGAACTTTCTGATCGGTTCCGTGGAAATGTACTCTTGGGTTCGGTGAGAGGTGATTGGACCGGGGGCTCTAGCAAAGGGGCGGACTCCCAGCCAAAGGGTACTGGCTTGGATCCCCCAAATATCGGCAGTCGACCGTCATTGCCTTTGGATGAGCGCAGCTGTCTGAGGTGCGGATCGCCTGGAGGACGCTGATATGTGGAGAAAAGGGTGTGGAGGTAGAGGAAGAGGAGGAGAGAGAGAGAGAGGATAAGTGACACATAGAGGAGGAGAAAGGGATCAGATTGATTGTGTTGGACGGGATGGGGCTCCGTTTCAATTTACTCTTCTCTCTCTCCCGCCCTCCCTCACTCCCCCCTCTCTCTGTCCTGTCTAACACCCCACACTAACCTCCCATTCACCCCGTTTCTCTGCTCTGTCACTGGAAAATCTCTCTGTCTCTCTCTCTCTCTCTCTCTCTCTGATACACTCACACACACACACACACACACACACACACACACACACACACACACACACACACACACACACACACACACACACACAGCTGCTCCGGCCAATGCGTTCATTTGTTAATCTCTCTCTCTGTCTCTGTGTGTGTGTGTGTGTGTGTGTGTGTGTCTCTCTCTCTCTCTCTCTCTCTCTCTCTCTCTCTCTCTCTCTCTCTCTCTCTCTCTCTCTCTCTCTCTCTCTCTCTCTCTCTCTCTCTCTCTCTCTAGGATCATAGCCTGGGCCACACTCTGAGGCGTTGAAGTGTGTGTGTGTATTGTTTAGGAACCAACATCTCTGTTTGACCTACCAATGACAGGAGTGTGTGTGTGTGTGTGTGTGGGGGGGGGGGGGGTTGGGGGGTTTAGATGGAACAGCCTTTCCTTGACCTTCTCCCTAGTGGAGGATGAGAGAGAGGGGGAGAGAGAGACTGATTGAAAGAGAGAGAGACAGAGTGGGAGGGAGAGGGAGGGACAGAGGGAGAGGGGGGTTGTGTGAGAAAGAGAGTGAGACAGAGTCAGCAAGAGAGGGGGAGAGGAAGGGAGAGAACAAGAGGCCTGTCAGGCGAGGAGAATGAAGAAGACAAAGAAGAAGAAGAGTGGGCCAGAAGGATTTCATCATGGAGAGAGAAGCAGAGTCATATTCGTTATGAGGAGGAGCAGGAGCCGAAGCCGGAGCAGGAGCAGGAGGAGGAGGAGAGGGAGAGCGAGGAGGAGGAGGAGGAGGAGGAGGAGGAGGAGGAGGAGGAGGAGGAGGAGGAGGAGGGGGGGAATCTTCAGCTCCTGGGAAGCTTCAGACCAGAGGTCCTTCATCCCTGGCTGGACACATGCACAGGGGGGAGATGTGGTTTAACGTTTATGGTTTAACAGGGACATTTTGAGAGACAGAGGGGGGGGGGGGGAGGGGGGGGGGAGAGAGAGAGAGAGAGAGGGGGGGGGAGGGGGGAGGAGGGAGAGAGGGAGGGGGGGGAGGGGGAGAGAGGGAGAGAGAGAGAGGGGGGGGAGGGGGAGAGAGACAGAGAGAGAGAGGGGGGGGGAGGTGGAGAGAGGGAGAGAGAGGGGGGGGGGAGAGGGAGAGAGAGAGGGGGGGGGGGAGGGGGAGAGAGGGAGAGAGAGAGGGGGGGGAGGGGAGAGAGGGAGAGAGAGAGAGAGGGGGGAGGGGAGAGAGGGAGAGAGAGAGGGGGGGAGGGGTGAGAGGGAGAGAGAGGGGGGTGGGGAGGGAAGGTGATCAGAGGAGAGGAGATTATTGTTAGCAGGTGAGGAGTCGTATGTGGGAACGATATGAGAGATGACTTTCTCTCATCAACAGATCAACGAAATGAGGCAGGAGAGAGAACGCACTCAGGTGAAATCTATATCAGAGAATACCACCATCAAGAAGAGCAATTGGAGACGAGGAGAGAGATGGAGATGAATACCAGTGGAGAGAGAAGAGAGAGAGATGGAGAGATGAACAGAGATGAGGGACAGATGGAGAGTATGAGGAGAGATGGGGATTGAGGAGAGAGAGATGGAGAGATGAGGAGGAGATTGAGGAGAGAGAGAGAAGATGGGATGAGATTGGATGAGAGAGATGGATGAGGAGACACAATGAACCTTAGATGTTCAGGCTGACTTCTCGAACGGCTGTCTCTTACAACTTTGTTGACGGCTCATGTCTTATTTATCTACCACAGAGATGAAACACAGATGGACGTTGGCTCTCTGAGTGTGTTTTTTTCATGCTTCTCTCTTCATTCGATCATAGCACTCTGTTGAAGGTCCAGACGCACGTTGGCTCCTCGCTCGGGTATTAGCATGAACCACACTTAGGCTCCCCGCCTCGCGGCCCCGCATCTCTTTAAAGATCCATCGCGAGGAACCCTCAATCTGATACCTCATTCATCGATTCTGCTCTCCTCTCGATGCTCTGGCTTTTCCAGTGTTTCTTTTGTATGTGTTGTTTGATGTTCTTTATTTTTAGATTTTTTTCTATGTTTTTCTCTCTCATTTCCTCGATCCGGGCTCATTCTTTCTCTTCTCGCTCTCATCTCATTCACTCTTCTATCTCACTCTCAATCATCTTTGCTCATCACTCTCCACTCTTTCACTCTCTCATTCTCTCTCAATCATTAAAGATGTCACTCTCTCACTCACTCTCATCTTCATTCTCTCTCGTTCACCCCTCTCAATCATTAAAGATCTCCATCACTCTTCTCTCACTCAATTCACCCTTCTCCCACTTCTTCCCCATAACCACTCAATCACTATACCACGCAATTCACCACCCCCATTCATCTCAACCACTTTGTCTCACATGCATCAACTAAAATAGTCGTTTACAACTGACGCAGGAGCACGGAGACGCCGTCTGGTGTGGGTTTGAGAGTATAGTGACATTTCAAGAGTGTATGTTCAGAGTAGATAGAGGATCATAAAACACAGAGAGCACTCGAGAAGGAGACGCACTTGTGTTGTGAGTTATTATCATGAACACACTTAGGCTGTCGTCCCGCATCTCTTTAAAGATCCATCGCGAGGAACCCAAATCAATCGATTTAAATTACCAAGCCCATCATCGCTCCGGAGACTCACACCTCTCGATGCTCTGGCTTCCTGACAGGCGTGTGCTTCCCGGATGAGGGAGGTTTATGGTAGTGTGCGTGCGCGCGTGTGTTTGTGTGTGTGTGTGTTTATGTTGCCATGGTGACATGCAGTCTTTTTTCTAGGTGATGTTTTTGAATAAAACGGTTTAGCATTTCCTCGATCCGTCCCAAAGCTGCACGGAACCAACTCATTCTTTCTCACTCGCTCACCCTCTCATTCACTCTCTCGTTCACCCTCTCACTCAATCATTAAAGATCTCGTTCACTCTCTCACTCACTCGCTCACCCTCTCATTCACTCTCTCGTTCACCCTCTCACTCAATCATTAAAGATCTCGTCACTCTCTCACTCACTCGCTCACCCTCTCAATCACTCTTGTTCACCCTCTCACTCAATCATTAAAGATCTCGCTCACTCACTCACTCACCCTCTCATCACTCTCGTTTACCTTCTTACTTCTTTCTCTCTTTTGGCATCCCAAAATAAACCCACTCACTATGCCACATGACTCACACACACACATCACACATGCACACACACGCACGCTAACACACAGAGATGCACACGCAAAAACAGCATGTAGCACACACACCAACTAAAAGAGGAGTGGGTTTGAGAGCGAGAGTGACATTTCAAGAGATATGGAGTCAGAGTAGATAGGATGATAGACAGTACAGGACCATAAAGAATTAGAAGAGAGAGAGAGAGTGTGAGAGACCAGTGTAGGGTGTTTGAGGTGTGTGTGTTGTGTGTAGTGTGGGGGGGGGGGGGGGTGGGACAGATGGCCTGCAAAACGGAAAAAATGCAGACATCTCTAGCTGTCAATATTCACACCAAGCCCTTCAGCCCAGGTACCACACACATCCACATTCTACCTATACCATGTAATGGAAATTTCCATAAGATGTTGTTTGCGAGACACCACGACACTGAGACCCCTTAGTTATTATCTACACTAAGCAAGGTTCTGTTTGTACCCCGCTTATCGCCCTTGAGGGGGGACTGAGTCAGCCCCGGCTGGCTGGGACAGCCGAGGCTGACTCAAACGCAGCAATACCACGAGCTACATTCACTCGAGTTCTTTCAACTCCAGGGATGCCACGAGCTGCATTCCTGGGATGGCCGAAAAGGACCTAGTGGCATCTCCCTATCTACAGCCGTGCCCTCAAGGACGTTCGCCTGCTCTTAACCCGGGAGTGTGCCCACTGTTCGGTGCTCACGACAGCGCTTCAACCTTTGTGTGCTTGGCGCGTTGTGTGGCCTCTCTGCGCAGACTACCTTTACTTTCTACTATTCTTGCTATTTATTACAATAAACTCCTTAAGTTTATTCTGAGTTACGTTGTCAATACAGTTCAAAGAATTTCCACCACAGCCACACCAACTTTCTACCTATATAGCCCATCCTAGCTACCCACCCCACACCCTACCATATATCTACCATATATCTGACCTGTAGGATCTACCATAGGATCTACCATAGATCCTACCTGTAGGATCTACCATAGGATCTACCATAGATCCTACCTGTAGGATCTACCATAGGATCTACCACAGATCCTACCCGTAGGATCTACCATAGGATCTACCACAGATCCTACCCGTAGGATCTACCATAGGATCTACCACAGGTCCTACCCGTAGGATCTACCATAGGATCTACCCGTAGGATCTACCACGCGGCGCTACAACCTCCAGCCCCACACCACATCCTGCCCGCCACCCATCCACATCCTACAAACCCCTCTCTCATCAGCACCGCACCGCACATCCTACCCAGAGCGCGTCCGCCACCGACCGGCGGACCCTTGGCATGCAGACCCTGGTGGCGGTAGGAGTGTGGGATCCTGTTACCCACTTAGCGGTGAGGACGCCTCTCTCTCTCTCTTGGCACCACGGTTTCCTCATTAATCAGCCGGCTAGCTCCTCCCGATGTCTCCACGTTGCCATGCCAACCCCCCGTGTTATTTATGCTACGGTAACCGCGATCCACCGTGTACCTGCTCCCACCGCGCAGGTACATCTGTCTCGGGCTGGTTTCACAGTTCCTGTTTGTGTGTCTGTACGCATTATTGGGTTATAAGTGCGCGTGTGTGTGTGTATGCGGGTGAACTTGATGGATGACTTTGTGTGCGGTTGCGTGTGTCTCTGTGTGGTATCGGTGCGTGATATTGAGTGTGCATGTGTGTGTGTGTGTGTGTGTGTGTGTGTGTGTGGGGGGAGGTAGGTGTGTGTAGGTAGGTGTGTGTTTGCACCTCGCATGTGGACCTTTGCTTGGTGCAGCCATCTGGCAGAAATACAGCAGATAGAGGACGCTGAGGGGGGACTCAGAGGGGGGGGTAGTGTAGTGGAGAGAGAGTGAGCACAGAGAGAGAGGAGAGGGAGAGCGAAGGAAGAAAGGAGAGAGGGAGGATATAGTGTTGAGAGAGGAGAAGGAGAGAATGAGGCAAGGAGAAAGAGAGATGAGTTCGAGAGAGAGAGAGGGGACGAGAGGGAGAGAAGGCGAAGATGGGGAGGGAAGACGAGGAAGAGAGATGGGGAGGAGGGAGAGAGGAGCGGAGAAGGAGCAGGCAGGTCTGTCTCGGGGGTGCGTGGGGCGACGTTCGTTGAGACCCTCTGTCTGAGCCTCATTAAGGAGGAGATGGGAGGGGAGAGGAGGAGACCGGAGGGAGAAGGGAGGTGTAAGAGGAGGAGAGGTACGGAGGAGGTGGAGGGAGAGGCGGAAGGAGGAGAGAGAGAGGCAACTGAGAGGGAGAAGGAGGAGAAGGCAGGGCGGTGGAGTGAGGATGGTGAAGGAGTGAGAGGAGGAGAGGAGGAGGAGGAGGAGAGGAGGTGAGGTGGAATGAGGGCGAGGAGGAGAGAAGAGGATGGAGGAGGAGAGAGAGAGGAGCATGGACCGTGTCGAATGCATAGCAATGTAGTTACTCTGTGGGATGAGTCAGGAGGGAGGTGGGAGGGGAGGGGGAGGGAGGAGGGGGGAGGGGGGAGGGAGGGAAGGCAGAAAGGTTATAGAGAGTAGGCATGTGAGTGGAGAGAGAGAGAGAGAGGAGAGAAGATGTAGTGGACTGTGGAGAAAGAGAGTGGGATGGAAAATGAGATGGGGACAGATAAAATGAGAGGTGGACACACACACACACACCACTTTCAGTTTGTTTGATCCTAAGTGTGTTTCGATGTGTTTTAAAGTGTTTTGGTGTGTTTGATTGGAAGTGTTGCTATGTTGCTGCTAGCTATCCGCCTTCGACACTCATACACGGCATCTATAGCCTCTCTCTCTCTCTCTCTCTCTCTCTCTCTCTCTCTCTCTCTCTCTCTCTCCATCACTCCCTCCCTCTCTCTACCACCTCCAGTTAGCCAACGAGGGGTCTGACTGCGTAACATGTAACACAGGCTTCTCCGGTGTTACTTTGGGAAGCTGGGAAAGGGTGGCACTGCACGGAGGAGAAGGAAGCTTATACGCTGTCTGCACAATCCATCTATAAATACACCCCCACCCACCCCCTGTTCCCTGTCACCCCTGTGGTGGAGCAAGGCAGGATTGGGAGAAGGATTTCTAACTCACGCAGGGCAGAGAGATGAAGACTGAGAGGAGAGGGAAATGAGGGCTTTGTATTTCGTTTTTAATGCCCTCCTTTGTGTGCCAGGTTTAACCTCAAGGTTCAAGAGAATAGACTTGATGAAATGTTCAAGTGCTAATGAAGAATACGGGAGGGTGGTCTCGTGGTTACGG
>JACYXH010000476.1:520000-522500 GCA_026745465.1 Lota lota | reverse complement strand
TATGTATAGTATAGTATAGTAGTATGTATAGTGTAGTATAGTATAGTAGTATGTATAGTGTAGTATGGTATAGTATAGTAGTATGTCTAGTGTAGTATAGTATAGTAGTATGTATAGTATAGTGTAGTTTATGTATAGTATTTTATGTATAGTATAGTATAGTAGTATGTATAGTGTAGTGTAGTATGTATAGTGTAGTTATACCACATGGCTGTATCATAGCCGTGGAACATTAGCTTGTCCTCACATGATGTCGATGTGGAGCAGATGGAATTTGTGTCTGTGTGTGTTTCGCTTTGTTTGTCTGTGCGTACGTGTGTTTGTGGGTTTATGCTCTCAGTGGTACGGCGTGTGTGTGTGGCTCTGTGTGTGCCTGTGTGTGTGTGTGTGTGTGTGTGTGTTGACATGCGTGGTTAGCCTTTAGCCTGTGTGTGTTTATCCACAGCCACAGTTTGGGTGAACTGTTGTGTGTGTTTCTGTGTGTGGTGTGTGTGTGTGTGTGTGTGTAAGATATACGTGTGTAAATCTCTGGCTGTTTGGAGGGAAGGTCATGAGATCAGAGGCAGAGCAGGTGGTCCCATACTCTGTTTAGCACCCAGTAACCACACACTCACACACACACACACACACTAGACACACAGACAGAGCTTAGGTCATCCTTCTTTTCCCCATTGGCAGGGGTCGAAGGTCAGGCCAGGAAAAGCCTGCTGGCTGGCTCCTGAGACATTCCAGCATTCCTCTGTCGTCCAACCCCCCCCCCCCCCCCCCCCCCCCCCCCCCCCCCCCCCCCCCCCCCCCCCCCCCCGCAGAGATCAGTGGTTCCCGAGGGGTATTTATACAAGTGGAGTCGGCTGATGTAGGCTGGCGGGGGGGCTGGCTTGGTGGGGCGGTTGAAGCACTCTGGTCTTAATAATGGACTAACCCGAAATACCGACATTTCAGAGGAAGAAATTCTCTCTCTCTCTCTCTCTCTCTCTCCCCCTTCTCTCTCTGTCTCTCTTCCTCTCTTTTCCTCTCCATCTCTCTCTATCTGTCCCTTCTTCTCACTCTTCCACTTTCTCTTGCTATCGCTGCCTCTCTCTTCCACTCTCCCTGTCCGTCTCCCTCTCTCCCCTTTATCCCCCTGTCCCTCCCCCCCCTCCCCACCTCTCTCTCTCTCTCTCTCTCTCTCTCTCTCTCTCTCTCTCTCTCTCTCCTGTATCCCCTCTCTCTCTCTTCCTCTCTCTCTCTCTCTCTCCCTGTATCCCCTCTCTCTCTCTCTCTCTCTCTCTCCCTGTATCCCCTCTCTCTCTCTCTCTCTCTCTCTCTCTCTCTCTCTCTCTCTCTCTCTCTCTCCCTCCCGCTCTAATCTAGTGGGAGAGTTTTAACCCGGGTTACCTCGAAGGCCTGCTTGTGTTTTTAAAACACCAGCAGAAGAGTTCTGAATTATTCACATAGCTCTGCCTTGTCCATTCACCGCGGCCCCAAACAAACACACACACACACACTGTAAAACGTCCTACTGTCCTCGTCAATAACGATATGTCGCTTGTTTTGAATCATTTCTCCAATGTGAATTCTTATTTCTATGTTCTCGTTGCTGTTGCCTGGAGACTCAAGCCCGTCTTTGCTGTTTGTGTGTGGCTCGTTGAATTTTTTTTTATTATTAACGTCCGCATGACAAACTAGAAGCATAACGTTTCTAACTGAAACGTGTTCTTATCTGGGGAAACGTCTGCCCCTCTCTCCTTATCTTCCCTGTCAGAATACGGTGAGCAGAGGACTCAACACCTCAGCTGTCCTCCTCCTCCTCCTCCTCCTCCTCCTTCCTTCCCGAGTAGAAGGAGGGACGAGAAGGAGCAGTTGGTGTAAAACACAGATCTGTGTTTTACACCAACTGCTCCTTCTCGTCCCTCGTCAGGCGGACATTTTTGGTGACATTTTGTTCAACCTTTAACGACAATGTCTTGATGTTGAAGCACCTCTTTAGTTTGTTCTGTGTAGAGGAGAGAGAGAGAGAGAGAGAGAGAGAGAGAGAGAGAGATGGAAGATAGAACAGGATGAGTTTAAGACGTAGGGGTTTTTGATTAAAATCAAGCAGTTCACATATGATAGTGTGTGTGTGTGTGTGTGTGTGTATGTGTTTGCGCAATTCTAAATTAATGCAGAGTCATGTCGTGTTTGCATCTACTTACATATTTGTTGTTTAAAGAGAGAGAGAAAGAAAAATACTTATGGATTTATAAAGATTGATTGGTTGCTGCGGCAGCACTGTCAGACCAATCACAATGCTGCTGATCTGGGACCAGCCAGCATCTCCAGAGTTTAAACACCCCAGCCTGTTTGGTTCCTACTAGGCTCCACATCACTTGTTATCCATCCTCTTTAAAGGCCGAGGCCGCGGGCGGCATCATAGAACACCATCGTCATGGATACCGATTCTATTTCCTCCCTGTTATTATTTCTCTGGCTGCAGGGATGTGATCCACAGTATATATGGATATGGTTTATAGGATGTATT
>JACYXH010000476.1:505000-515000 GCA_026745465.1 Lota lota | reverse complement strand
TGCCACTTGGCTCCGTGCTGACTCTGTGCTGGATGAAAGTACTACTCAAAATAACAAATGAGTCTGGATGTCGGGTACTAAAGTCCTTCGTTAGTTCGTCTCTTTTAACGTCTTTTTTTACTTCTCATTGCTACCCTCCACTTCTGCTGTTACACCCAAATTCGTTATCTGGGAGTAATAAACGAAGCGCATCTTGTCTTATCTCAGGGGAAAGCACTCCGTGGTAAAACGAGCTGCAGGTGATCGGCCCGAGTGTTGCTGATCCAGTTTCGTGCTAGTTCGCTCAGATGGTTTCCCCTAATGGTCGCCTGCAGATGGACAAAAGGACCCTTTAGCGGACCTGTAAGCGAGGAAAAGAAAACTCTTGTTCCTCGAGGTGTAATGTAAACCGAGTGATGTAAACAGACACATGTTTTTTCTTTTTTTTTTGTGGAGGGAAACTTCATTGAAAGTTCCTTCTCGAATAGAGTGAGGGGTGACTCAAAATGCCAGCGCAGGTTTCGCTTGGCACCCACATCAGCCCACAAGCCCACAAACACACTAAAAACTAAACGACGGTTACCATGGAACGGATTTCCTTTTGGCGCTGCACCTGAGAGAGGGAGGGGAGAGAGAGAGAGAGAGAGAGAGAGAGAGAGAGAGAGAGAGAGAGAGAGAGAGAGAGAGAGAGAGAGAGAGAGAGAGAGAGAGAGAGAGAGAGAGAGAGAGAGAGAGAGAGAGAGAGAGAGGCAGGGAGACCCTCTGTGGACACAGCTGTTCCCAGGTGGTCTGGGATTTATGGGCAATCTTGTTCTGGGATCAACTCATGTTTTCAGTGATTGGATCGGTGTGGAAGTACACTCCATTGTGTGTGTGTGTGTGTGTGTGTGAGATGAAGACATTAAAGAGACTTGTAAGACCTCACTGTCACGGCTTGGTGGTTCTTGCTGGTAGCGATAGCCACATTAGCTTCATAGATCTGTCTATAAAACCCCCACTGGCTCCTCCATCTTGTCTGGAAACTAAATAAGACGCAAAGCATGCCTCTGACATGTGGTTAGCCTGCTTACCCCACACACATGTACACACACACACACACCCAGGGCTGTGGTTTCTGCAGTATCCAGCTTTAAGTGGTACCGTCTCCTCTCCCGAGCTTATTACATGTGATCATGTGATCGCCACAGCCACATGTAAGGCTGCATGGGAGCCTCCATGTGAGGCTGCCTCAGCCTCCTCTACATGTCAGGCTGCATGGGAGGCTGCCTCAGCCTCCTCTACATGTCAGGCTGCATGGGAGGCTGCCTCAGCCTCCTCTACATGTCAGGCTGCATGGGAGGCTGCCTCAGCCTCCTCTACATGTCAGGCTGCATATGGGGCCTCCATGTGAGGCTGCCTCAGCCTCCTCTACATGTCAGGCTGCATGGGAGGCTGCCTCAGCCTCTACATGTCAGGCTGCATGGGAGGCTGCCTCAGCCTCCTCTACATGTAAGGCTGCCTCTGCCTCCTCTACATGTCAGGCTGCATATGGGGCCTCCATGTGAGGCTGCCTCAGCTTCCTCTACGTGCGACGTCCACTGCAGGGACTTTCCCTGATGCTGCTGACTGGTTTGCAGACTGGGTGGTTTACTGACTGACTGGATGGCTGACTCAGGAGTGCATGAATATATAAAAGAAAAAGTATTTGGACTGGTTGGCAATCTCTATGGCCATGCTGGCTGGATGACTGGTTTGCTGGCTGACCCACCCGCCGGCTAACGAGCTGGCCGGCTGGTTGATCTGTAAATCCTCGCTGTTTAGCCCGCTGTTCGGCTGACGATGCGGTCTGCCGAACGGTCGGACGTCTCCCTCGTGTATGACTGTCTTGCCGGCTGTTTCCGCCCCCGCCCGCCCCCTTCTTTAAAAAGGGGGCGGGGCCGTGAGATGACTGGAACCCGGTAGTGTGCGAGCGCACCGGGGCGTAGGAGCAGGCGGAAGACGATGAAGAGGAGCGCTCGATCTGAACGCCTCTTCACACCGCCGCTAAGTGCCCCCCCCCCCCCCAGTGGCCCCCACAGCCGGGTCTCTGGGCTCTCTCTCCGCGACCCCGTCAGGGACAATGGCTGCCGCAGGAACGCCTGAAAAGACGCTCGGGAATGGTTGCGTCGAGAAGGAAATAGACAGCAGCCAACGGCCGGGGGGAGAGTCGTACTTTTGAGTGTGACTGAGAAGGGGAGAGAGAGAGAGAGAGAGAGAGAGAGAGAGAGAGGGGAGAGAGAGAGAGAGAGAGAGAGGAGAGAGAGAGAGGGAGAGAGGGGAGAGAGAGAGAGAGAGAGAGAGAGGGAGAGAGAGAGAGAGAGAGAGAGAGAGAGAGAGAGAGGGGGGGAGAGAGAGAGAGAGAGAGAGGGAGAGAGAGAGAGAGAGAGAGAGGGAGAGAGAGAGAGAGAGACGAATATATACGTTTGTTGGTAGTCGTTCCAGTGATCCACTTCTCCCCACCTTTTTATTTTTTTTACCTCAGCCCTGGCGTTCGTTCGTTCGTTCGTTTGTTCGTGCGTGCGTGCGTGTGTGCGCGCGTGTGCTTGTGTGCTCCTGGGTTCGTGTATTTGCGTGTGTACGCGTGTGGCTATTGCAATCGTGCGTGTTGGTGGGCTGAGAGCGAAGCTTTCATTGCAGTGCATTGTGAGTGACCAGGGTGACGGCTAAAGTGCTCTATAAATGCAGTCCATGAAACCATCCGCTGGATGCATCAGGAAACACACACAATTAGCTCCGGTGTTAGCCTGCTGACGGCAGGGCTGGGGTTTTGCGAAGGAAGGTGTTATGTGGGAATTCGCACACTGGGACTTGCTGGGCCTGGTGCTGCAGACTGTGTAGTGGATGTCTATTACGCTGGGGAGATACCCATTGGATGTGACCGACTTGGATGTGGTGAGGCTTTGAAGCTGATTTTGTGTGTGTGTGTGTGTGTGTGTGTGTGTGTGTGTGTGTACTCATGTTGAAGTTTCCCTACACAGAGAGTGACTTAGCAGACATTTATTGACACGGAAATCTTTGGAGCTCTCCGAGATTGCCGCTTTAAGAGATCATTTCCTTCAGGGTCAAAGTTCGTTGCATATCCGTTTTAAAATGCGAATGAAGTGTGATTTCACAAACTAATGAAAACTCTTCTTGTGCCCCCTCCCCTTTTCTCTCTTTCTCTCCATGGCTCCCTCCATCCGCTGGGCTTCAGGTAAGATAAATACCTATTTTGTACTTATTTTGGGTGTGTTTTTGGTGTGTGCGCGTGTGTGTATGTTTCTGTGCGTGTGTGTGTGTGGGTGGAACGAAGTAGGGTGGGGCGTGAGAACTGTGTGTCTTCAAGGTGGGGTGCCAGGCATGTCCAGACTATCAATGTTACACCCACACCCACACCCACACCCACACAAACGCTCGCACACACACGCACACTCTCGCACGCACACACACACTTTGTATAGCCCATAATCACAGTTACAGTCTCAAAGGACTTCACAGGCCATATATGGACACCCTCCTAACCCTAGCCCCTCAAAGGGCAAGACAAAACCCATATTAGCAAGGAAGAAATCTATAGTAGTAATACAAGCAAATAAAACTGGGCATGCCCCACCATACACTCTGACAAGGTACCAATGTCATGTCCATAAAGCTTTATTGAATTGAATTGACTGAGAGCCTGCGCTCTCGCTCTCTCTCTCTCTCTCTCTCTCTCTCTCTCTCTCTCTCTCTCTCTCTCTCTCTCTCTCTCTCTCTCTCTCTCTCTCTCTCTCTCTCTCTCTCTCTCTCTCTCTCTCTCTCTCTCTCTCTCTGTGATGGCAGAACCATCCATTGAACAAGATGCTTCTTCTAGTTCCTCTCTGTACACCATTAAATCACATTAACTGTCGCCCCCGGTTAACTGGAACCATGAGAAACTCTGGCTCTCGCTTTCGCTCTCGCTTCCTCTCTCTTTTGCTCTTTCTTTCTCTCTTTCTCTCTCTTCCTCTCTCTTCCTCTCTTTTCTCTTTCTTTCTTTCTTTCTTTCTTTCTTTCTTTCTTTCTTTCTTTCTTTCTTTCTTTCTTTCTCTCTCTCTCTCTCTCTCTCTCTCTCTCTCTCTCTCTCTCTCTCTCTCTCTCTCTCTCTCTCTCTCTCTCTCCCTCTCTCCCTGGGAGTTCTGGGAGTTCTGGGCTGGTTTTGCTGGGTCGCCGTGGGGATGTAATGTAGTGATGGTGACTGACCAGTGCTGACCGGTGGGGACGGTGGGACTGATTTGTGAGGTATTCGTTAATAACGTCCAATCGAAGACACCTGACATATCGGTTGGGCAAATCCTCCCTCACTGGCTCTCTGTCTCCTCTCCTCTCCTCTCCTCTTTATTCTCCTGGGCCATTGTGGGGATTTGTGCACCTTGGGTAGCAATGTGAGGCATGTGCTAAATATTAATTTGACGTACTCTATTTTCATTACATACTCAACCCTTGGCTTTTCGCGAGAATATCATTGTACAGAATGTAAAAATACATTGACTGAACTTGGCAATAGGGACAATGTTGGAATCTGTACCTGTACCTGTAACAGTCATGATATGGACCCCATAAACCCTCATATCGTCACCGTTGACGATGACCAGTGTTTTTGTGAAGACCTTAGCAACACTGACGATGTGGGGACCCCAGTATTTGTGAAGACCTGAGTAATAGATACAATGGTGTGTGTTTGTGTGCGTTTGAGGACCTTAATAATAGTGACGATATGTTTGTGAAGACCTTGGTCTCGATGTGGGGACCTGTGTGTGTGTGTGTGTGTGTGTGTGTGAGGACCTTAATAATCATGACTGTGTGTGTGTGTGTGAGGACCTTAATAATCATGACTGTGTGTATGAGGACCTTAATAATCATGACTGTGTGTGTGTGTGTGTGTGTGTGTGTGTGTGTGTGTGTGTGTGTGTGAGGACCTTAATAATCATGACTGTGTGTGTGTGTGTGAGGACCTTAATAATCATGACTGTGTGTGTGTGTGTGTGTGTGTGTGTGTGTGTGAGGACCTTAATAATCATGACTGTGTGTGTGTGTGAGGACCTTAATAATCATGACTGTGTGTGTGTGTGTGTGTGTGAGGACCTTAATAATCATGACTGTGTGTGTGTGTGTGTGAGGACCTTAATAATCATGACTGTGTGTGTGTGTGTATGTGTGAGGACCTTAATAATGGTGAAGGCATAGGAGCCGTGGCTATGTGGGGTCCTTAATAATTCTGGGTCACTGTGGGGAAGTGGGGACCTTCATAATAATTGAAGGTGCTGGCCGGCCTGGCTTTGTCTGGGCTCTTTGTGGAGAGCTTCATGTGGATTGCTTGTGAAAAGCCCCCGGTGCTGCCGAGACTTGCTGGGATCCCACGCCGGCTTTACCCAGAGTGCAACACACACACATACACACACACACACACACACACACACACACACACACACACACACTCACAAACAAACAAAAGCCTCTTTGTGAGGGACTGTATTTGTCTGTAATGGTGTGTGTGTGTGCGTGTGTGTGTGTGTGTGTGTGTGTGTTTGTGTGCGTTTGTATGATTTCGAATGCAGGTGTGTTTTCCGACAGAGCACTGTGATATTAATATTTATGTGTTGACATGTGTGTGTTTGTGTGTGTGTGTGTGTGTGCATGTTTCACCTTGTGTGTACCTGGATCTCATGTGGGAAAACAGAGCACATTTGAAGTGACATATTTTAAGCTGAGCGCAGTGCATACTGATTATACACCATGATATTGCTAATTGCATGTGTATAATGAGTTATATTGAGTGGAGGTGCAGCAATGTGTCAAATCTGCAGTGCAGACACTTACCGTATTAACTGCAGGGAAGCAATTCTCACTCAAGATTGATGTGGAGTGTTTCAACAAACTACTCTTGTCTCTGTCACTGTCTCTTGCTCCCCTCTCTCTCTCTGTCCCTTTCTCCCTCTCTCGTAAGAGACTCTCTCTCTCTTTCTCTCTTTCTCTTTCTCTCTCTCTCTCTTTCTCTCTTCTCTTTCTCTCTTTCTCTCTCTCTCACCATCTCTCTCTCTTTCTCTCGTTCTCTCTCTGTCTCGGCCATGCTGGGGGGGTACAGACTGATTATTTGAGTAATGTATCTCTTACTGTCACTCCCCATTCATACAAGTGGTGACTTGCCCTTGCTGTCTTTGTGTCAGGTTACCGCCCACGCTCTCTCTCTCTCTCTCTCTCTCTCTCTCTCTCTCTCTCTCTCTCTCTCTCTCTCTCTCTCTCTCTCTCTCTCTCTCTCTCTCTCTCTCTCTCTCTCTCTATTTGTCTTCCTCACTCCGCCCTCACACCCTCTTTACCAGACCATGACATCATCGGGCATGGTGGGCAGGGGTTGGTCGGTCTGGAGCATAGCACACACACACACACACACACACACACACACACACACACACACACACACACACACACACAATCACACATCCTGGTGGCTTTGTGTAGCTAGAGAGACATAGAGATGGAGAAAGGGAGGAGGAGAGGCACACACAGAAGGAGACAGTGAAAGGGTGAAATTGTTTTTTTAATGTTATTACTTTGCAATATTGTTCATGAAACTCTCATGCCCGTAAATCATTTTGAACTTTAATCTGAATCTGATAGGGAGACAGAGACACAGACGGAGAGGGGGGGACAGAGAGAGACAGAGAAAAAAACCATAGAGAGAGACATATCTTTTGAATTTAATTTAATTGACATAGGGGGACGCTATACAGAGGGAGGCCATAAAGAGAAGTGTGTGTGTGTGTGTGTGTGACTGTTTGTTATTTAATGTGTAGCGTACATGACCTCGCTGTGAAGGAGGACACAAACACACACAACACACCTAGCAGAGGCTGCGGCTACGTGTAAACACAGAAGCTAACGCTAGCCCCAGTCCCTGGCGGCTAAATTAGCATCTCCACAATCAGCAGCACAGCATGGAGATGTTTATTCATCATCCATCCCTTGCACTCTCTCTCTCCCTCTCTCTCTCCCGCTCTCTCTCTCCCTCTCTCTCTCCCTCTCTCTCTCCCGCTCTCTCTCTCCCTCTCTCTATCACTCTCTCTCGCTCGCTCGCGCTGTACCAATTTAATTTAATTCAACGGTGCTTCATTGTTTATTGGCATGGGATTGTTTACATCCCCCCCTTCCCCCCCCCCTCCAGTTCATTGATTGCCTGTCCTCCGTGTTGAAACACGTTTTGTTTGTGTTTCCATGTCAATATTAATCTGACCTATACATCTTAATATCCACTGTTTGAATAAATGTATTTATTTAGTCACTCATTGAAGTGAATTGTTCTCTTGGCCTCTTTAAGCCTCAACAGATGAGGCGATATCACTAGGGCCAGTGGTAGCTGTTAGTGGCTATTTACATACGGTTAGCATAACTTTCGGCTATGGTGCCGAAAGGCACTGGGTTCGATTCCCGGAGAACCTGCTCCTTAGTCTGCAACATCGACTCTGTTTCCACGACGAAGAACGAAATCCGTAAAAGTCGGACCGCTTACGACGTTACGGTCCAGGATTTGCCCGTTTGTCCGACGGAGAAACATTGCGACCATCGTCCGAATGATCAGCGGAAAACAAAGTTAATGCCCTTTTCTTTTCTGTCTGTTACATTGGAAAATAGGCGAGGCTAACGGCCCCTTAAGGAGGGAATCGATGAACGAATCGCGTTTTGTGAAGTGGTTTCAGAGCATGAGCGAGCGCTGTGGGCTGTGGAAAGGTCCAACGATGAGTTGATTGTGTGGGGCTGCTCGATTAGAGGTGTTTCATATTAAACGTGAAAAGGACCCATGGATTCTGGGATTCGGTTTTTTGATGCAGAGTTGCTGGCCTCCGGTGTGGATACCGCACCGGAGGCCCCCGGGTTGGGGTCCCCTGGGTTGGGGCCCCTGATTGGCTGTAGGGGAGGGGAATGCTCCCAGGGCTGTGGGATTAACGTCTCACAGCAGGGCGCTGACATCTGTGAACGACATCCATCAAACAACCCCCCCGCGGAGCCTGTGTTTGGGGGGGATGCAATGGATCGTGTGTGTGTGTGTGTGTGTGTGTGTCTGTCTGTGTGTGTGTGTGTGTGTGTGTGTGGTGTGTGTGTGGTGTGTGTGTGTGGACATGAGGTCTGGGGTGTGTGTGAGTCAGTGTGTATGTGTGTGTGTGAGTCAGTGTGTGTATGTGTGTGTGTGTGAGTCAGTGTGTGTATGTGTGTGAGTGTGTGTGTGTGTGTGTGTGTGTGTGTGCGAGCGCGTGTGCATGTAAATGCGTGTGTCTTCTGGTCTGTCTGACTCCATTTAGCCTTACTCCAGTTCGTTTGGCCGCTAACAGGCTGTTTCCGTGGCTACCACCCCCCCCCCCCCCAACCCCTCACCCCCTCACCCCCTCACTCCCCAAACTCCCATTCACCAGAAACGTTGATTCCTACGCCACACAGACTTCTCCCAGGGGGGGAGGGGGGGGGGGGGGAGGGGGGAGGGGAATGTGAAGGAATTCCCCTTCATCTGAACTTTGCCAGCAGCAGAGCTGGAGGCGAGGGGGGGGGGGGGGGGGGGGGGTCCTATAAGAATGAGCTCCCTGAGAGAGAGAGTATAACGATGGAAAACCACACACCCCTCTCCCCCATGTCTCCTCCCCCAATGCCGATGAGGGCCAGGGAGTCTCACCCTCTTACTTATTATAATTAAGTCTCTCTCTCTCTCTCTCTCTCTCTCTCTCTCTCACACACACACACACCCAATGCAGGTCTTTCTCTCTGTCTCTCACTTCTCTTTCTCTCCTGTTTCAATAACTCTTTCTTCATCTCTCTCTCCTCCCCTCACTCTCTCTCTCTCTCTCTCTCTCTCTCTCTCACACACACACACACCCAATGCAGGTCTTTCTCTCTCTCTCACTTCTCTTTCTCTCCTGTTTCGATAACTCTTTCGTCCTCCCCCTCTCTCTCCTCGCCTCGGACTCTCCCCCCCTTCCCCCCCCCTCTCTCTCTCTCTCTCTCTCCCTCTATCTCACCCTCTCTATCCTTTTCCCTTGAATGTACTGTCATCAGCGTTTGCAGGCGCGTGTATCACTGACCGAAACAATGGCTGTGTCTCCCCCATCATACAAACCCCTCCAGCCGTCTCACGGGGGCCCGCCGTCCGCAGCCGGAGACGCTCTGGATTAGTCCCGAGCGGGACGTTGTGGATGGAAAGGTGTGCTGTCCTCCAGAGAGACGAGCGCTAGGGCAGCAGATTCGTGGTGTTGCGCGGTGATGGCCTGGAAAGGAAACAGGGGGGGGGGGGGGGGGGGGGGGGGGGGGGCGTGTTAGTCATTGTTGTGGGGGGGCCCTCCCCTGACATGGGTTTTAGAAAGACTTTTAAAGGGTTAAAGGTAGTCGTCATTAAATGGGTTTTAATGACGGCTTTGGACGCCTTTTGTGGACATGGGGGCGTGTCTCGCGGACATTGGGTTTTTTGAGGACATGGGTTTAGAAGAGGATGGATTTAGAAGGACATGGGAGTTTTAAGGACATGGACGTTTTGAGGACGTTGGAGTTGTGGACATGGACATGGGTTTAGAAGAACATCGATTTCGAAGGACATGGACGTTTTGAGGACATTAGGTTTGGAGGACATCAGTTTAGAAGATCATCGATTTAGAAGGACATGGACGTTTCGAGGGGATGGGAGTTGGAGGACATGGGTTTAAAAGGACATGGGTTTAGAAAGACATGGATATTGGACATGAATGTAGGAGGATATGGGCGTTTTGATGTAATGGGCTCTAGAGGCGGTGGATTTAGAAAAACATGGACGTTTTGATGTCATGGACGTTTTGAGGTGTGCCGAGTCCATACCAAGTCTTTGTTCCCAGCAGGAGACGCTGTCGTTGTCATAACACCGTGAATCCCCAGCCAGCTTGCGCTGTCCTGGATGTGGAAACGCTTGTCTGGAAGATCTGAGTAAGGGCATTGTGTAAACACACACCACAGGCACCGTGTGTGTGTGTGTGTGTGTGTGTGTGAGCAAATGTAC
>JACYXH010000476.1:490000-500000 GCA_026745465.1 Lota lota | reverse complement strand
GATAGATAGGTAGAGTGAGACAGACAGAAAGAAAGGTAGATGGCTAGAGAGACAGACAGACAGACAGACAGACAGGCCAGCAGACAGAGAGACATACATATGTGTGTGTGCATGCGTACGTGTGCTCATCCTAAGCACATCATATGCTATGGCTTCCAAGCAAAACAGGACACAAGCGCAGGGCTGAACAGCAGGAATGCAGCGTTCTCCTCAGGGATCCATTAGATTCGGAGGAAATGTCAGAACTAGCTAACCATCTGTGTGCGAGCTCCTTGTCAGGCTTTACATTGTGGAGAGAGCGAAAATATGTTATTTTATTATTTCTTGAAATGGTAACGATGGAATGTCACCACAACATTTTCTCAGCTGTAGAGGAAGGGAGGACGAAGAGCGTTGATACGGTTTGCATGTGAAATGACAAATGTGTGTTTATTTTTCGTCAGACTTGGCTTGACTCGGTGGATGCTGTGGGTGTGGGAATGAGCTAGCAGAGCCTCTGAGTCCGTTCCTCTCTCACGGCGGGTCTTCGAGCGTTGACACTGTCCCGGTTCCCAGGACTTGA
This sequence comes from Lota lota, assembly GCA_026745465.1. NCBI lineage: Eukaryota > Metazoa > Chordata > Actinopteri > Gadiformes > Lotidae > Lota > Lota lota. The sequence goes on along the minus strand of JACYXH010000476.1, from coordinate 499,438 downwards.
GACGCATGAGACGTCTGTGGCACGTAGGAGAGAGGGAGAGGGAGGGAGGCTGAGAGGGAGAGAGGTGGCGAGATGGAGGAAGAGAGAGATGGAGGGAGTTGGTGAAAGAGCAAGCAGAGCGAGCGATGAAGACAGAGAGGGAGGAAGGAAGAGGGAGGGAGGAAGGGAGAGAGAGGGAAGGAGGCAGAGAGAGGGAGGAAGGGAGAGAAGGAGGAAGAGAGAGAGGGAGCAAGTAGAGTGAGCAATGGAGGAAGGAAGACTGGAGGGAGGAAGGAAGAGAGAGGGAGGAAGGGAGAGAGTGGGAGGAAGAGAGAGGGAGGAAGGTAGAGAGATAGGAAGGAAGAGAGAGGGAGGAAGAGAGAGGGAGTGAGGAAGAGAGTGGGAGCCAGGAGAATTAGGATGAAGAGTCTGTAGACATGGGGCAGAATGTTAGTTTGGTACTCTTATGTTCAGATAATACTAATTATCAGACTCCAATTAATGGTCATCCAGCACTGCGGCCCAGGGAACGTTTCAGTGTTCAAGTCAACCAGAGGATTAATTATTCTTGTTGTTCCATGAAAAAAGCCCATGCTCACGCAGAACACACACACGCTCGCATATGCACACAAACACACACACGGAATACACACACGGAATACACACATACATAAGATATTTACCGAGGAGGTCCTCTAATATAACTTATTTTCTTACTGTAGCTGGAGAAATCTATCCTTGGTAATCGGGTTGCTAGGATACCATCACGCCCCCACATGGACCTGCTGTGTACACGCTCACACACCCGCGTGCTTGCCCATACACACACACACACACACACACACACACACACACACACACACACACAAAGACATGCTGCTAGTGCACGTGGATTTCTTGCTGCCAGTCTCCGCATGGCGTTGTTTTCCGGAACCCTTCTCCGGTCAGACATGGTTACAGCGAGCCCACCCGTCACCATGGCGATGGATCGCAAATATTTAATTAGGACAAGTTTGTTTGACAACAGGCCGAGAGGAGTTTTTTGGAGGGGCTAGAAAATGTCACTTTGTTATGTTTGCTATAATTAATCTCAATACTAAGTGGTCGATGTTTAACTGATGTCACTGGTGTTTGTACAGTGTGTGTGTGTGTGTGTGTGTGTGTGTGTGTGTGTGTGTGTGTGTGGCCATGCACGTATGTGTGTGTGTGTGTTTGTGTGTGTGTGTGCGTGCGTGGCCATGAACGTGTGTGTGTGTGTTTGCGTGTGTGTGTGTGCGTGCCCATGCACGTGTGTGTGTGTGTGTGTGTGTGTGTGTGTGTGTGTGAGCACGTCCACGGGCATCTGTCCAGCCATCTCTGTGGACCGTGTTGCTGGCTAACATCTCTGAGACGCCTCCCATGACTCCTATGACCTCCTCGCCTCCTTTCCTATCCGTCTCCTCCTCAACTCCACGTCACTCTCCCTCTCCTCCTCTCTCCTCTCTCCTCTCCTCTCCTCTCTTATCCTTTCATCTCCTCTGTTCTGCTCCACTGTATACTCCTCTCCTCCTCTCCTCCTCTCCTCTTCTCCTCCTCTCCTCTCCTCCTCTCCTCTCATCCTCTCCTCTCCTCCCCTCTCTCCTCTCCTCCTCTCTTCTGCTCTCCCCTCTCCCCTCTCAACTCTCCCCATCTCCCCTCTCCCCTCTCCCCTCTCCCCTCTCCCCTCTCCCCTCTCCCCTCTCTCCTCTCCCCTCTCTCCCCCCATCTCCTCTCTTCCTCCTCTCCTCCTCTCCTCTCCTCCTCTCTCCTCCTCTCTTCCTCTCCTCCCCTCTCCCCTCGCTCCTCTCCCCTCCTCTCCTCCTCTCCTCTCCCCTCTCCCCATCTCCTCTCCTCTCCTCTCCTCTCCTCTCCTCTCCTCTCCTCTCCTCTCCTCTCCTCTCCTCTCCTCTCCTCTCCTCTCCTCTCCTCTCCTCTTCTGCCATATTCATACTATATTTCCCAGAAGCCCGCAGGGTACAGCTGCAACATGCAACCTCTCCTCTCCTGACCTCCCCATGTTGCTACAACGACCAGCTGTCCCCCCCCCCCCCCCCGCCCCCCGACCCCATGCAAACACACACACACACACACACACACAAACACACACACACAACACACACACACACACACACACACACATACACACACGTGTATGTATTCAAGTGTAGAGGACAGCTGTCTTGCCAGGGCCTTATTATACATTCCGCTCACACACACACTGTGTCTCACACACTTGCGTGCAGATGTTGGACATGACAGCAAACCTGTTTGCACTCCGCATACATGATGACATGCACATCATCAATGTTTTCTCTGCACACACACTCACGCACACACTGACAGGGTTACTTTTACCCTATAGATGATGTGTTGTTGCGTGTGTGTGCATGGACACACACACAATATACACAGAGACCCACACAGATCAACACACACACACACACACACACTGCTCATGGACACACCCAGACAGACACACACACATACACTATATATACATTTACATAATGAGCCAGACAGACTTGCATACACATACATATTCACACACACACACACACACACACACACACCCCTCACTGCCGGGCTTAGCTTCACCTCATTGTTCTCAGGGTGGGGTCCTGACTGACCTCTGACCTCTGGCTCTGACCCCGCCCAGCTCTTGAACCTAGACAGGGTCATCTGAGCTGTCTGACCCTGGGGGTCATGTGATAAGGATCATGTGTCTGGGACGTGGCCTTCCCTCGCACGCCCCTTTAAGTGAGAGCAGAGAGAGAGAGAGAGAGAGAGAGAGAGAGAGAGAGAGAGAGAGAGAGAACACAATACTACACACAACACAACCCACATAACGTATCACGTAAGCCATCATTGCAGGCTCACAGGGACACACACAACACAATACAACATGATACAACAGCTAAACAACTCAACACGAGACAACACTACACAACACCACATGATACAACACTAGACAACACCACATGATACAACACTACACAATACCACATCGTACAACACTACACTACACCACATCATACAACACTACACAACACCACATCATACAACACTACACAACACTACACAACACTAGACAACACCACATGATACAACACTAGGCAACACAACACGATACAACACTACACTACACAACACTACACAACCCAACATGATACAACACTACACAACAATAGACAACACAGCACTACACAACACTAGACAACACCACATGATACAACACTAGGCAACACAACACGATACAACACTAGGCAACACAACACGATACAACACTACACAACAATAGACAACACAACACTACACAACACTAGACAACTCAACACGATATAACACTACACAACACCACATGATACAACACTACACAACAATAGACAACACACCACGCTACAACACAACACTACACAGCACCCCCATGATACAACACTACACATGCCGCCTAAGGATGCCTACGGTTGAAGCCCAAATTCTCCTTGGCCAGCCGTCCCAGGATCGCCGTGGGGGTCTCTGTGACTCGGAGCCAAAAGCCCCTACTTCACGGACGTCCCGTGATCTTCGTCGTGTGAGGATGGCGTGTCGTACATATGAACACATCCACCGAGCTAGTCCTGGGGATCGAACCTGGACCCTTTGGGCTGGGTGGGAGCGAACCCGCGGGGGCCCCCAGCTGGGATGAGTGAGGGCCCGTCTAAACCCTGTCAGGAGAGACTGCAGGGCCCAGCGGCATCCAAACATGTCCAATGATTATTATACACATCATTATAATGATATTATAAATAACTGATGAGAACCATCACACACACACACACACACACACACACACACACACACACACACACAAGCATACACATGCTCGCTCACACTCATACACACACACACACATTCTCTGTCTTGTCATTGTCGTGTCCCCTTCACTTTCAGTTTTTTTACTAGCCATCAAATAGACCTCATGCTGTCCTAAAAAATGACGTCCACACACACACACACACACACACACATACACACACATACACACACACACACACACACACACACACACACACACACACACACACAGACGCCAGTGGGGGCTGACAGCCAATCACCGTGATATTGTGGTGTAATTGACATCCAGCTCCAGATGAACCTCTACCACCCCAGCACACACACACACACACACACACACACACACACACACACACACACATACACACATACACTCATACATACTCTCTTTGATGATTGACAGGTGAAACTTTCTTTCTCTCTCTCTCTCTTTCTCTTCCACTGTCTCTCTCTCTCTCTCCTTGTCTTCCACTGTCTCTCTCTCTCTCCTTGTCTTCCACTGTCTCTCTCTCTCTCTCCTTGTCTTCCACTGTCTCTCTCTCTCTCTCCTTGTCTTCCACTGTCTCTCTCTCTCTCTCCTTGTCTTCCACTGTCTCTCTCTCTCTCTCCTTGTCTTCCACTGTCTCTCTCTCTCTCTCCTTGTCTTCCACTGTCTCTCTCTCTCTCTCTCCTTGTCTTCCACTGTCTCTCTCTCTCTCTCCTTGTCTTCCACTGTCTCTCTCTCTCTCTCCTTGTCTTCCACTGTCTCTCTCTCTCTCTCCTTGTCTTCCACTGTCTCTCTCTCTCTCTCCTTGTCTTCCACTGTCTCTCTCTCTCTCTCTCCTTGTCTTCCACTGTCTCTCTCTGTCATCATCTACGGTGCCTTGCAGCTGAGACTAATATGGATGACCTTGATATGTATGCAGTATATAAATAGACTCTCTATATATACTGTAAATATAATCGAGAACGATTTGTTGTTCCTTGTTTGATTATAGGAATTTATTATGTTTTAACTGTTTTAACACTAACTCTCTCTTTTTGTATATTGATTTAGCATTTATCTTTAGTTAGTCTCAGTGTATTGATTGAGTATTCAGTTATTTATCTATTTGTAGTGGATTTCTTGTGTTTTTATACAGTAGTATTAAGGTATTTATCAGTAGTAAGCCTCTCAGTGTATTTATTGAGTAGTTTTAAGGTTTCTATCTGTAGTAAGCCTCTGTGTATTTATTGAGTCGTTTTAAGGTATCTATCTGTAGTAAGCCTCTCAGTGTATTTATTGAGTAGTTTTTATTTATTTGTAGTAACTCTCTGTTAGTTCTGGGAGTGCACCAGATGCTGGGTTTATAATAAGAACATAAGAATATAATATATTCTGGTTCTGAGGTGTGAGTCAGCTGTAAATTAGTGGTGATGAAGCTCCTGGCTTCCTATTGGACGAGACAGCCCTGATCTCTCTCAGGCAGATGGGGCCCCTCTTAAAGCGACCACTTGGGGCCACTGTGTGTGTGTGTGTGTGTGTGTGTGTGCTTGTGTGTGTTTGTGTCTGCTCAGCCACTTCTGATGACAAAGTGTGTTGAAAAGAGGAAAGCATGTGCTGACATGTCTAGATCTGACACACACGCACGCACACACACACACACACACACACACACACACACACACACACACACACACACACAGGATTGCAGCTGGTCTCCAGTGAAGGACTTCATCTTCAGCTCACAATCAGAGACTGTGTGTTTGTGTGTGTGTGTGTACAAAAACATGAATGTGCACATGTTGGATGCATGTAAATCTGGAGTTCAGCGTGTGTGTAAACCACGGTTATTATAGTTTTGAGTTTGTATTCGCTTTTAATTTTTTAGAGAGAGAGAGAGAAAATATGACACCTAGGATGCCCAGGATCTACGACCTAGGACTCCCACCTATGGCCCAGACCTAGGAACTGAGACCCAGGACCTGGTGGGATGTTAGCGTTAGGGGTCTATGTGCTGCACCCAGCCTCTGGAACATTCTGCCAGAGAAACTGAGGGCACTCAAATCTGTTTTTAGTTTTTGTTACTAAATCGTGAAAGCATACCCTTTTAGTTTTAGTTTTCCAGCTTTCACCGCAGGTCTCACCGTCATACATATTAGAAGAGTATGATTATTTAAAACCTGAGTATCCAGAAATCTGAAAACAAATCTACAATAAAGATGTCTATAACAACACAACATGATGATTTATTTATCTGTACCAGTCCAGATTCAGAGAAGCTGTACGAACAACACAATAGTGTGTGCGTGGGAGAGTGCGTGCGTGCGTGCGTGCGCGTGCGTGTGTGTGCGTGTGTGTGTGTTTGTGTGTGTGCGTGCGTGTGCGTGCGTGCGTGTGTGTGTGTGTGTGTGTGTGTGTGTGCGTGTGTGCATGCGTGTGTGTGTGTGGGACATTAAAGCTTCACCACAATGCGGGTATCCATGTTATGTGAGACTGCATGTCTGGATACTGATATCTTGCTGTTTCACATCACCCAGCTCAGTCCACCCCCACCCCCACCCCGCACCCCCACCCCCACCCCCCCCACCCCCCACCCCCACCCCCACCTCACCACCACCCCTCACCCACAGCAGCACCACGCTTCACCCTCTCTTACACTGCCCTGACATTTATCTCTGTGTTCTTTGGCCAAAGCGACGAAACACGTTGATCTGCAACGGAGCAGAGCCGCTAGCAGTTAGCATCTTTGTCCAGGCGGTTCTCTATCTCGGCCTGGGCTCGGAGACGATAAACGTCCAGTAAAACTTTATCGGTAGACATGATGCGGTTCCCCTGGTGCGCTCACTTGGACCAGCGGCAGGACCGGTCCAGCCCTGCTAACCGCTGGCTCGCCCTCTGTTAGCGCCAACTAGCACAAGCTGGCTAATGAGCGCTAATAAGCCTAATGAATTAGCGCATGGAGAGAGGGTGTAACAGCGCGGGGTGGGGGTGGGGGGGGGGGGGGGGGGGGGGGGGGCGTGTGCATGCCAGCACGTGCACGGCACTTACACCACTACACGGGGGTCAAAGGTCACACAGCCGCCAGACAGATGGAAGGATGAGAGCGGAATTAAGTGTAAACACACACACACACACACACACACACACACACACACACACACACACACATACATTCAGCGCTCAGTCATGCCCCAGAAGTCTCTCTCTGTCTCCTATTTACCTTGTCACGCATGTTTGCACACATCAGTTTGTAGACACAAAGACACACACATACACAGAAACACACACACACACATACACGTACACATTACCACATACACATACACAGACACATTACCACACAAACACACACATACACATGCACAGGCACACACACACACACGTAGTCACACACACAAGTACACACACACACACACACTCTGGTTAATGACTGCAGGATGAAGTAGAGAATCAGTAGAGCATACACACACACACACTCTCTGGTTAACAACAGTGGGAGGAAGTAGAGAATCAGTAGAGCATACATACACACACACACTCTCTGGTCAATGACAGTGGGAGGAAGTAGAGAATCAGTAGAGCATACATACACACACACACTCTCTGGTTAACGACAGTGGGAGGAAGTAGAGAATCAGTAGACCATACACACACACACACACTCTCTGGTTAACGACAGTGGGAGGAAGTAGAGAATCAGTAGAGCACACACACACACACACACTCTCTGGTCAACGACAGTGGGAGGAAGTGGAGGAGGAAGTGGACGATCAGTAGGCAGGATGGATGATCTGCCGGTCGGCTCTTCGTCGAGGGTTTGTTGTCGCCGTCGTCTTCCTTCACTTCCATCAACCAGAGTGTCGTTGCCATGGCAGCCGTGCTGTAGACAGCTAATAGGTTTCGAACAGAGTTATTTGATTAACTCTTAATCGGCTCGGGTTCAGACTAGGTACCGGGACTCATTACAAGATGGCCGCCTGGTGTGCCGGTGCATGCTGGGAGTCCCGCTGGACCTAAGGGGGATTGATCCATCCCGACACTACTGTCGGGATGGATCTTCTACTTTTTCATACGTCGACAACGGTTTTGATCCAGACCTACTTTAATGGTTTGTTGTAGAGGCCTGTCACATTGTGGTGGTCTAGCCACTTATCTACTGTGTGTGTGTGTGTGTGTGTATGGTTGCACGGTGTCATTTTCACCTCCCAATTGTCATTGGAAATTCAGGCTGCTCACCTTACTTTACACAAACACACACAAACACACACACACACACACACACACACACACACACACACACAGGAAACATTTACAGGAGTCCTGACCTCAAAAAGGCCCGCAGCCTTTTTCCCTCTCTTTCTCGGCCGACTTTCCTGCCTTCCCTCCATTCTCCTGTCCATAAAAACATATTTATATACATATATATATAAACTGAATTTGTGTAGACATTCGTGCTTGAACTTGTAAATCTTCGGCTGGATTCAAACACGCTTACCAGCTTATCTGGTTAGCGTTGTTTGACTAGACTATCCTGCCCTGCATGTGCATAGTTGTACTCAAAATGCACACACACACACACACACACACACACACACACACACACACAGATGAAGCTCACACCTACACAGACATACATGAACCAAACAACAGCGAGGCTGTGATACAGGTCTGTTCTGGACGTGTTTAGCCTTGGCCCTGCTGCTTCTCATTGATATTCACTGCAATCAGATGGCTGCATGTTGTGTGGGGTGGAGAACACACACACACACACACACACACACACACACACACACACACACACACACACACACACTGGCCAGGCAGACAGCTGAGAGGGAAATATGGCCTCTTTTAAGTCCTCCATCAGCAGGTGACAGAACGTCAATGTGAGGACGTGCAACGGCCCAGCTTTGCACTGTGTGTGTGTGTGTGTGTGTGTGTGTGTGTGTGTGTGTGTGTGTGTGTGTGTGTGCGTGTGTGTGCGTGTGCGTGTGGTTGGTGATGACTTTAGGCACATATACCTTTTTTTATACTGGCTGTTTGTGAATACTGTGTGTGTGTGTGTGTGTGTGTGTGTGTGTGTGTGTGTGTGCGTGAGTTTCTTCTACATGCAGGCTGTCATGTCCTGGCACCCACACACCCACTACTGACACAGACGTCACCATCAGGGTGTGTTTATGTGTGCATGTTCATGCACGTGTATGAGTGTGTGTTTGTGTGTGTGTGTGTGTGTGTGTTCGTGCGTGCGTGTGTGTGTGTGTGTGTGTGTGTGTGTGTGCCGCTCGCTAGCTTTAGCATTCAGGAGTTGTGCATCTACATGACACCCACTCTACACAGTGCTGTCGATTTGATTTGTGTGTGTGTGTGTGTGGTGGTATGTTACTGTGTGTTTGTGTGTGTGGTGGTATGTTACTGTGTGTTTGTGTGTGTGGTGGGATGTTACTCTGTGTATGTGTGTGTGTGTGTGTGTGTGTGTGTTTGTTCAGGTGGATGCTAATTAATGAGAAAAGATCTTCTGTCTCTTTTGACCTCACACCCTTAACCACCAACCACACCCCTTTTAATTGGTGTGTGTGTGTGTGCGTGCGTGCGTGGCATATGTGTCTGAATCATAGTGACAGTGGTGAGAGAGACAGATAGAGGTG
>JACYXH010000476.1:482500-485000 GCA_026745465.1 Lota lota | reverse complement strand
AGGAGCAATGTTTTGTCCGATTTTGAAACATCTGAAATAACAGTAGTGATATCAGAGAGCGAGTGTGTGCGTGTGTGTGTGTCTGTTTGTGTCTAATCCAGGCGAGAGGAAAGAGAGAGAAGGTAATTACAGCCATTACAGGTTGAAATGATCTGAGGAGCGATACGTGTGTGATGATACTTTCTACGCTCACCTCATCATTCCTCCAGGAGTCTAAACTAGCAGACATTAACCATAATGATCTCATGCTAACACACAGTAATATTATTATCATTTTATTATCACCACCGTGAGCCGGAATTGGATTGATTTGAATGTTTCACGACTGTATTATTAACCTTTGTGTGTGTACGTGTCTCTCTCTCTTTCACACATGAATGCCGTAGAGTTGCCAGATTAAGTTTTCTGTTAAAGATGGCGAGATAGCATGCCTTTCCGCCTTTCTAACACAGCAATGAAAATGCTGTCGTAGTTCTCCGTGCCGGAATAACGCGCACGTGCACATGCTCACCACGGATAATGAGTAAGAACGCTCTTTTCACTGCAAAACCAGGGCGGATTAACTTGTCACCTAAAGGACTCCGTGATTGGCTCACACGGTTTAACCACAGGGTGTCCTGCGTCACTGCGTCCTCCGTGGCGCATGCCTGTGCCGGTAATGTTAACGTGTGGTGGTGCCGGAACTTTACCGGTAATATTTCAATGTCTTATGCCGGGAAATTTGGGAAATGGATTTGCCGGCATTTCGATACCTGCTCCCATTCACAAGTTTCCCCTATGCTGTTAAATGACCGGAACGGGCGGCGTGTGAAAAGGGCTTCTGTCTGTCTGTCTGTCTGTCTGTCTGTCTGTCTGTCTGTCTGTCTGTCTGTCTGTCTGGGTGCTTTCTTATTTACGTATGTATGTGTATACTGTATATGTGTATGAATATGTGTGTCTATATATATATATATATATATATATATATATATATATACAGTATATATATATATATATATATACGTGTGTGTGTGTGTGTGTGTGTGTGTGTGTGTGTGTGTGTCTTTGCATACCAAAATCAGAAAACTTGATTCTCTCTCAACCAAAATTGTTGGAGGGTTTGTGCAGAACAACGGCTCCTTTTCAGTTCAAAATAAAAGAAGGAGTTCTTGTAAGATCTATTTTTGGGTTTGCTAGTTCAGCCGGCGGCTACCTGACGGTACGAGCCGAAGAGATGCACGTCGTCGCGCATACGACCATGTGAACGTATGGTAAAGACGTGCCCGTGTGTGTGTGTGTGTGTGTGTGTGTGTGTGTGTGTGTGTGCGTGCAGATCCCCTCCACCGTGCGCGCCATCCATCAGGACCGGATCCTGGCGCTCCGACAGCAGACCCAGTTCCTCTGGGAGGCCTACTTCTCCTCCCTGGAGAAGATAGTCCTCACCACGCTGGAGGTACACGCACACACACACCACCCACACATGCACACAGACACACACACACGCACACACACACGCACACACACAACTGAGCACACACACATGCACGCACACACCCACACACCACCCACACATGCACACAGAGAAACACACACACACACACACACACACACACACACACGCACACACACACGCACACACACAACTGAGCACACATACATGCACGCACACACCCACACACCACCCACACATGCACACAGACACACACACACACACAGACACGCACCCACACGGACACACACTCACACATGCACGCAGACACACACACACACACACACACACACACATACACACATGCAATTGTTGATCGACTTGCAATGTCCATATTAATATTTATGGGAATAGTCGTGTGTGTGTCAGTGCGTGTGTATGTGTGGGTGTGTGTGTGTGTGTGCGTGAGTCTGTGATTGCTTGCGCACATGTTCCATCTCCACACTTTGGAGATGGAAGTCTTCCAAGATCAGCTCCATCTCAGCCAATCACAATCCAATCTCTCCATCAGGAAATGGATTGAATGTCCAACCAATCACAAGGTCAGCCTCCCACACGCGACCCAATGACCTATTAGGTGGTTCGCCTTGCCGCGCGTTTCCGGGTAGAAAAACTAAACCAAAAAAAACGGGCAGATTTATCTCTCATGGTCTAATTGGTTGATTCTGGCTGTTGTGAGGTGCGATTGAATCATCCATCATGTCTAACTGGACACCGCAGGGGGGGTGGAGCTTCAGCCAAGGAAGGACAATTCCCCCCCCCCCCCCCCCAATTGGTAAGGTACAAGGCTATATTTTTACGTTATTTTCCTACTGTTGTTGTAGAGAAGATTGCGCTTTCTGAGTCAGTTCAGCTTGGCCCAAATGGTTGTGTTCCCACCCGGGGGGATGGCACCGCAGAGCAAAACCAGCAAACCCTCCCACGCTTTGTGTGTGCCGCCATGTTATTACAGTCAGACCCCTCCAGAGGGATTATTAACTGTTGACGACGCCCACTTCATCTACCGCCTACCCCTCTCTATCGCTCTCTCTC